>OX463235.1:17395509-17828009 GCA_949820135.1 Sylvilagus floridanus
AGGAATAACATATTCTTTGGCCTGCATCTGATTACTTATATCCTTTCAAAGTTGAATATCTTTGTGCAAAAAAATCTCTAAAGAATATAATTATGCTAATGCTGAAGAAGGTAGAAAGGACGGAAACAGTTCCTCCTTAGTAATTTCTTAGGTCAGAAAGTATAGGACAGAGGCCCGGGGAGGCAAAGAGACCGGATACTGCCTCCCCGTGGCCAGCGTGAATTAAAAAGTCCAGCCACATCCAATCTTTCACCCAAGTCTCCTGTTCCGTGGTCACCAGGCTCCTCCCACATTGGCTTTTATGCCTAGTTCTTGACCACTCCAAGGTTGTTCCAGCCCCAGGATTCTCATTCAGTGTGTTCCTCTGCCTGGGAACTGGCCCCATCTCTTTCCAACCCCTTTGCCTCCCTCCAGATCTCTGCTCCAATGCCACCTTCTCACAGAGGATTCCCTAATCATCATGCTTAATGTAGAGCCGCCCCCCACCCCATGACTGTCAGGTACCCACTAGCACATCCCTTCACTTTATTCCCTTCACAGCACTTAAGGCTTTCTGAAATCATCCGGCTTGTTTCTTGCTCATTGTCTGTTGTCTCTACCAGCTAAGACAGCACCCTGGATGCTGCTGTTTCCCACTGTACCCCCTTCCTTCCTCAGGGCTGGTACAAATGCCACTGTGGGATTTGTTCACAAGCAAGAGCAATGTGTTTTCCTCTCAGCCTGTACTGAGGTTTGTTATTTAATATCATCTTCTGACTACACAGCCCATATAGACCCTCACAGGCTCTCAATACTGTAACTTCCTCAACTCTAACTCTCCTAATGTTTGTACCCAGGCCTCACTAGGGTCAAATGATAGAGAAGTTCTGGGTAAGCAAAGAGGCAAAGATTCTTGGAGCCCACAGCACATATGGGACTTCACTTAAAAAACACAGAGCCAGGGACAGCACTGCGGTATAGCAGGATGAACCACCATCTGTAGTGCCTGCATTCCACACAGGTGCTGGTAGGAGACCTCGGTGCTCCACTTCTCATCCAGCTCCCTACTAACGCAACTAGAAAAGCAGTGGAGGAGGCCCAAGTCCTTGGGCCCATGCACGCACATCAGAGACCTGGAAGAAGCTCTTGCCTTCAGCCTCGCCCTAGCCCCAGGCATTGCAGCCATTTGTGGAGTAAACCAACCCATACAAGCTTCTTTCTCTATTTCCTTTTCTCTCGTTTACTATGCCTTTCAAATAACTAAAGTCCAAGCTGTTCCACTTTCAATCCAGCTCCCTGCTAATGCACATAGAAAAAGCAGCAGAAGATAAACCAAGCCCCTGCCACCTACATCAGAGACCCAGAGTTCCAGGCTCCTGGCTTCAGCATGGCCCAGCCCCAGCTGTTGCAGCCAGTTGAGCAATGAACCAGTGGATCAAAGATCTCTGTCTCTCCCTGTACTCTACCTTCCAAAAAAAAAAAAAAAAAAAAAAAAACCAAAGCCTAAAAAGAAAAATCAGTAATTCCACACTCCACCTTTGTTTTGTCCATGTTGTGGGCAAACTGGCTTGCTTTTCATGAATGAGTAGCTCTTCTCTGAGAAGGTACTGTCCACAGGTCACTCTACTGGCAGCTCTGAGGGCACGAGGACATGAATCAGGAGCATCCCCTGCCTTCGTAAAACCCAGGCTAGCAGGACTGCTCAGACAAGGGCCTCAAACGAGTCCCCTCTGAAGGAAAAAATGAGAAGTGACCTAAGGTGCAGCACGGTGGCAGCTCAGAGATCTATGAAGCTACAGGGATCACAAAAGGTTTTATGAAAGAGGTGGCATTTAAGTGGGCCTTTAAAAAAGATATGGGGCTTAGTCATAAAGAGAATCCGGAAATGGTAACAGTGTCAGCAAAGGGTAAAAGGCACAAAGCTAGAATTATGAACAGTGCAGAGGCAATGGTGCTTAGGAAGGAGAGCCGGCGAGTAGGTTGGGTAGGGAGTTCAAGACCAAATACACAGTAAGGAAGCTGCCAAGCACTTCTGAGCAACAGACTGACCCTGTCAGGAGGTGTTCTGGCTGCTCTAGTACGTGGCTGCCTGTTGCTATACAACAAGGTATGAGAAACCTAATACTTTCTTTTATAAAGCTTTTTTTATTTATTTGAAAGTCAGAGTTAAACAGAGAGAAGGAGAGGGAGGGGGGAAGGGGAAAGGGGGAGGTCTTCTATCTGTTGGTTCACTCCCCAATTGGCTGCAACAGCTGGAGCTCTGCCGATCTGAGGCCAGGAGCCAGGAGCTTCTTCTGGGTCTCCCATGTGGATACAGGGGCCCAAGCATTTGGGCCATCTTCTACTGCTTTCCCAGGCCATAGCAGAGAGCTGGATCAGAAGTGGAGCAGCCGGGTCTCAAACTGGTGCCCATATGGGATGCCGGCACTGCAGGCAGCCGCTTTACCTGCTACACCACAATGCCAGCCCTGAAATGTAATACTTTCAAGCAATACCTATTTATTGCCTCATTTTCAGTGGGTGAAGAATCTGGGTCCGGCTTAGCTTGGACCTCTGCTTCAGGTATCTCATAAGGTTGCTACAGGCCAGGGCTAGGGGTTCACCTGAGGCTAAAGCTGGGGGACTTCCAGGCACACAGCGTTGCCCATGGAATTTCATGCCACGTGGGCTGTTGGATGAAGGACCGCAGTGGTTCACTGGCAGCTGGCCACAGCCCAACCTGTTCTTTGTCATGTGGACCTTTGCAATATGGCATTTCGTATCATCAAGTCAGCAGGGAGAATGTCTGCTGGCAAGGCAGACGGCACAATCATAGGAAACCACATCACAAGAGCGGCATCCCACCACCTCCCCCATTATGGACTGGGCACCAGCGAGCCCCACATCTCTCTCTCTCTCTTTCTCTCTCTCACACACACACATGCGCGTGTGCAGGGAGGACACTTCACAAACGTGTGGATACCAAGAAACAGGCACCATGAGGGCCAGCTTAGGAGTTTCCTGATACACTAATTAGGGACAGATTGGACTGCTGAAGAATTCAAAGATGGAGAAACTATTGTAAAGGCCAGGTAAGAAATAATTAGATCTCATGAGAAAGGAGTGACTACATGAACAATCAGTGTTTTTAACGGCATACTCAGGACTAGAACTCACAGCACTTGGCACCTAGCCCTGTGTGGGTGGTCAAGGAAAAGAAGTAAAAGATCCCAAGGTCTTGAACTTCAGAGAATGGGAATAAAGCATCAGTTAAGAGCAAGAAGAAATAAAGGAGAGGCTCATTTGAGTTGTCGTGGTAGGAAGAAGAATGAGACTATATTAATCTGAGATCCTGCAATACTGTTCAAGGTGACCGTGTACCTGGCAATGCTGAATTTCAGGAAAGCCAGGAGCCAGAAGCTAATATTCAGCACACAGTAACAGCTGACCACATGTGACTGAATGAAGGGAACTATCTCCAGATATTTCACAAGCTTGGAATGAGGGCATCCCGGCATACCCTCTCCCCTCCAGAGCATCCTTATCTGACTTGCAGGTAAAACTCCTTTTGAAGGGCTCCAAGAGGGACCTTCAAGTCAAAACAAAAACTTCAGTATTTCTGTGAGGTCTGCCAAGAGCCAACTACTTGGAACACTGGTCTCACCAGGATTCCTCTGGAGATTGAGAGAGGTCTCGCTGCAGGCAAAGCCCCCAACAAAACACAAACAATTGGAAATCCATGCATAGATTTTTCAAAATACACACTTTCCCTTAACTCTTTAAAGACCTCTTATATGCATAAATTTCAATATTTTTACACCAAAAGAAACTTATCTTTTAATATCATTTTCTGTAAACATTTTTGAAGTACTTTTGTATAAGGACTTCTAGATAATAACACTTAATTTTACACTGCTTCATATTCTCAGATCACCTAGTTCATGAAATGAACCTCAGTACCACCCCGTGTTCATTCTGCTGATGAGAAAACCAAGTCTTGCCCTAAATCACAACATACCCCAGCTTTAACTAGAATTATGTCTTTTGGATTCTACCCAGTGTTTGTGTCCTTCCATGATAGAAATTCCCAGCACTGGGGCCAGCACCGTGGCACACCAGGTTAATCCTCCGCCTGCAGCGACTGCATCCCATATGGGTGCCAGTTCTAGTCCCGGCTGCTCCATTTCTGATCTAGCTCTCTGCTGTGGCCTGGGAAGGCAGTAGAAGATGGCCCAAGTGCTTGGGACCCTGAACCTGCATGGGAGACCAGGAGGAAGCACCTGGCTCCTGGCTTCAAATCGGTGCAGCTCCGGCCATTGCGGCCATTTGGGAGTGAACCAACAGAAGGAAGACCTTTCTCTCTCTCTCTCTCTCTCTCTCTCTCTCTCTCTCTCTCTGTCTATAACTCTACCTGTCAAGTAAATAAATTAAATCTTAAAAAAGAAATTCCCAGAACTAGAATTTTGATTCCCCTAGATCTTCACGCACCAATCAAGAACCTACTTTATTTAATACAACTACACATGTGCACCCACCCCATAGCTCTCAGAGGTTAACTAAACTTGGAAGATCTAAATACCCAAGATTTCCAAGTTAAGAAATGATATTGGAACACTAAATCAGATGGGAAGAGAGAGCCCTCAGCCTCCTTAGAGAAATGTTCCTGTGATAGAAAACTCAAGTTTAAGTTTAGGGAAACTCATGGCTGGCTCCCTACGGCTTCTTCTAGCATGGAGCTGAGCAAAGTCTCAAGCCAGACCAAAAACCCAAGGCATTCCCCATTGCCAATCCATATCACAATCAATGTTGATTGAAAGTCTGAATGCAATTTGAATGAAAAGCATTTCAAAGCACAAAGGTTCTGGTCCCAATAAGTTTAGTCTATATAATCAAATGCATTCTTTCTGGCCCAATCAGCAGAGGCTTGGCAGAATAAAGGTCTTTGGTATGAGCAAAAAAAAAAAAAAAAAAAGAATCCATGCTTAAATCTTACAATTGCCCCTTTGAGGGTCGTTGACTCGGCAAGTTTTACAGTGGCGTACTGAAATGAATACTGCCTCTATGCAAAGCAACAGGAGGTCACATTATAATTAGAATGCAATCAGCGGAATTGGTTATGGCTTGGTTTTCTTCCTGAAATGACAATCCATGCCACATCTGCCATTACATTAATATTTTCTGCATTACTAGAAGAGCAGAGGGAGGGGGCACAGAGGAGGGGGAAGCCAGTGTCTCTTCACCGAGCAGCTGATAGAGTTGTCTTTAGCTAGAAGTCCGCATGAGCTAATCAAGACCCAAACAGTTCACCTTTAAAATACCCAAACCATCTGGCAGGCTGTCCCATGATAAATCTCAATGATAAATGTCTCCGTTTTGATGTTACAAAGGAACCGCAGACCTGCTCAGTTCTGGCACAGCTGAAAACATACTGGCAACAGTAGAATAGAACTCAGATGTCCCAAAATAGAGAAGTAAATCATTCTGACCTGCAGGGCATAATATATTTAGAGAAAACCTGATTGTAATAAAAAGGTTGGAGTCATCACCATTTCTGCTATAGGAGTGGCGATATATTTTTTGGTAATACCTTTCAGTTTAGTGGAAACTCCAGTGTGTACAATTTAAAAGCTTTCAATTCTTCGTTTTTTTTTTTTTTTTTTCCTTCCACCCCCTTCTTTCTGGGAGTCTTCAGATGTCTCTCTTTGCTTCTTGTGAACTATACCAGTCTCCCTCTCTGGGGCTCAGACATCCTGCAGGGGAACTGTTGAGGCGAGCACGCCTTCAGAATGATTAATCCGTTCCCCTTGCAGAGGCCTGTTTTGCTGGGCCCAAGGCCACTGCCAAGAAAGGACACACTGTGACCACCAGCACCAGGCGGCGAAGGCACAGCCTCTAAACTCAAGGTTAGCCCGGACCTAGTGCCGAGAGGGACTCGTAAAATAAATGAAGCCATGTGGTTTTGGAAGGTAGACTTTTATGTCCAGCCAAGCTTCAGAAACAAATTACGGAGTGGTCAGTTGACCTTATTTATTTCATCTCCTCCCTTCCCCTCCCCGCACCCAACAAAGTTAGGAAATTAATGAAACACGGATACAGAGTGTTGAGGGCAAGGCACCAACGTCTCCCAGTGGCAGCAGCCCCTGCCCCCCGCCCTTCTGGCTGGACACAGAGCTCCACACCCCTGGCTTGTTCTGAAGCTCAGAAGCAAGGATTTCAGCCTAACAGGGGGGTAGGCAATAAAAACTGGGCCTGCCTGGTTGGCTCCAGGTCTCCTGGGGAAGTGCCTGGGGTCTGGTGGCGACTCAGCAAGGCACAGTCACCGCTCTGGTCTGCTTGGCTGCACAGGCTTGACCAACTCCCTCCCAACTCCTGGGGTCACGTTCTGGTGACTAATGGGAAATACACATTTCCCACCAGTCCCGGGACAAATGGTTTAACCCCAGGATTCTGCTCAACAACCACAAGGGGAGCCAGGAACAAGTACAGGATGAGTTGGCCTCTGGCAAAACAGTTTCAGTCTCCCCTGTCTTGGTTTCCAGACAAGTTAGGGGGCAGAGAGAAGGCAATTTCCCTAGGCACAGTTGCTTGGAACAGCAGAGACTCATTTAAAACTCATGGGAGCCTGCAGCAACAGGAGTCTGTGATTACTCAATCTCTGGAAATGAGTGCAAATAAATTTCAGGTAACTATTTTCAATGAAACATATATATATATATTTATATATAATATATAAATGCATGCATTGTATAAATATATATTTTATATATAATACATATTATTATATATATGTATATATGTATATATATACATATATATGTATATGTGTATATATGTATATATATATACATACATATGTATATATATTTATTTGAGAGGAAAGGATACAATCATTTATTGGCTGTTGGCAATGCCACTGAAGACAAGTTACCCCATACCTTCTGGTCTGTGCTGGGCCACACACCACCCATCTAGTTACCAGACTGGCCACTCCAGCGTTAGTGGTGCAGAGTGGAAGTGCCCCTGGAGCACTGGCAATCCCCACTCTTTACTCCTTTCTCTGGCTCTCCTATCAGTCCCCGCCAGGTCACTGACATCTTTCTGGTTCAGAAGCTTGTAGAAAAAGAGCAAAGTATTTCTCCTGACATTCCTGCCGCTTCAGTGCAGGGCTGCAAAGGGTGGGATGGGGCTCTCACTCTACTCAGAGAGCGTGTGACAGCTACAGCTGAAAGAATTGCATTGTCACTCACTTCTCCCACCATATGGTCTACACCTCTCACAGCTGATTTATGATTCCTGATTACCACAGACCCTTTGGCGAGGCCACTTTCCAAATGTCCCCCTACCGTGGACTGTGTGGACTGTGTGTTCCTCCAGAGAACAGAAGAGACGAAGAAAAACGGTGTCCTTCCTTCTGCGCCTCGCCCCTCCCCACCATGCAGCACTGCAGGTTTTGTTTGCTCTGCTGGGAAAGGAAGCCCAGGCTGTTTCTCTTTTCTGGTCTGATCGTTAAAGCAACTCAAGCTATTACATTTACCAGAAAAGCAGGAAGATTGAGAAAAAAGTATTCAGTGGTCATGTATTTAGCAATGCAACTGTGACGTAGGAGAGTGTGTCCCACAACTGGTGGTAAATGGAATTAAAAGATAAACTTTATTTTGGTGCAAATTATTTCTGAAATCCATTCATATGCAAAGTCTTCAAAAAGTACATGGAAAATGTGCAAAAAAACTATGCATACATTCAAAAATTATTGCACCAAAGTAACCTTACTTTTTAATTCTATTTCCAGAATTTTTTCTGAAGTTAACCTCAGACAAGCACAGACATGTGATCCTCTAGCTGCTCCCGCCAAAATTCTACCATCTGGGAAGAAGAAACACACTAGCCAGAGGGGCTGTGAATCAAGTCACAAGGAGGACCAAACCCCTTCTTCTCTAGCATTCAAACACAGCAGCCATGCTGTGCCATGCACGTCCATCAGTAAGGCCCACAAGTTCCAGGGGAAGAAACACAGAGGATGGTAGGCTACAATAGCTGTCAACTAACTCATCAATTCCAATCTACAAACTGAGTAACAGTCTTCTCTTTCTCAAAAGAATTTCATGTATTAGGACCCCCCCCCCCAACAAACACACACACCTCACAAATACATATATGCTTTTAGTGCTACTATTGCCTGTGGCCTGGTGTCATCTCATACAATTTCTAGGTTTCTATTTTATTGCTAGCAATTTAATTCCAATTCTTCATGTTTCCACCCTGTTTTTGGAATACAATTATTTCTTGGTAGCCAGTAAGTGTTAGAAAATATCTCTTTGCTGGATGAATAATTGTTGACTACCTGGCAAGAGAGGAGATTTATAGCAAATTCTCAAGGAATTGGACAATCTGGCTGGAATTAGCTAATGAAAGTCTTAGATTAAGGGAAAATAATGTAGGAATCTGAACACATACCAGCAAGAAATAAAGGAAAATAATGCATAAAAGAAAAGAACACGGATGGTTCTAATTCCCACAGTATGGAGGCATGCACTTCGGGGAATGGACTCAAATGTACTCATCAGTGACTCTTGTCAGCATTATGAGGTGACAACGATTGAGTCGCAGAAGGAAAGCCAAAGTTGCCTTCTGATGAGCCAAGTCTGTATCTCATTGCCATCCAGATCGCCCACGGTGTATGTGCAATACGGCAATGATACATGTATTTGCTAAACAAACTACAGGGAAGTTCCTGCTGAGATAGTTGGGCTATGAATCCAAAGATGCACAGTGCGCAGAAACACAGAGGCACTGAGGCAATAATCAAAGCCAGCCAAGGATGCAGTGTGGGTGGCAGAACTGAGCAGGCTCTCTGAAGAGTGTGGAGCTGGTCATGGACTAGAAATACTGTTGGAATCATTCAAGGTGTTTGCACTTTAAACCAGAGTAGATGACATTCAACTCTCCTCCTACAGCGCTTCTTCCGGGCGCCTTGCTTAGTCTCAGTGATGCACACCTATTTGCTTTTGCAAGGCCTAGGGCTGTGTTAGCTTTAAGTGGAAGATTTAATAGTGGTATGTTTGGAACTCAGACACCTACTCTTCTCAGATTTGCTCTAGTCTGGGAATTAATCCCAAAAAGGTGGCATAACAGAAATTAATCGCACCATTGTATTATCTAAATGTTATTTTGTATGCCATGTGGGTAATGCCTCATAGCTTTCAGAAAACCATGATAGGAGAAACCCCTTGGGGAGACTAAGCCTTTATGTAATTCCATCCATCAAAGCTCTCCTGGGCATACTTCACCCACCAAGTACTCAAAGACAGCAAGACAGCAGATGAAGACTGATGAAGGTATCTCCTATTTTTCAATCAGTTGCCTAACAGCGGCTGCTGTTTAGGAGAGCCACATACCCCACCCCTACTTGGTCACTATGAAGGTCAACTACTTGGTCACTATGAAGGTCAACATCCTTCATGCCACTGCTGTCCACCAGGCAGTGAGGGAACTTGCTGAGAAATAACAGAGCCCTTATCCAGGGAGCCATAACTGCAACAGCCTAACCCCAGAGCGGACAAACCAAGGCAAAATTCTTAGTTCCCAACAGGAACACATGCTTGTCCAACATAATACCCATAAACAGTCTTTATAACATCAATTTTCATCTTTTGAAGAAAAATGAGTTAACAGCAAACACAGCAGCCAAAGAAAAGCTCAAGACGTGAGTTGTTCAAAGACACTGTGATTCTGGGCTTTCGGTGCCCTGACCTCCTTCTACCCACTGGATGGATCAGAATCCCCCAATGTCCTGTATCCTTGTCTCTTTTGGTGTCCACACACACCGATGACATCACTTCAACTCCAATTTCTGAGAATGCCTCACTTAAGCACAATTATCACTTCCTTACCATTGCCTCACTCTCAGTAACACCCTCTTAACTCTGGCTGTGTTCAGTCATTAACAGCAGAGCAGGGTGTGGCTGCATGATCTTCTCTCCCATGAAACCCAAAAGCCATAAAGACACGTACATCAAAGGAAAAGAAGAGAAAGCCCAGACATAAACCCACGTGTTTGCAGTCAATTGATCTTCAGCAGAGGTGCCAAGAACTCCGAATGAGGAAAACGCAATCTCTTTTAGTAAACACTGTTGGGAAAACTGGAAATCCACATGACGAAGAATGAAATTAGATCATTATCTCACACCATATATAAAAAATCAGTTCAAAATTGACTAAAGACTTATTATAAGACCTGAAACCGTGCAGTTACAGAAGGAAAGCACAAAGGAAAGTTTCCATGACATGGACTTTGGTAATATATATTTGGCTATCATCCCGAAAGCACAGGCAACCAAAGCAAAAATAAATGGCATTGTTTCAAACTAAAAATTGCCTTCACAGCAAAGGAAACAATCAATAAACAGATATGCTACAGAATAGGAGAAAATATTTTCAAATCCTACATCTGACAAGGGATTCATGTCCAAAATATGTAAGGAACTCAAGCAACTCAAGAGCAAAAAATAATAGTAAGAGTAACTCGATTTAATAAATGGGCAAAGGGGCTGGCATTGTGGCGTAGCAGGTGAAACTGCTACCTGCAATACCAGCATGCAATATGGGCACCAGTTTGCATCCCGACTGCTCCCCTTCAGACCCAGCTCCCTGCAAACGGCCTGGGAAAAGCAGCAGAAGTTGGCCAAAGCACTTGGGCTCCTGCCATTCATGAGACACCCGGAGAAGCTCCTGGCTTCAGCCTGGCCCAGCCCCACACCTTATAGACATCTGGGGAGTAAACCAGTAGATGGAAGATCTCTCCTTCTGTCTCTACATCTTTCTCTATAACTCTTTCCAGTAAATAAATACATCTTTAAAAAAATGAGTACAAAACTGAAAATACATTTCTCAAAAAACCTATAAATGACCAAGAAATATATGAAAAAATGCTCAATGACACCAGTCATAAGGGAAATGCAAATCAAAACCACAATGAGCTATCATCTTATACTAGTTTAGAATGGCTATTATTAAAAAGACATTTTAAATGTTGGTTAGGATATGGAGAAAAGGGGACCCTTGCACACTGTTGTGAGAAAGTAAATCAGTACAGCCATTACAGAAACTGTGTGGAGACTGTACCATCCGCCACCAAAAAAAGAAAAAAATCAGAAATACCTCATGAGCCATCAATTCCACCACTGGGTTTCTATTCAAAGGAAATGAAATTAGTGTCTTTAAGAGCAATCTTCACTCCTATGCTCAATGCAGCATTATTCATAATAGCCAAAATATGGAATCAACTTAAGTGTTCAACAGATAAATGAATAAGGAAAATAGCATCTAGACAGATAAAGCTATTTACACACACATGCACACACAATCTAGATGACTGTTTAGCTTTTAAATAAGACAACCTGTTATCTGCAACAATATGAATGAACCTGGAGGACTTTATATTAAATGAACTACGCCAGGCGTACAAAGACAGGTACCATAGGATCTCAGTGATAGGTGGAATCTTAAATAGCTAAACTCATAGAAGCACAGTAGAATGGCAGTTCCCAAGGTCTCATGGGTGGGGAGTGAGGGGATTTTGAGGTGTTGGGCGAAGGCTACAAAATTTCTGATAAGAATAACTATAGCTGTTTTTCTTCCTAAAAATCACTGCAAGGGGCCGGCACTGTGGCATAGTGGGCTAAGCCTTTGCCTTCAGTGCCAGAATCTTATGTGGCACTGGTTCGTGTCCTTGCTGCTCCTCTTCTGATCCAACTCTCTGCTTATGCCCTGGGAGGGCAGTGGAGGATGCCAAATGATTGGCCCCCTGCTCCCATGTGGGAGACCAGGAAGAAGCTCCTGGCATCCAGCAGATGCAGCCACTTGGGGAGTGAACCAGCAGATGGAAGACCCTTCTCTGTCTCTCTCTGCCTATAACCTACCTCTCAAATAAATAAAATCTAAAAAATTAAATGGGAGTAACTGTTTTAGTTTAAAGTCAAAAGGAAATAGCCAGGCAGAGATCCTATGCACTGGTTCACACCCCAAATGTCTCTAACATACACGGATAAAGCTAAAAGCTAGGACTTTAATCCAGGTTTTCCTGTGGGTGGCAAGAACGCAAGTATTTGAACCATTATTGTTACCCCCAGGGTAACAATAAACTGGAACAGAGATTTTAAAGCAGGACTTGAACCTATGTACTCTGATATGTCACACAGGCATTTTTTTTTTTTTTTTTTACAGGCAGAGTGGACAGTGAGAGAGAGAGACAGAGAGAAAGGTCTTCCTTTTGCCGTTGGTTCACCCTCCAATGGCCGCCGCGGACAGCGCACTGCGGCCAGCGCACCGCGCTCATCCGATGGCAGGAGCCAGGAGCCAGGTGCTTTTCCTGGTCTCCCCATGGGGTGCAGGGCCCAAGCACCTGGGCCATCCTCCACTGCACTCCCTGGCCACAGCAGAGGGCTGGCCTGGAAGAGGGGCAACCGGGACAGAATCCGGTGCCCCGACCGGGACTAGAACCCGGTGTGCCGGCGCCGCAAGGCGGAGGATTAGCCTGTTGAGCCACGGCGCCGGCCAACACACAGGCATTTTAACTAGTGTCTTGTTGTTTAGGCCAAATACTCATCCCATTAAGAGGGTAGATTTAAAGCATTCTTACTACAAATGCATGTTAAGTATTTGATGTAAAGCAAATATTAATTAGTTCAATTTCGCCATTCCACAATTTATACATTTTTCAAAACATCATGCTCTGTGTGATAAATCTAATTTTGTCAATTAAACACTATTTAAAAATGAAAATAAGCTTGAGAGCCATCAACTAACAGTGAATCTGTTACACTGATCTAATGAGACTTCCCAGCTCCTCAGCCATAAAATGGGGTGGTTGTGGTGGGTGTTCGTGGTCAACTGTGGATGCAAATGGGTTATTGACAACAAATGGGAGACTCAGCTCCACAAACAAATACATTAACAGAAATCACCAGAAAGGCCAGGTAAAAGTACACAACAATCATTTGAGGCTGTCCACAACTTATCATATATAAAACTAGAGTTTGGCTTTTCTCCTTATCAGCTGTGTCAACTGCTTCAACTATCAACAGTAAGATACCACTTTGAGCTAAGACTCAAACTCGGAAACCTGAACAAAGAATATTTAAAAAAAACAAAAACAAAAACAAAAAAACTATGTGTGCCGAAGTAGCAAGACTCTGTGTGTGGAGGCGTGCTTTCCATAAATCCACATTCAAACACGATTTGCATAGATCTCCAAGCAGTTACCTTAAGAAAAGTATTTTATTATCTAATCTCCAATCTATTAATGCAGAGAGAGCTTCCTATGCCCATAAAAGACGAGGCTCTGTGAAAGCCATGAGCAATGGGAATCAGGAGTTGGGCGGACCCAAACCTCTTATTATTTTGATTAAACAAAGACTGGACTGCATGAACAGCTTTCTGGTTGTTTTATTTCATGCTGAATAAGGTCACCAAGGGAGAATAATTTTCACTACCAAAAATTAGCCTAAACCTTAGTTTAATTTGCATGGTTTTCCACCCTAAGTGTGGATTCTGTCAAGCATAAACTATATTTACCAGACATAATGGATCTTGGCAGGTCAGAAAATTGCAGTTTGGTCTCTATTACACATAAACCACCAATGGAGAAATGCTATCTGGACTGTCAATAGAATACATGGTAGGATATCCTTACTTATCCTACAGGCAGCACCACTGATGTCCCTTCTGGTCTTCAACAATACAAAACCAAAATTAAAGCCTCATCAACTTCTGGTAAAACTGGAGGCTGCCTGCCATGGACAGGGCACCAAATGGTCATCATGAATCTCTTTGTCTGTGAGTAAGGGCACTCCAGGAGCCAGGTGACAGCCACCTTCTCTAGAGCTGAAGTTGCTGTAGGCAAATCAAAGTACTGCTTCCTAGATTGCTGGCTTCTAACTACCTGGGGATGTTACTGTGTTCTGCCAATGTGCACCGTGAGTACAGATGACCGGTACAGAATACAGACTAGAGGCTTCAGTTCTCTTCATAGTTTACCACATTGTGATCAGCTATCAAAGACTAGAGTCACTGCAGAGGGAGAGTGTTTCCTTTGGTTGGTAGCTTCCTGGATTCTGTGGCTACCATCTGTTGAAAATTCCTAAATTTCTTTCTCTGGAGCCAAGAATGCTATTTCCAGTTGAATATTCCAACAGAACCCACATAAAATGCATCACCTGATGAGCTCCTTCCACATCTCCTGAAAATGTTTGCACACTGGTACCTGTGTCAATAGATTCCTTACGACTCAAGAGTAACAAGCAAATGCCTTCATCAACTGGGAAGGGATCTGATCAACCAGAATGGCCATGAGACACTGAGCTGATGCAGGGTCTTAGCTCCATACTGTGATCAGCATTCGTTCTTAATAAGGGGACTACGGCACACTGTTGCAGTCTGGGGCTTTCAGGTAAAGACTGCAGTGGAGAAAGCAAGGAAGAACACTCAGATGTTGGGAAATTTTCAATTGAAGTATTTTAGCAACCAAGAAGCCACACTGGCATATAGTGGCTGAATATTTGTGTTGGTGCTAACATCCACTCAATGTGAAGCATCCTTCTGTGCTTGCTATGCTTCATCTGTAATGCAGTCATTCAATTCTACCCCTGCTTCTCACCACCTACCACCACACTGCCCCATGCCTTTACAGTAGTTCTATTAATGAAATCTTCTCAGCTCTTGGCTGGATTACTGCAATTGCTACCTGGTCTGTTTGCCTCCTTTCTAGACTTTATCTCATCCTTCACATCCCAGAAGGAACATTCGCTAGTCAATTCATAGATAACACTCCAAAAAAAGGTATAAAATTGGCCAACAAGCAAATGAAAAGATGCTCAATATCACTCATAATAAAGGAAATGCAAATGCAAACCACACTGAGATATTACTTCGCAATCATCCAGATGGCTATTATCTAGAAACAAACAAAAACAACAGAAAATATTATATGTTGATGACATTGTGGAGAAATTGGAAACCCATGTACTGTGGGTGAGACTGCAAAAAGGCACAGCTCTCATTTCTTCTAAAAAGTAAAATAGAATTTCTGTATAATCCAGCAATTGCGATTCTGTATATACAGTCAAAACAAATTAAAAACTAAATCTCAAATATTTTTACATTCATATTCATAGCAGCAGTATTCACAACAGCCACAAGGTAGAAGCAACCCAAGAGTCCATCAATAAATGAATGGATAACTAAATGTAGTATGTAAGGCAAGACAGTTGACGGCAAATCAAATTAAAAGGAATTTTGCTGTAAAAAACAAATTCATAATTCTTTTTTTTTTTGACAGGCAGAGTGGACAGTGAGAGAGACAGAGAGAAAGGTCTTCCTTTTTCTGTTGGTTCACTCCCCAGTGGCTGCTGCGGCTGTCACGCTGTGGCCAGCACACCGCGCTGATCCGAAGCCAGGAGCCAGGTGCTTCTCCTGGTCTCCCGTGGGGTGCAGGGCCCAAGCACTTGGGCCATCCTCCACTGCCCTCCTGGGCCACAGCAGAGAGCTGGCCTGGAAGAGGGGCAACCAGGACAGAATCCGGCGCCCTGACCGGGACTAGAACTGGGTGTGCCGGCGCCGCAAGGCGGAGGATTAGCCTAGTGAGCCACAGAGCCGGCCCCATAATTCTTAATAACTGTATTGTTTGTGAACTTTTGGGAGATCCCTTATACATACAATGGAATGCTATTCAGCCTTAAAAAGGAAGGAATTTCTGCTATATGCTGTAAAGCAAGTGAACTTTTTGAGGACATTAAGTGAACTAAACTAGTCACAAAAGGACATATATTACATGATTCCACTTATATGAGATATCTAGAGAAGTCACATTCAAAGAGACAGAAAGCAAAATGGCAGTTTCCAGTGATGGGGACAATGGGGACTTATTTAACAAGCAAGGAGTTTCAGTTTTGCAAAAGGAAGAGAGTTTTTGAGGTGGAAGGTGTTGTTGACTATACAGCAACGTTAATGTATCTAATGCCATTAAACTCTACTCTTAAAAATGACTAAAATCCAAATTCTATGTTACATATATTTTACTACAATCAAAAAGGAAACGTCAAGATAAAATTGTGGCTTACAGCTAGGAGGAAAAAACAATCACTTCACAGTCATGTAGTCATATCACTGACTGGACAATCCCTCAGTACAGTGACTGGGTTCTTTAACACATTATTGGAGTGCCCAGTCCTCTACGATGTTGCTCCTGCCAACCTCCCCAGCTTCATCATTTGAAACTTAGCGCACTCAGCTCTAAATACCAGCCCCAAGGAGCAACCCAGCAGTTGCCTGGATATGCTTACATGGTGTTTTCTCTTTGTTATGCACTTTCTTGACCTACTCCTAACTCCCTATCCCGGGTCAGGGCTACATAGATCTTTTGCATATTTCTATAGAAATCTAATAACCTTAGCAAATCAAGAGCAAGGACTCTGGAGCCAGGGCCCCTAAGTCTAGAGTTTGACAAGGTCACTTTCTATGGGACTTTGGGCAAGTCACCCATCTCCATGGCAGTAGCTTCCTCTTTAAAGGGATGGAGGGAAATACCACTTAGCTCATGAATTGATATGAGGAGTAAGTGAGTTGGTAGAAAGCAATTTCAACAATGTCCAGCATGTAGCATTGTTACAAACAAGACAGTTGAGCCTCTGTATGTGCAGGTTCCACATGTGCAGATTCAATCAACCACGGATTGAAGAATTTGAAAAAAAATTGTCTATCAAATATGTACAAAGCTTTCCCTTGACATTAAACAATACAGTGCAACAAACCCTTTATGCACCATGGTATTAGGTATTATAAATAATCTATAGATGATGTAAAATATGTAGGCAGATATATATAGGTTACATGCAAATCTATCCTTTTGTACTGAGCATCCATAGATTTTGACATCTACATGGGGTCCTGGATTCAATCCCTTATAGATACTGAGAGATGACTATGTATCTCCAAGACCACTTGATCTTCAACATGACCTTGACACTCCTCCCAGTATGAAGTAGGGTCTATGCCCCACCTATTTAAATCTAGTGGGCTTGTGATTTTCAAGGTTAAACAGAAAACTGAGTTGTAGCTTCTGCCTAGTAGATGAGAAAGCACTCTTTGGCCTGGAGCCTTGAACTGCTATCTAAACACAATGACCCTGAGGCTGCTAACACATGGGGACCACCAAGCCACAATGAGTATTGTAAGCACTTCCATCACAAACCCAATCTATGTGTCCTCACAGCCCAACACACAGTGTGCACAAGCCTTCAGACGGCTCCCACCTCCAGTCAAGTCACCCGCATAACCAAGTCATCTGCACTCAGCTAGACATCATGAAGCACAATCTACCCCAAGCCTTTCTCAGTCTGACCCACTGAAAGCATGAGGATAGTACAACAGTCATTGGAGTCACTAGAGTGACCTGCGTGATTTGTTACACAGCAATAGAAACTAGAACAGCTCACCAAGTGGTTTCTATGTGTTTGCCATCATTTATTATCATTCTCACTGTACCCAATGCAGTGTGACTGATTCCCTAAAGGTCTGTTTACCTGCCAGTGCTCCTCATTCACTTCAGAGCTCGGTGTTTCAGGCTCTAGTAATAGTACTAGGCTCATAACCTATACTAAATCATCGGCTCAAAGAGCTAATGAACTACTCCAAGTCAAAGAAGCTCCCAGTCTCTGACACTGTGCCTACCAGTGACACAAACAAGATGACAGAGCCATGAGGCTGGATTCAGCCTTAAAAGTCACTCTCGGCCGGCGCCGTGGCTCAACAGGCTAATCTTCCACCTTGCGGCGCCGGCACACCCGGTTCTAGTCCCGGTCTGGGCACCGGATTCTGTCCTGGTTGCCCCTCTTCCAGGCCAGCTCTCTGCTGTGGCCAGGCAGTGCAGTGGAGGATGGCCCAAGTGCTTGGGCCCTGCACCCCACGGGAGACCAGGAGAAGCACCTGGCTCCTGCCATCGGATCAGCGTGGTGTGCTGGCCACAGTGCGCCAGCCGCGGCTGCCATTGGCGGGTGAACCAATGGCAAAAGGAGGACCTTTCTCTCTGTCTCTCTCACTATCCACTCTGCCTGCCCAAAAAAAAAAAAAAAAAAAAAAAAAAAAAGTCACTCTCACTTTTTCACAACTCAATGAGAACCACCTCAGGTATTTTAAATCAACTTCCTCTGGGTCTTTGTGTGTTCATTAAACTGAGATGCTCTACCTCTACGCATCTTGTAGTTTTCTCCACTTCTATAATCTCATGTTATTTCTTAAAAACATAATTTTTACTGATTAAATAATAGGCTGCATCTGAATAGACTATACTTTTAACTATCTCATTTAGTGTTAGATTTAAATTTTTTTTCCTTAACATAAACAACGCTATAAGGAATTACCTTCTGGGGCCAGTGTTGTAGCATAGTGGGTTAAGCTGCTGCCCCAATGGCAGTAGGCACCAGTTTGAGTACCAATTTTTCCACTTTTGATCTAGTTCCTTGCTAATGTTCCTGGGAACCAGCTGAACATGGCCCACATTCTTGTGCCTTTGTCACTCACACAGAAGACTCACATAAAGCTCTTGGCTCCTGGCTCCGACCTGATCCAGCCCCAGTCATTGTATTCATTTGGGTTGTGAACCAGAAGATGAAGATTCTGTCTCTCCTCTCTCTGTAACTCTGCCTTTCAAATAAATAAATAAATCCTTAAAAAGCTAAAAAGAATTACTTTCTGCTTTTGATATAGATCTTTGGTATTGTCCTAAAAATGGATTTCTTGAACTAAGTGATAGCTACTAATAAAAAAATTATAAAACATCTTTCTAGAAGTATTGAAAAAAATACTTCCAAAAAGATAGCATTATTCTAAAAAGACAGCATTCCTTAGCATTTGATAAGTATTAGTAGCCCTTCTAAGTTTGAGCTTTATTTGTTCAGTTGCATTTCTAATTTAGTATTATTGCTTCTTTTATCCAAATTTTCTACTAAATATTTTTTGTAGAACTTGAAAAACTTTTCATAGTAGAAAGACAAGATCTTCAGTTGTATTTTCAATATCTCCTTGTCTGTCTTGATTTTGCTTATACTGTTACAGATATATAAAACTATTTTATAAAATTCACTTTAGTTTATAGAACTTTGATTTTGATACTTGTGACAAAATAGAACATTTGACAAATTTGACATTCTCTCCCAATCTCAAATATGGGGTGCGAGGCTATGATAATTAAACCATCCTGTTATCTTGAAAGTGCTAAGAACATCTCCCTTTACCAAAATTAAGACTGCCAAAAAAAAATAAAAATAAAAAAAACTAAAGAAACTCCATTTTATCTTCTCAGTAGCTATTTCCTAAGAAGCCAATGTAAAGGCACTGAATTAATAGTTTATGTTGTCACATGTTTTAGTCCAATAAACTTCCAATGGCAGAAGATAGGTCCCTCAATATTTACCTGAAAATAGATGAGCAGCATTAGCAAAGAATAGCATCGGGAATATTTTAACAAAATTCCAAGCTTTGGCCCTGAAGGTGATTCATTCATAGTGTTTTCAATAAATATTTATTGAGTGCTCATTTTGTAACCCAAGTAAGGCCAAGGTCATGAAGGAGAATAACACAGATTCTATGCTTTCAACGATTACAAATTACTGAGTTTCAGGGAGATAAAGAAATGCTTGTAATAATACATAGACAAAAGAAATTGACAAAATTATTCAAAATAACTTTCTGTGAATCATGGGAGGCAGCAGGTGACGGTTCAAGTGCTTGGGTTCCTGCTCCCTGTGTGGGAGACCTGGCTGGAACACCAGGCTCCTGACTGTAGCCTGGCTCAGACCTGGCTGCTGTAACACGTGGGCTAGCTGTTGTGAGCATTTGGGGAGTGAACCAGTAGATGGAAGATTTCTCTCCCTCCTCTCTCTTTCTCCCCCCACCCCCATCTCTTTATGTCTATCTCTGTGGCTTTGCCTTTTAAGTAAAGAAATGCTGTTCTGAATTTTGTTAAAAAAAACAATGATTTTCACGTTACTGACAGATACTGAAAGAATTTCCATTTCATATTTCTGATCAAGTGTTCAAAATCCCTGTTGATTTTCTTTGCTTCCTTTAAGTTACACTGAAAGATACTTGCTATAGCAAAATTCACAGCAGATGAGATGATTCAGCTGAAGTATATTGCTGGCAGCAAACATTTACCAAGCACTTACTATGGACACTCTGGAGATATTGGGAAGTATGAGAGATAGGCATCTAGCCTAGTGATTAAGATCCCCAAGTCTCCTATCAGAATGCCTGGGTTTAATTCCCAGCTCCAACGTTTTCCATGAGCTTTCTGTCAACGTAGACCCTTGCAGACAGCAGTGATGACTCCAGGAATTAGCTACCTAACACCTACAAGGGAGACCTGGGTTGAGTTTCCAGCTCCTAGCTCCCTGGTTCAGCTCTGGCCATTGTGGAAGTTGGGAGAGTGAGCTGGTGGATGGGAGCTCTCTGCACCTGTTTGCTTATCTCAGCCTGTGTGTATCTCTCTACCTGTCAAATAATTTTTAATTAAAAGACAAAATTATGAAGCATAGGACATAGGAAACAAGATACGTACACATTAAATCAAAAAGTAAGAGACAAATGAATGTACATGAACGTTACAGACAGCTAACAGAAGATTTCTGTTTAGGCTATGAGAATAAGGAGAGGTGCAAAGGAGGCACTATAATCTCAACAGAAAGAAGACCATCAAGCCTTCTAGAAGTACAGGGCATGTTTGGTGATGGTGAGAAAGAAATTCCTCCTTTGCCCAAGTTATCTCTGGATATTCAACTTCATGTTTAGTCTCTGAATAGTCACTGATGCATTGAAATTTAGAGGTGGTAGGAAGTTCTGAGGCTATTAAGTTCAACCCATTCATTTATCTGTGAGTAAACACAGGCCAACAAGAGATGTGTCAGCAACAGGCAAAGGAAACTCAGGCCCAGGTGAAGCAGCAGGCTAGTATGCCAGTAGACTCGGACACAAGCTTGCTACACTCTGCTACCTCTTTCACATCTACTAGAACTTGAAAAGCTACAATAATGGCCATCAGAGACTATGGACAGACCATTCATACCACAAATTATATCTCTGCCACTCTAAGGCCCTTCTGATAGCATCATAACTAAGACACTGACCCTGTGAAGGGGCCTTCCATAAAGACCTCTGAGAACCTTACTGCACCAATCAGTTGCCATTTATTTTTAGAGCACCCTTAGTCTAAGAAGCACCGAGTGAAACCCAGCATACTTGAATGCTACATAAAAATGAAAAGGAAAATAAAAGTTTCAGGTAAAGCAGAGCCATAAATCTAGGCATTTAAGCTCCTCTCCTCGGGCAACTGAAAGCCAATTCCGCATTTCCTCTGACTTGCTGACAGCCTCTTGGGCATTCAAATGGGAAAGAGTTGAAAACCAGGATTTCCGGTCCAATCTAATACTGGACAACACTTAATGGCTTTAAGTAGATTAATAATACTCTTGCTATAGGAATTTTGCCTTTCACCACCTTTCGCCTGTGCTTGATCTACAGGGAGGCTGAATGGTGAGGAGTCTGTTGCCAGACCTGCTCTCGTTCAGCTGCCGTCTGCAACCGACAACCTGATTTCGACACCAATCAATCAGTAAGAATTTACTGAGTGCTGTTACGTTCCCCGCATTAGCTATGAAACTGGCAGAGACCCGGAAGATTTATAAAACACGTTTGCTTTCTCAAAGAAGTTAGAGTTGGGTTTTCAATATCAGCAGAACATGGAAGAAATACAAATCGAAGCAAAATCTGCATCAGGAGAAAGCTCTCAATTTTAGGAAGCTAGGCTGTGCATGCGAAGAAAAGAGCTCAGGAGACTAACAGCGGCTCGTATAGTCATGGAAGACTCCGGGGGGAGCAAAGTCCTGAGCCAGCCTCAACTGGTGCATGCAATGTCAACACAGGAACCACAGAGGGAAGAGAGTTCTAGAATAAAGTAGGAGGCAAGCAAAGATGAGGCACACCTGCAGGGTAATGAGGGTAAGCCTTGCTGGAGGGTTTACAGTTGGGACAGAAGAAAATAGTTCCAACCAGAAAAGGATAACAGGAAACTTAGATGGGCACAGGTATAGAAATTTCCTATAAAACATGAAAATGTGCTTTCAAATGCATCTTTCTCCATTTAATATGCCTTTCATGTGGCTGAAACTTCTCTGACATGTATAGTATCCTGCTAATGGATCTTTCAATATAAGAGATACTGAACAAATATCCGCTGGATGAATGAGTAAGATGGTTAATAGATCCACATGTGAGAATAAAGTATTCGGGGGTCAGCACTGTGGTACGGCAGCTGCGACACCAGCATCCCAAACAGGAATGCTGGTTTGAGAACTAGCTGCTCCACTTCTGACTCATCTCAGTTACAGGCGCCTGGTTTTTGCATGGTCCAGCCCTAGCCACTGCAACCATTTGGGGGAGTGAACCAGTGGATAGAGGATCCCTCTGTCTGTGTCTCCCTAACTCTGTTATTCAAATAAATAAATCTATGTTTCAAGAAAGGAATGAATTATTCCTAAAATGTACTCCTAAAATACATGGACCCAGGCATCATTTTAAACATAAAAAATAAATTGTACTGCAGATGTCATCCCTACCGCCAAACATCCAAAGAGCACAGAAACCATTCTTCATTCATCAAGAGCTACTGAACACAACGCAGAGACTTATCACAGTGGACAGAACGGGTGTCAGCTCCAGACTGTGGGGCTGACAGCTTAGTGGAGGTAGAGAAGGGAGAGGAGAGAGGGGAGGGAGGAATCAGTCAGTGTTACACAGAAAGTTTATTCCAACAAATGAGGGAAATGACTGCAGGTTGTGTGGTTTGGCTCCTTTAGACGGAAAGTTGTGGTTAGACCTCTCCAAGGAGTTGACCCTGGAGCTGAAATATCAAACGCCAAAGGAAGCTAATGTTGCAGAGTTTTAAGGGCAGGGTCTTCCATTAGGGTAGATTTCACACATGCAGAAGACATTGGTGAAAAGGACATGCAAGATGGCCGCTCTGTTGAGCGTGTGGTGTTAAGCTGGGGAACAGAGGTATGGGCTAAGGAATGGAAGGCTCTAAGGAAACCTTCATCTCAGGGACAAGGCATTGGTAGGAGGGACAAGTGCTCTTCCAGTTACTGAGGGGACAGAAAAGAAGCCCAGCACCACAGGACCCAAGCACAGTAGGGATGCCCACTCTCATCAGACACCATGCTAGACTCTGGGCCTTGAGATATGGTTTTAAACATGGATCAGATCTCAAGATTCCAGAATATTCCCTGATTTCCCCACAGAGGATTGACACAAGAAGCTTGGGGATTGTACCCATTTTTAAAAGCGGTTAATGCAGGGACTCTGTTTCCTGTAAGAATCATAGAAAACAGTAATTGTCTTTTCCCTGGGCTGAACTGTAACACACTGTTTTCTCCCTCCTCCCCGCCCCCTGCCCGGAGGCCTAGGCACGGTGTGCAGGGCTGTAGGGTTCAAGCTTGATTCTCAAAGATGGCCACTCTTTCCAAGCCCTGATTCTACCTAGGGAAGAACAGAAGCAGCAACTCCCCTTCCAGATGTGCAGTGAGGGGCGGGGGGGGGGGGGGGGGGAGGGGAGTCACTCCATCCCCAGGAGACAAAACTGTGCTTTGATTTTCAAAGGCGGATGCCCCAGAGGCCCCACCAGACTCACCCCACAAAAATGTTTGATGAATTACCATGGCAGGCATCAACTTTACAGATTAATGACCAAAAGGAGTTTAGTTTATGTCTCAGTGGAAGAGGATAAATTTTCTCTTGGCTTTGAGAATCTGAGGGGTTGAGAAACCCAGCTAACCACAGCACCTCTCCCTTCATTCACAATGCTTTAGCATGGCTCGTTTACTTTCTGCATTCCCTTTCAGCGGGTTTTCATAAATTTAAGCGAAACAGACAGCATGTCTGTGCTCTGCTTCTTTTGCAATACGATGGCCACCAAGTGATTAAAAATTGTCTTTGGGTTGGTGTAGTTGGTGGAAAATCATTGAGGTTTGTTGTGAAATTCATTCTCAACTCATAACTCAACTAGACACGGAGTAGCTATTTTTCCAACTTTAGACGAGGTTGTTAAAAAGTACTGGCATCAAATTTACAAAGTACGTCAAGGCCAAACCCTGTTCTTTGTGGGTGTGCATGTGCACAGAGTGTATGCGAGTGTCCATGTGTCTTACATAATCTGGACTCCCCGCCCAGAAACTAAGACATCTACTATAGCCTGAGCTCACGAGTGCTTGTTTTTCTGACTTCCCTTCATTTTCCATCTCAACAGGGCCTTGTGATTTCATGTCCTGTTAGAAACTGCAAACTGCTCATGAGAAGAGATATTATTTGCTTGCTCCCACATCATACTACACACAAATTAACATCCCTCTGAACCACTCCATCATCTCTCTTGAACAAGTAACTACCGGCCAGACCTTGCTCTAGTCATGTTTGGAGGACACAACGGAAAGCACAAGGCATGACCTCCACCTCACAAACCACCTAAAGAGAGAGCACGTGAACCTCACAGACCACCACCAGATGCTAGCCAAGCTCCACAGCACGTGGTGCATACAACACTCAAGAAAGGTTTGTGAAGGGAACATCGTTTTCTCAAGCCTGGAAGAGTTAGGAAGGGTAGCAGGGGACCCAGAGAGCTAGAGAAGGGGGCCTCTGTTGTAAACACGGATGCCAGATGGGATGTGAGAGAAGGCAGACAGTATGGGTTTCCACACGAGCAAAAGAAGTGAGGACGGGACCCACCAGGAGGGCTTGAAACGCCAGCAAACCTTTGTGGGTTACACTCAGTGAGGGCAGAAGGATAAAAACCAAAGCTTCATTTTCTAACTACCTGAAAGTTTTTTGTTTTTTTTTTAAAGTTTCAGTCTCCAGCCAACTAAAGGCTATGTCCAGGTTGGTGATACACATCACACAGGTGATACATGAGCAATGGCCAATTCCACTTCCCCTTATTACAGAAGTGAAAACTCGATACAGTCCTCTTTCTTCAAGTGGACAAAAGATTAGGATAACCAATCTCAAATAAATTATGTTTTAACAGACATAAACCGATTCCTAAACGACATACAAGTAGTTTAAGAATCATTGACTCCACTCTCACTTGTAACTGATAAAGACAACACAAAGTTAGCTCTTTGTATGGTCAATGCCAAGGTGAAGGACACTTATACCAACTGCACATTTCTGTGTACCATTTCCATGTGTGCCATTACAAAATACAGTATTTTTTTCTTATTCAATAATACCTCCTTGAACTGCCTGCAATCTTTAGCACAGTCTTCTATTTTTTTACGTTGAGATGAAGCTGAATATATCGTCAATTTCTGTTTCACTTTGAGCCATGCTCTTACCCAACCCACACCCTACTATGTGGGTATCAGTGCAAAGTGTTGACATCAAGCTAAATATCCTCTAGCCAAAAGCTTTCAGAATGGAATATTTAGGTGTTCACCTACAAGCAGTGGTGGGACTCAGGTTTGTAGAAATGAGTTTCCAGCTCTCCAAAAATGTTCACCACTTTGTGCATGTCTGCATGTCTGCTCTGAATGGCCCAGCAGGTCACCAATCCAAACCAGTGCATCTATACTCATCGTAACAACAGTCCATCCCCAATACATTCATCATTTTTAAAACATCATGAAGCACCTTGGGTGTGCTTCCTAACTAAAACTTCCATTCTCAGGGAAAATGATTTTAAAGCTCAGAGGTGATTCTAACTTGTGAGATCCAAGCTGTATTCCAAGTAACTCACAGTTTTAGTGAACAGACTGAGAACGCTCTGCTTCACTCGGCTGTCCCCTGATGACATTTTATTTGTTTCTCATTCCGAAGCAGCCTTATTTCTACTACCTGAGTCATTGCCTTTTCCTTTAAATCTCACCACAGCTGAGCTCGCAAATTCCAGACAGAATCCAGGCCACTCCAGATCCCTACGGCCGTGGGTTGTGGGATCTTGTCTTTTATCTGCTGCTGTTTATCCTACAGAAGACAAGTCTATGCCCGACTCCTTTCTCCCCTGCATGGCCAGTACTGAGTGGCTATTTCCAAAACAAATACTTATCTGAAAATGAGCACATTTCTAGTAAAGCCTAGGAATTCTATTAAGAAATTGAGCTCTTCATTTAAGCAAACTGGAAAAATGTAGGAACGCACTTAGTTAAACTCAGTGGAAGCATCACCAGCAACCATTCTTGCTCAATCATTAAAAAGGCTCTAAGTTGCATCTACCGCATTACTTTCCACAACACAGACACTGTTAATAAATTCTGGTCTTAGACATATTAGAGGAACACAGGGTTTAGAAAGTGTCAGAAGGGTGGGAGTCAGCCACAGTGATTAAGAGGCCATTTGGGCTGCCCACAGCCCGCACTGGAATGCCTGAGTTCAAGTCCTGGCTCCACTCCTGATTCCAGCTTACTGCTGGTGAACTATCACCTGCTGTCTCCCAGGGGGCACAAGCAGTGGGGTTCCTGCTGCCCGTGGTGGGAGACTCGGGTTATATCCTGGACTCTTGCTTTGGCCTGGCCCAGCCCTGGCTGCTGTGGACATTTGGGGAGTCAGTGAGTGGATGGAAGATCTGTGCCTTTCAAAATGAAGTAACTTTAAAGTATCAGATAAAATGTCTTAATGTAGGTTCCATTTAGTCCTTGATAAGCTTATATGCAATGAGCACCTTAAGTCTGCATGTTTCCAACATGTATTTGCTCAAGAAACTTTAAACAGAAATTTTAAAAAATTGGAACATGTCTCTGAAATGTTCCATAGACTACAATTTGGGATACACTGATATAAACATAACCAAATGTTAAAATGGGACTTCTTAAAGTTCAGCTGAAGCCATAAAACAATAGGAATCTCCAAGTCCCACACAAGCCAAGATGGTATGTTGGATTACCCAGGCAAGGAAGGTGCCTAAGAACTGGATTTGCAACCCCTTGACTGAGCCCCATTTCTCTAAATAATTTTTTAAGATTCTGGATGCAGGGATTCCTTTAAGAATTATATATATATATATATATATATATATATATATATAATATATATATATTTTTCAAACTTTTATTTAATAAATATAAATTTCCACAGTACAGCGGCTTTTCCCCCATAACTTCCCTCCCACCTGCAACCCTCCCATCTCCCGCTCCCTCCTCCATTCCATTCACATCAAGATTCATTTTCAATTATCATTATACACAGAAGATCAATTTAGTATATATTAAGTAAAGATTAACAGTTTGCACCCACACAGAGACATAAAGTGTAAAATACTGTTTGAGTACTAGTTATAGCATTAATTCACATTGAACAACACATTAAGGACAGAGATCCTGCATGGGAAGTGCACAGTGACTCCTGTTGTTGACTTAACAATTGACACTCTTGTTTATGGCGTCAGTAATCTCCCTAGGCTCTAGTCATGAGTTGTCAAGGCTATGGAAGCCTTTTAAGTTCGCAACTCCGATCTTATTTAGACAAGGTCATAGTCAAAGTGGAAGTTCTCTCCTCCCTTCAGAGAAAGGTACCTCTTTCTTTGATGGCCCATTCTTTCCACTGGGATCTCACTTGCAGAGATCTTTCATTTAGGTCTCTTCTTCTTCTTCTTCTTTTTTTTTTTTTCCCAGAGTGTCTTGGCTCTCTAAGCCTAAAATACTCTCATGGGCTCTTCAGCCAGATCCAAATGCCTTCAGGGCTGATTCTGAGGCCAGAGTACTGTTTAGGACATGTGCCATTCTTTGAGTCTGCTGTGTATCCCGCTTCCCATGTTGGATCATTCTCTCCTTTTTAATTCTATCAGTTAGTATTAGCAGATACTAGTCTTATTTATGTTATCCCTTTGACTCTTAATCCTTTCATTATGATCAATTGTGAACTGAAACTGATCACTTTGACTAGTGAGATGGCATTGGTTCATGCCACCTTGATGGGATTGAATTGGAATCCCCTGGCACATTTCTAACTCTACCATTAGGGGCAAGTCAGACTGAGCATGTACATCTCCCTCTCTTATTCCCACTCTAAATTTAACTGAAAAGTGATCCCTGTTAAATATAAAACACCTAAGAATAATTGTATGTTAATTAAAGAGTTCAACTACTAGTATTAAGTAGAACAAAAAAAAATACTAAAAGTGATAAAGTATTAAGTTGTTCATCGACAGGACAAGGGCTGATCTGATCAAGTCATTGTTTCTCATTGTGTCCATTTCACTCCAACAGGTTTCCTTTGTGATGCTCGGTTAGTTGTCACCGATCAGGGAGAAGATATGATATTTGTCCCTTTGGGACTGGCTTATTTCACTCAGCATAATGTTTTCCAGATTCCTCAATTTTGTTGCAAATGACCAGATTTCATTGGTTTTTTTTTTTTTTACTGCTGTATAGTATTCTATAAAGTATATATCCCATAATTTCTTTATCCAGTCTACTGTTGATGGCATTTAGGCTGATTCCAGGTCTTAACTATTGTGAATTGAGCTGCAAAAAACATTAAGGTACAGGCAGCTTTTTTATTTGCCAATTTAATTTCCTTTGGGTAAATTCCAAGGAGTGGGATTAGGGAGACTTTTCAACTCAAATAAATGAGGTAGTCTGGTGGCCCACTTAGTAAGCTTAGTGTCTACCTCAGATTTTGAAAGCGAGAGTGAACTGAAATCTGACTTAATGTTTAAGAAAACCAGTGGAAGACTATGGATGAAGCTTCTCGCTAGATGTTTAAACAAAAGAGGATTGGTTTGAGTGCGTTACTATACTCTGTTACTAGTAGATCAAAGATTTGTACTTCTATGGAAGCAGGAGCAATGGTCAAGTACTAGACACTGCACCCTGTGGTGGTCTTGCCTCCTGTCCTGTCAGAGGCCAGGAGAACTCAGCAGAGGAGTCCCCCAAAGCCCAGGATTTAAGGAGGAGTCCTAAGTGTTCAGCCTAAGGAGACTTCATTTATCGGAAGCAGGAGAACTTCGGGCAAAAGAATCAGAGGGATGGGGCTCTCCCACGTGTTCAAGAAACAGCCTGCATAGAGGGCCTGTGCTGTGGCGTAGTGGACTAACCCTCGGCCTACATCACCTGCATCCTCCAAGTGCTAGTTCTTGTACTGACTGCTCCGCTTCCGATCCAGCTCCCTGCAATGGCCTGGGAAAGCAGAAGATGGCCCAAGCGCTTGGGACCCTGTACCCACATGGGAGACCTGGAAGCAGCTCCTGGCTTCAGATTGGCCCAGCTCTGGGCATTATGACCAATTGGGGAGTGAACCAGCAGATGGAAGACCTCTCTCTGCCTCTACTTCTCTGTAACTCTGCCTTTCAAATAAATACATAAATCAATCTAAAAAAAGAAAAAGAAATATATCTACAAAGTACATTGTAGATGTAAAAACTAATAAAAAAAACTAATAAAAATCAGTAAAAACTAGTAAAAATTAAAAGAAAACTATTTAAAAAGCACCAGTGTTTTTCCGTAAAGTTCCCGAGGACCCTCCTGTCATTCTGTGTTGCAGAAGCCTCCTGCCAAGAGAAGGAAGACAAATATCGCCTTGGTTTTCCATGGCACTTTCATATCCAGCCTGTCTCAACAGACATTCAGAACCCTGCAAGGCCATGAGCAGGCCTGACTGTGCCCATTTTACAGAGAAAGAAACCGAGGATCAAATCTGCCTGGATTCACCTCAAGCATCAACAGTTAACACTCCTATCACCCGAACTGTTCCTTTAGGGATTTTCCAAGATACATGCTATTCTCTTCAAAGGACAGGATGAAAGTCACTTGCAAATACTACAGTTCATTTCTCTAACATGACTGGAAATGACTTCTCAGTGAATAAAACTGAAATAATTACAGCTGTTAGGTAGGGTTTTTAGAGAGCAACATTAGCTTTGAAATAAAGTCAAGAGCAGCATGAAACAGTAGGACCCCAGGCAGAGTGGATGAAAGCCATGCTCCAAACCTGGGCTGGCTGCTTTTTATAGCTGGATGGATTCTGGTTTTTGCTCTTTAAATAATTTGAGGGGAGGAGTCTCTTTGATTACACTAAAACAAAAATCTTGTGTACAAGAAATTCTTTTGGCATAAAACACAAGGCCTATTACCGCTTTCTTTAAAAAAAAATAAAAACTGGCACAAAATCCAAGAAAAGCCTCAAGGTGCCAATGATCTGCAGTCTATTTAACATCATGGTTATTTATTTTTATGGGACCTCATTATTGCTCTTTACCCTAAATTATAGATACAGTCTTGGCTCCATTTCCCACTGTGCTACAAACCCCACATTCTGTGTTTTTTTTCTTATATTTCCAAATAATTTTCAGTATTTCATCAATCACACACTCAGCACCTCACAGATCATGTATTGGACCAAGGCAAGGATCGAGGGGACCCAGTAATTTAAGCGGCAGCTGTGAGCCCAGTTCTCACCTAAGAGTGTGTGTGTATCCAGACTATGAGGGGAAACTCCTAGGCTATAACATTTCCCAACAACTGAGTCCTCTGCTCTGTGCTGGAACAGCATTTAAGTGCCCGGGTTTCCACAGCCCACATTTTTACTTAGCTATGCTCTAATTATAAAATGTGAACTGTCTTTTTGAAAAGACTTACTTAACACAACTTTTTCTTCTCCACAGGTGCCTTTCCTAATCCATGACACCTCACTTTCACCCCAGTGGGAGCCAAGTTCATAAGGTTCCTGGTCCCTTGAACATGGAAACATTTCCTGGGGATTTTTGTATAAACAAACTTCTGTAAGTTGGTGCAATTTGGGGTCAAAATTTCCCCAGTCTTACCAAAAGAGCAGCTTAAAGTACTAACAACAACCCCTAGAATAGCCATATTCCCTTATATCTATAAATTGTAGTTTTAGACCATTCTAATTTATGGCAAGTAAAATGCTAGAGTACTAAACAAACGTAAGACATTATTTACAATGTTATTTTATGGTTGTGCCTTTCTCTGTCATAAATCCCACCTACGCTGTAAGGTTGGATTTAGCTATCCAACTCAGTAAACTTGTCCTCGTCCCCATAGCAGAGTTAATTATCCCTCTGTACTCTCTTCCAAGTTTCGCACACACTTCTCTAAACAGCCTCCCCTACACCACTGGAGCTTGTCCCACACCTGTGTGCACTATAAATGCCCATGGGGAGAGATTTTCCACCTCCACGTCCTGGTTGAATACCTAGGAAACATTTTGTCGAGCCAAGCCAGCAAAAACCCCTAAAGAGGGGAGGTTGTGTTATCATAAACTCTTTTTAAGACAAAGCAAACTGTTCCAGTCACTTTCCCAACATCAGAGCTCATTAAGAAATAATCAGAACTTGAAACTCTAAGTGCCAGTGTTAGTAAACAGCTGGCAACTTTCACATGGAACACGTGACACGGAATGTCCACTGAGCTGGCAACTTCCACATGGAACATGTGACACGCAATGTCCACTGTAAGCTCCACACAACATAGTTATGGCAATTTAATGTTATCTATCCCATGGATAAAAATGTTCATTTTTATGAAACAAAATTTTCCTTTCTTTCATTGAAAAAAAGATTGCTTATGGCAGCAAGATAAAAAAAGAGGAGGGATAGAGGAAGGGAGGGAGGGAAGGAGAGAGGGAGGAAGAGAAAGAGAACGAGAGACTCCACTGTATCTTCACCTGCTTTTCTAACTTTATATACTACCACCACCAGTCACTCATCCTTTGCTCCAATTCACTGGTTCAGCTATGGATGTACTGAACAACTACAACAACAAAAACTATCTGAAATTGATTTTTGTATTAATCATGTATCCTGCAACTCATTAAATTCACTTATTATATCTACTAAGTTTCTGAAGATTCAATTGTATTTTTACACAGATTATCATTCCACTGGTGAATCAGGACTGTTCTACATCTCCATCTCCAATCTTGATACCTTTGCCTTCTTGCTTACCTTATTCCATTGGCTGAAACCTCCATTCAAGGCTAAGTTACAAACATATACACTCAAACTTTTCTTTAAAAAAAAATACTATATTGTAGACACTGAGTAAAGTCCACAGAAGTATACATGAATAAGAGTTCGGTGGACAGTCAGTTGGTTTTAAAAAAGAGGCAATGAGAAATCCTCAAAAGGGTAGACTGAGTGCCAACACCTGGGAGAAAGACAAGATTTCAAGGTCTAGAGCCCACCTATGGATAAACACAAAACACTCCTGCTGGTGGGTACGAGCCCTCAGCAAGGACTTTCTGGGCTGTGCCAGAATTTCATTTTGGGGGGATCAAGGATGCCTGACTGACAGGCAGGGCATGGGAGGAACCAGGTCATGCCCAATTCCTGGCCATCTGCTCATCTCCCCCTTTACAGATGGGAACCACAAATTCCAAGATTCTCATAGGTTCACCATTGGAATATTGGTTTAATCCCTGGAATGACTTTAGACCCCCAAAGACTATCGAGATGAGCCCTCATTTTGCTGTACCCAGGATTGGATCAAATACCCTTAGGGCGACTAAGAGAAGCGGCCTGAAGGAGGGACCCTCAGCTACGATACCATCCTCCAGTAAGATCTTTTTTGTAAAAAGGAGGGCAAACGGTCTGAGGGCCCCTGTGCTAAACCTCTTCACCTTTACAGACCACCTGGAGTGGACAGGGAAACGCCACCTAGACCTTCCTACTGGCCACAGTGGGAGTTTCCCTTCCAGCTCTGGAGGCAACCCAGATGAATATATCAGTAGTTTTGAGTGACAGTGTCCTGGGTAACTTTACCTGGAGGGATGGGACTCATCCTGGATGAAACCCTAAACTCAACTTAGAGGAGAAAAGTGTGGGGACAGCTCTTACAGTGTGGCCATGGGCTTTATGTATTATTCTCTAAGAAGGCATAAGAATGTTCCCAATGGGCAAGAAGCAATGCCTGAGGTCGACCTTGACTGGAACCCTCAGGACACTAATAAAGAATGGTGCTGTAAACATTTCCTCTGCTGCATCCCACAGCGCCTCCAGGGTTCCTGAGCAAAGCCAATAAACTACCCCCTGCTGTCCCTGGTTCATCAGGGAGACAGAGAGCCCTCCCCAGTTTTCCTACAGCTGCTGACAGAGACCATGACTGCACACTTGGATGGCTTAAGAGTTGCTGGAGGGGGAGGTGCTGTTGAAGGACAAACTCCTCAATCAACTTGCCCCAGACATACGCCACATAAGCTCCTAAAGATGGTGGCAGAGACTAACAAAACCCTGGGTGATTTGGTATCTGAAGCCATAAAGGTTTACCATAATGGTGACCAGGTGATAGATCAGAAAACGAAGAGACATTTTGCAATGATGGCAGCTTTGCAAGACATCCCCCTGAGAAGTCAAAGAGAGGAAGGAGAAAAATGTGCCTATTTCCACTGCTGGAAACCAGGGAACTTCAAAAGGGAATGTCCCCAAAGGAGATGCTCGCCTCTGGGCTCCTGCCCCATATGTAAAGGAGGCCACAGGGAAAAACCATTGAATCTAGGCACCACGGAGTCTCGGGCAAACTACCTACCAGAAATGGTTCCCCTTGCTCTGACTTAACTCCAGGGCCCCCAAGTGACACAGTAGGGGGCCTACTGATCAACTTCCTGGCCAAGATGGGAGCTGTTTTTCTGCCATTCCCTTTTTCCCTGGACCTAGGTCTCACAACAAGGTATCCACCCAAGGAGTTTCTAGACAACACATAAAGAAATCCCTCAACCTATCACTTATTCTTGGGGAAACCTCTACTTCATCCACTCATTTCTAATAATCCTAGAAACACCTGCTCCACTATTGGGCCAAGACCTCTATTTCACGTACAGCTCCTATCATTACTGGAGTCACAGGCTCTTTTCCACTCCTCCAGCTATAGGCAGACCATAGGTATGGATGAACGGGACTGCTGTGGGACAGGCAAAAGCAGCAACTCCTGTGAAAGTCAGATTTAAGGACCCTGCCTATTTTCCCATCAAAAACAATATCCTCTCCCTCCAGAGGTAAAAAGAGGTTTAGAGTCTATCATGAATGGCCTCCTCCAACAGGGAATACTTCAGGAATGTGTCAACCCTTACAGTTCACCTATTCTGGGCATCAAAATGGGTCAGATAAATGGAGAACGTAATGAGGCAGTGACTCCACTCCAGCCAATAGTACCGGATCCTTATATATTCCTGACCCAGACACCTAAAGCAGTTAGTTTCTTTTCCATACTAGACCTTGACGGTGACTTTTTCTGCATACCTCTAGACTCAGAAAGCTAGCCCCTTTTTGCTTTTGAGAAATCCAGACAGGTTGAGTTCCTCTGGACAGTACTGCCCAACAAGGATTTATAACCCCCAACTATTTGGATAGTTCCCTTGCACAGGACCTAAAGGACCAATCTCTTGGGTAGAGGTGTGTGTAGAGAGGGGATTTGAAATATATGTGGTTTGCTAGTCTGTTTCCCACCTGAGACTCCAATTTTGGGCATTTGACTAGCACTCTTAATCTCCTAGCAGAACATGAATACTGGGTATACAAGAAAAAGCAAACCAGTCTTTCAGGATTAAACTATTTGGGGGCTCATCTTCCTCTCTGGGGAACAGAAACATGCCCCAGAAAGAATACAATCTATGTAGCACATTCCTGTTCCTACAATCTTAATATAGCTCCAACTAACAGGTTATGGATTTTTATGTAAAGACAAACAGCAAACAAAGCTCCTATAGCAGGCTCTCAAGACCAAGTCAGAGCAGGGCCCCCTCCTCTAAGAAAGAAGGAAATACAACCTTTGCCCAGTTAACAGCAGTCATGGTGGGGCTCCTGCACTAGGGTTGCTAAACCCAGTCCTTCTAAACAGGTAGGCAGTATGCCAACTGCTGCCCAAGGCCCCCTTAGTCCCTAAAAATCTGTTTGTTTTGGGGGAGGAAGGGAGTCAAATCAAACTGGACAGTAAAAATACTATATTTCACATTTTTTAGGTAAGGCCAGAAAACTGAAGGACCAGGCTGAACAAGGCTGGAATTTTTTGCCTAATATCTGGTCATTGAAATCCTGGCTATTGTCCCTCCTTGGCCCTATAGCTTCCATACTCTTGCTGCTCCTCTTTGGACCATGTGTCTTTGATGCTCTCATCCATTTTTTTTCTCTAACAGAGTATAAGCCATTCAGTTCCAGATGGTCATGAGACAGGGCTTCCAGCCTATCCCTTCAAATGATATGACCAGTCCTCTGGACGGTGCAAGACAATCATTTCCCAAGCCATCTCTAAACACCAAAGGACAGACAGCAAGTCAAGAATACCGACAACCATGGTGCTGGCACTGTGGTGCAGTGGGTTAACACCCTGGCCTGAAGCACCAGCATCCCATATGGGCGCTGGTTCTAGTCCCGGCTGCTCCTCTTCATAGCTCTCTGCTATGGCCTGGGAAAGCAGTACAAGATGGCCCAAGTCCTTGGGCCCCTGCACCTGTGTGGGAGACCTGGAAGAAGCTCCTGACTCCTGGTTTCAGATCGGCACAGCTCCGGCCGTTGCAGCCAGTTGGGGAGTGAACCATTCGATGGAAGACCTCTCTCTCTCTCTCTGCATCTCCTCTCTCTGTGTAACTCTATCAAATAAATAAATAAAAATATTTTTAAAAATACCCATAACCAGCTCCACTCCCATACATCATCTCTCAAGAAAATATAGAAAACGGATGATGGACCTTCATCATGTTACCCCCTATAAGATTATGGGTTGCTTCTCTTGAGGAGAGAACATCAAGGTAACTAGGTAGACATGAGCCTATGTGTTTGTGAGGAGCTGAAGAAAATGGGAATTTCTGTGTGATGGAACAAGGAAGCAAGCCTTGGAAGATAATATCTTGATTGGGTGGGTCTCAACGCTCTTGCTGGGGGCAGTTTAAGGAGAATCTCATCTGCCCTTCACCAAAGGGGTTATGGAAGTTCTGGGAAGGATACCACACCAGAAAGTCCTTCACCCCACAATATTCCAGAAAGAGTGCAGGGGAAGGAGAAGGAAGGCCCACACCCAACATTCAAAAAAACTCCAGTCTGAATGCAGACTAGGTTCTCAGTTCTTTAACTGAGATGCCTGCCTGGTCTGCCAGGTGTACTTTCTTCATGATTTCTCTTCATTCAATTTCACCAGCATGCTTACCATTTAAGGAAAAAAAAAAAAAAGAGTACACTCCATCCAATCTCCACAGCCAATGATATGAGCTGGTGGAGGAGCTGTCATGGGAAATCAGAGAAGGCTGGGAAAACAAGGCCAAGACAGGTCATCAGACAATAAAAGCAAAAACAGTAGAGAGAAAACCTTAATACTTAAAGAACTGATATGGATCAGGTACTCAAAGTCCCTGATATGTAGCGACTCATTTGACTCTTCCAGCTTGTTCTCATTTAAAGACAGGGAACCAAAGATACCAGAAAGATAAGTAACTTGTGTCTCCACAGCCAATGCTCTTAAGTGCTAGACAAAAATTGCCTTTGGTTACCATCTCTCCATTAATAGGTATTGAATGTCCACTGTTTGCTAACTACTGTGTCACTTTCAATTAATTTAATGAACACAATAATCTTGTTTTATAAATGAAGGAACTGAAGTTCAAAGAGTTTAAATGAACTGTCCAAGGTCATCCAACTAGCACATGATTATATCCAAGGTGTTTTAACTTCAAATTCAATACTCTTTCAGCCACTCTCCCATGTATGTCGCAATTGCTAACATTTATATATTACTTTTTTACAAACATCATCATCGCATTTGTACCTTAAATGCTACCTAAAAAGAATTATGATTTTATTCACTGGACAATGGATTACCTGTGTTGGTTTTTAAAAGGGAAAACTGTGAAATAAAAGTTGTGCTTTTAGAAGGCTAGGGCACAGTTTTGCTACAAGAATGGGTTGGCTAAGTGTGCATGCACAGGGGTTAGGACTTCTACACTCACCTCTGAACCTGTGAGCCCTCCCCTTCAAATTCATCTGCCAGTTGGGAGAGGTCTTGACTTAAATAATGATCTTGGAAGGAACTCCCAGAAGAAGGAAGATAATAAAAATATCTCTTATGTCACTTCTTCTCCCTGCATTTAACTTTCGAGAATATTTTTGTTAACTGAGAAGAGTACACCAAGGAACCATTATCACTGATACAAGAAGAAAACGGATGGCAGATTTTCTCAGCCATGTCCCGTCAGTGTCAACAATTTAACTAAACATATAATAGTCATAACCTCATCAGTGTTAAATTTTCTAGGTTTCTGGCACATAGCTCTTCATCTCCCTCATTAAGTTTATAGAGTGTTCTCTGGTACATTTGCTCAGTATGAGGATTTCATTTTCAACTGGCACATCCTGGCATCATATAGGAAAATGTTTTTTCTGCCTTAGGTAGTTTGCACAATACAAGAGTGTTTGAAATAGGCCCATGCCTTAAGACAGGTAGCTGGCCAGTGATGGTAGACAGATTTGACCCCATCCATCACAATCCCACCCATTCATGCAAGGAGAGTCCAGCAGAGACAGGCCAACCAAGTACAAACCACAAACAGTTATTTGGTCTCCATTACCTTCTTAGTCCACGTACCACACCCACTATTCCCTATTCAGAATCTGAGTACTAGGTTGCTCATTGTCATGCCCCCATTAGGATTGCTGCTCCTGAATGACTTCCCCAAACCCAAGTCTATGCCAATCCCCCTTCATATTGGCCCTGAATTTTTACATCTTAGCATTCTCTGTTCAATTATTGCAGACGAGAATGATTTGTTAAAAAGTCATTCTGGCAATTATCTAAGCAACAGTGAGCTTGATCCGACTTCTCTCCTAGGGTTATCTGCATTTTTACAAGGAGTCCACAGAGTGAGGAATGTCCTCACCGAGAGAGGGAGTTCAACTACAACAGGTGAGAGAGGGAGGACCGTATGAGGCTACAGGCAGGAGCCCCTCCTGGCAACTGTCCGATACACCCTATGAGAAGCACCTGACTTGTCAATACACTCCTACCTCAGTTTCCTCAGTTGTAATTCAGGGATTTAAAACTGACCTCACACAACTGCAGGGATTGAACAACTGTTGTAAACCTATCAGACAAATATACAGTACCACAGAGAAGTAAGACTTTTTAACAACATCTGAGAGCTGTCCTTCATAAGCATAACATATCAACGTGGGATTCAAAAAGAGGGGAAACCACAATTAATTTATCCAATGGAAGAGTTTAATATCTACAATTCTCAGTTCCTGATAAAAACACAGCCCCTGTTTCCCTGTTTCTTGCCTGGGCTCAAGAGAAACCACTCTTACCTCTGCCATCAGAGGTCCCCTGGTACCCATTCCCAAGATTGCCATGCCAACTGGGTATGAACCAAGGAAGTCAGGAACACCACTGAACCAATTCAAAGGCAACAAGATCTTGACCCAGAGATAAAAAACTGAACCAAGAATGGTGACAGATCAGAAAGACAAAACTTGCTACTGCCTCACTTTAAACCACAGCTCTACTCCCAGACTTAGTAAATCTGTGCATTACTAACCAAACGGGATTTTCATAGACCCTTAAATGTCATTATCTTCTAAGACATTAAGACCTCACTCTATGCCTTCTCTCACTATCTTTCATTCCCAGGTCTATGGTCTATTCTAGGTCTTTGGAGAGGCAGAGCTAAACCACAGGAAATTGAGGACTTCTTCAATTCCTGGTCACCCAGCCATGGCACAATATACTAAAAAACAGACAGCATTCCAGTGCAGTTGCTTTATTTTACAGAGGAGGGGAGGAAGTGAGGCATGAGGCCTGGGCTTACAGCCACAGCTGGTGTCATGATTCCAGATACGGACTTGGGTCTGGTGTGCTCTCCATCCACTCTACAACATGACGCGCGCTCCTCTCTGCTGTGCATGCCATCAGCACTGATGTAACCAGGAGGCACACTTGCTTATAAATGCCCTGTCTTTTCATTGCTTCCTAGGAGTTCAAGAATATCCCACATTCTCATTCACATTTTAACCTTATCCCTCTCCCCACTCCTCTCCCACAGGTCTTCTCTTATATTCTCCTTGGGTTTCAGAGGTAAGGCAGTGATGTGGACCAACTAGATGCTTACTGAAAACTTGTTCAATGACCCATTGAGTGAATGAATAAATGGCTGCTCACGTACCTGTCACCACCACTGATCCACTCTGTTAGTTCTCTGCCTTCAGATACAACCACAATGACAAAATGGGAGTGTGGAGGACAGTTTCTGCATGCTGCTGGCTTTCTGAGCCACCTGCTGAGTATTCTGTGGCCTACAGAGACAAGAGCCAGAGTGGAGACTGAGAAAGGTGAGGGGGGTGACCTCACAATGGGGCCCAGAAGAATGCTGTCCCTTCCAAGCATCTCCATGGTGATGTAGTTGTTGACAGGAGGCAGAGCACACAACTTTGGCTGGTTGCCAAACATCTGGGCTTAAAACCAAGCAAGAGAGTGATTCAAATCAAAGGAAATCTAATCACCGTGTATTTTCAGTGCCTACTATGTGCATCCAGACAGCTGTGGTTAGAAGGGTAACATTTAAATCCTACTCAACCCCCACATTCCACTGCTCTCTGCTCCAGATGCCTGATGTTACAGTAATCAAATATTCATGTTTTAGACCAAGCATCTGTTGGCATATGTTGATGTGCCGATAAAATCAAAGTCATGAATTATTTCAACGACATTTTCATGGTACTCTTGATCAGTGCTCTCGATGGAGGCTGAGGACAGTAAACCCCAAGCCTGCCACTATCTCTGTGACTGCCATGTCTCCTGGCTCCTGCCCGACCTGAATGCAGGAGAACTGAGAGGCCTGTGGTCTCCCCAGCAGTTCCTGGGAAATACTCAGGTGAGCATGCTACTGGAGGCATCAACCTTCTGAAAATGAGCATTGGGCTGCCTCTGGGCTCACACATGCACTCAAAGGCAAAAGGGAACCTTGTGCATAATTTGGCACCTGTGGTGCTCCAAGAACAAAGGATGGACTTATCCCTTTGTGCCTGGACATCCTGAAGTTGAAATGACATCCTGGCTGACACTTATGATTCAATATTCTTTTGTAAGTCACGATACTTCTGAAAGAACACAAAGCAGGTGAATGAACACCCACTTGCCTCATTACGGGCATTTCTCCTCTGAGAGCCGCCAGGACCTGCACTAATGCTATCGCCAAACACAGAAGTCACGAAACAGGTAAAGCCAAGGGATTTGCTCGTAGCTTGCTTTAGGCCATTTGCTGTGGAGGAAAAGCACCACAGAGGTGAGCGTGGGGGTACTGCTCCACGTATGAAGGCGTCCTCTGATTTTTCAAAGTCTCCTAGCTGGTGTCAGGTAGGCTTTGTGCACACTGCACTGAAGGCGACTATGTGTGTGTTCCCGGTTTTCACAGTGGCCTCTGAGCTCTTCAAAATCAAGAGGCACTTCCAGAGGCTAACGCCTGCATGGAACCCAGTATAGAGCTCCATATAACCATGACAATTGCAACTTGACAGCCAGGAAAGGGAGGAACCACCAGGACCAAGTCTGCTCGTAGCCTTCCTCACAGGAGACTGGACATGCGCCAAGCTGGGAATCTGCGTCTCTGGGTCCTCGGCTTTGTGGCCTCTTCCTCAAGAGACTGAAGTCAAGGACCCCTCTGATGGTTTCAGTTTCACACTTCCTCTGGTTTGTAGAGACAGGCCCCTCAAGTCCATCTGCCCATGAGCCCCATGCTTCCTTCCTGGCTGCATGTGGTTGCTTGAGAGAAAGCACAAGATGGGGCGCTTGGCTCAGGAACTTCAGCACTGAGCACAGCTTTCTTTCCTAGATGTATGAACAGGCTTGAACAAGCCAGAGGAAATTTAAAACCCCTCAGTGCAGGAGTGAGGTTATTCTGCTGTGGATGGATTATAAAAAGGCAGCCCTCTAGGTGGATGAACCTGTACCCCCAAAGCCTGGTCGGTAGAGCCTGGGGCAGATTTCCATCCTGTCCCCTTGAAGTCAGTGGCTCACAGATGCTATAGTCCTTTCTCACTCTTCACCCAGAGCCCAAGTCACATTCTGAATGGACTTTCTCTTCTCTTCTGAGCCACACTCTCCATTCCCCCTTGTTTGACAAAATCCCCCTAGCTCTATTCAAAAGAAAAGTTTCAAGCCACCTTCCTCCAAAGAAAGAATTCCAACCTCAAAGTTCAAGCTCCTTTTCATACTCTTGATCCATGCCAACCCAGAAAAGGCTCTCAGAGGATCAAGAGGTTGACAGATGGGTGGAGGGTGTCCATGCTTCTTCTGTTCTCTTTCTAAACCTTCTCGATGTTTTCTGCTTGCACCTCAACTTCGACCTTTCTCCTCTGACTGTATCTCACTAGGTCTCTCCCAACCAACTTCTCTGTTACCAATTTTATCCACCTGCCCAAGGAAGACAAGACAGAAATTCCAAAGCTGTTCTTTATATCTTCCCAATGCCAGTGCCTCTGTGGAATTACCTGACCCCAAGATGACCCTGGGATTCACGCCGGAATTTTGTTACCATAGAAGAACTATTTCTGCAAGAAGTTTTCAAGTTGTCATTTTCACTTAAAAAATAAGATGATAAAAAACACACACGCAGTCATTATTTGTAAAATGCCTGCAGATGATGAGGAGGAATGCATATCAATAAATATATGCATACATGTGAATGAGAGACCACATGCAGACGCATCACCCATAGAGGCCAACTGGGCCTTTCCAGATGAAGACAGTAATTGATCACTAAGGAAAACATCAGGAATCAAGACTGATGTCAAATATCTTCCCATTTTTTTTTCCACCAACTCTTCCAGCTTAAAAAAAAAAAAAATAAAGCCCAAATGTTCTTAGAATTCCATTTGAATTTGATACCCAAATTAGCTTCAAAAAGCAGTCACGTGGGTGGCAGAAATGCAGAGGTTACTAAGCAGGGGTCTCACTGTGGTATGAAAATGATTGCTAGCTAGGAAGGGGGATTTTCTAGTCCTCTTCTGGTATTTCTTAGCTAAATAAACTCTGACACCTTTGTACCTTAACGCTTCATATCATGGATTCGTTCCAGGGTTCACCCCTGTTCCGTGGCTACGTTACTTAAAAATTATGTGAGTATATGGAATAATGATTACCATGTTCGTGGTGGCTACCACGGCCACCTTCATCATCCTGACTTCTTTACTTTTCTAGAACTATGTATGAAAAAATTAAGCAAATAATGGCCATCCATAGTTTGCAGAGAGGCGCAGAGACAGACTCAAGATTTTAGTTACTTGCCTAACACATCTGGGTGCTGCCAGTTTTATCCTGTTGTTTTACAATTGTTTTTTAATTCATTTGATGGGGAGAGACAGAGCTCTGTTGGCTGGTTCGCTCCCCAAATGCCCACGACAATCAGGGCTACAGCCAGAAGGACCATCCCAATCTCCAAATGGGTGACAGGAAACCAACTGCTTAAGCCATCACTGTTGCTTCCCAGGATACGTGTTAGCAGGAAGCTGGAATCAGGAAACAGAGCTGGCAATGGAACCCAGGTACTCTGATGTAGGACACAGGCAACTTCACTGCAAAGCTGAACGCCCACTGGGTGCTGCCAATTTTAAACTCTACAAGTGTCAAAACCCAGAGCAATACTGTCTCACTGCTAATCAAGTCAGACCCTTCTGACTGAGTTTCCAAAACAGCTGTCGATGAGAATAATAGAAGTTCCAAGAAAAAGCTTGATCTTCAGAGAACTTGGACTTCCCTTCAAGCCCGGAAATGCAGCCAGGCTCAGCAATTTCAAACGGTATTCCAAACACTCCAAGACCAAAGCTGAGGTTTTCCAAACCCAGCCATTTAGGCCCGAGTGTAATGCTGACTCAATGTACCTTCCCTCGCACAACAAGCATGCACACAACTCGTTACACTGCACACAGGAAGGCAGGCAGACCATTCTTCCACCACTCAAAAACACACGAGACCCTACTCCTCGACCCCAATAAATCTTGGAGGAGAAGGTCTTTATTAGGTGTGGAATCCTAAGTGGAGGAAAAAAACCACAGACTTTGGAATCACACAGACCAGGGCTAACTTTAAACATCTATGGAAAAGAAGTTAACAGGCAAGAACTACCCGCATGTGTCCTTTGTATGCATTATCCTCCCCCTACCTCATCCAGATACAGTTGCTGATACTTACCACATATTCAATAAATACACAAGTAAATGAATACATTCTCATATTGAACAAATTTACTTTCACTTAAAGGGCTCCATCATCTCTTGGTAATCTGATACTGTGTTCCTTTCAATTTCTTTAAGTCAGAGTTGAGTACTGAGGATATTGGTGTCTTTGTCCCACCTCATCCATAAAACCTTCCCTGACAACTCCTGTCCACCCTGGTCTCATTTTTCTGGCTCCCCATTGTACTTACTCCCTGTTCCACCCACTCCGGAGTACACATGCTACCTTATCTTGCCGTGTGAAATGTGTTTCATAAACACATCATCCTTCCTATGAGTCCATAAGCTCCTCAGGGGCAAAGTCCACGTTTGATATTTATTCGGTATGTCCCATGGTACACAACACAGTACAAAGCTTATAGCAGCGCTGAGCGAGTACCTGTCGAATTGAGTTGGATTCTGCGAACCATACTCCACTGCCAGAGATGATTTTCTTTCAGAGAATTATCAACAGGCAGAACTGGCCGTTTTCACCACTCATTTCACCCAAATTAAGCCCAGGGGCCTCTACACTTGAAGCGTGGGTTAGGAAGCAGAGGATCAGAAAGCAGATGGTTACTTTCAACAAAGAGGAGAGCGTATTTCAGCAAAGGATTGTGGGATTTGATGAATGAGTCACCAGTGACTCTTAGCCAAACTCTTTGGTGTTATCAGGAATCAAAAGTAACCCAGAGATACGCCAAATATCAATTTCCAATTACTTTCCTATGACATGTTTCTGCCACTTGGGAAAACTCCCAGGGGATCCATTGCTCCTTATCAGTGCAGACCTGACTCACCTTTCAGTCCAACAGGTAACACTCGGCACCACCCCGTTCAGCCTCAACATTACAATGTCCTCCCCTGATGCTGAGGTTCTCCTTTGAAGTCTTCAGTATTGGCTTACACTGTTACCGGAGACCTGGCCCAAGTGAGGGAGGCCTTTTCATACTTCTGCCTGAACCATATGCGTTGGAGCGAGTTGTTATCACTAAGGTTTCCCATGCCTTTGTCTGCACTGCGATGTGAATCCCAGACAAAGGCTCCTGCTGGACTTTTAGAGCTTCAACTCCAGCCAAAGGGGAAAGAAATAAGAGTCTCTAAGGACTTGACTTTGATACTCAAAACACAGAACAGCATTTCCACCCTCCAGATCACACAAAGCAGACCACAGACTAATTTAAAAAATCTCTGGAATTAGGGATGTTAAAACTGAGGATCTGCAAAAAGCCAGAAATCACATGTTCCGTTTATTACAAAGCAATGGAACAGAATTTGGAAAAACCAGGAAACATCTCCGGGTCCATAAATCAGCCCAGTTGGAGGAAAACGCAAATGGCCAGCACCTGGAATGAGTCCGTGTCTGGAACAGGAGAGCAGCCTAAAGAATCCAACTCCGGGCCAAGGCTGCGGACTGCACGTTGTGATTAATGACTTGAGCGAAAGGTCTCAGTTGAGGCTGAACAATTAACTTGTTCTCTCTGCATCCCAGCATAACGATGTCTCCCTGATTGTACGTATTTACCAAAACGCAAGCCAGTCTGGGGAGCTTCGACCCTGTCCTCATCAGACCGCTTCTGACAGTCAGGCGGGGCCTGGTGTTTGTCAAGACTACCAAAGTCAAATCATCAGCGTGGACTCTGCATGCTCGTCTCAACTTTTCAGTTCCTTTTCAAGTTTTAGAACCATCTTACATGAGGCAACAACACTGGCCTCGATCTGTCAGGGAAAAAAAAAAATCCCACGCCTCAGAAGATTGCAAATGGACAGCATATGGCCTGGCTTGTTTCTGGTCATTCCCAAGAGAAGTTCTAAGGGAATTGAATGTCCATGAGATTAATGGTTCCCTCCTGTCCTGCCTTTATCCTCTGGAATAGGTTTCTCTAATCTTTTTCAGATCCTCCAAAGCATTTACATTAAACCAATCGCTCCTCTTGAATCTATAGCTGAGACTCTGATAAGATGTGCTAGAACCAAAAGCAGCTCCCAAGTCTCTCTTTTCCTGCTGGAGGTAAAGTTGGAGGCGAGACAGGAAGGCAGGGATCCCAGAACCTGATTTTGAGCAGGGACCCAACTACAAAAGGAATCCAGTTTCCATATTTGATCTTCCTTAGTGGTTCCACTGGAAACAAATGGAGTCTTCCAAAAGTGGATATGGTGCTTGGTGGCTGTGTCTGAGAACATCTGCCCCAGTAATCAGCCACAGGAGCCGGTCCTCACACCTGCCACCCCTTCCTTAGACAGCCACTTCTCTTACTTAGGGCTCATGGCTGTCAAGACACAGATTAACAACAGCGGGGTTCAGTGTTGGCCTAGGGTTAAGACCCCATTAAGATGCTAGCATCCCACATCAAAGTGGCTGGGTTCTGGTCCCCACTCACGCCTCCCATTTCAACTTCCTGCTAGTACACATCCTAGGAGATGGCAGCAATTGGACTCAGTTGGGTCAATGCCACGTTCAACAGGAGTCCTGTGCTCTGAGCTTTGGCCTGGTTCAGATGCCATTGCAGGCATCTGAGGAGTGAGCCCGTGGATGGGAGCTTCATCTCTCTGTCTCTCAGGTAAAAAGGACGGTAACATCAATATTGACGAAAATAAAGCAGCAGCAGCAGCAACACCATGTATATAGCCTTCCCTATGAGCCAGTAACTCAAACTATATTTATGTCAACTAACTCAACCCTCACAAACAGTCACTTAAGGTAGATGTTGTTATTATCTCCATCCTGCAAAGAAGCTGACCGTGTAGCGCTGTTAAGACATCACTGGAGATGTTTGCCTCCCATATTGCAGTGCCAGGGTTTCAGCCCTGGCTCTGCTTCTGATTCCAGTTTCATGCTGAAGCGTATCTTAAAAGGCAGAAAGTGATGGCTCAAATAGTTAAGTCCCTGCCAACCATGTGGGAAATCCAGATTGAATGGCTACTTGGGCCTGCCCTGGCTGCTGTGGACATTTTGGGACTGAACCAATGGCTAGAAGATTTCTGTCCATTGGTCTCTGCCTTTCAGCTTTCCAAATAATTTAAAATCATACAAAATTTTAAAAGACAAAAAAAAAAAGTTAAAAGCTGGTAATGTGGCAAAGCTGGGACTCAAACCCAGATCTCAGTGCCATGCGCTTAGCACTCTACTGTAATGCAATGCTCCCACGTATCAGTAGCCACCCTTTGCTGCTGCTGCTGAGGCCAGAGAAGCAGCCCTTCCAGCAGCATTGGAAGTCAGGCGTGGTGTTTTTTCTACTCAGTGCATAGCTTCAGAAGAGTTTTCAGTCCCTAGGTCTCAGCCATGCTTATCTGTAGAATCAGCAGGAAAAGATGACCCACGTCCAGGAGTTTTGTGGGACTTAGTGAGATAAGCACATACAGGCTCTAGATCAGCAGCTACAAAAGGTAGTGCATAGGGCCCAGCATCGTGGTATAGTGGGTCCCACTGCTGCCTGCGATGCTGGCACCCCATAGGGGCGCCGGTTCAAGTCCCCGCTGCTCCACTTTCCATCCAGTTCCCTGCTAATGCACCTGAGAAAGCAGCGGAGGGTGGTCAAAGTCCTTGGGTCCCTGCCACCCACGTGGCAGACCCGGCAGAAGCTCCTGGCTTTGGCCTGGCCCAGCCCCAGATGTTGCGCCATGTGGGGAGTGAGCCAGTGCATCAACATACTCTCTTTTTCTTTCTGCCTCCCCCACTCCATAACTTTTTCAAATAAACAAAATAAGTCTTTTTTAAGAAAAAGATAATGCACAGTAAGTGTAGCTGTGGTTGTTGATGGGGAAATCTGCTGAAAATGGCTAATGGGACACTAAAGGGCTGGATGAGCTGAGGCAGAAGTCATCACAGCTTGGAAGCTAGGGATGAAAATGTAGATCAACATGGTAATCCCCAAGAAGGCAGAATACCACACTAAACATTCTGGCAGGTTTACCAATTTTGGAGTCTGACCTGGTTTATGAGCCTCTGCGTTAGCTTGTCTCCTTAAAAAAATTGCATTTTTACAACACTTTTTTAATGCATATTTACCTGAAGGTGGGGGGTGGGGAGGAGGGAGGGATATCTTATATCCTCTGGTTCTCTCCCCAAATGGCTGCAATTGGCAGGGCTGCACCAGGCCAAAGTTAGAAGCCTGGAGCTCCATCTGGGTCTCCTACATGGGTGGCAGGGATCCAAGAACTGGAGTTATCATCTGCCAGCGTGTGCAGCAGCAGGAAACTGGAACAGAAGAGGAGGTGGGACTTCCTCTCGGGTGCTGATATGGGATGTAGGCATCCCATGCCATGATGCCTGCCCCACCAAGATTCTAATTTTCAAAGTATACTACATCAAAGAAAGAAAAGGAAAAGAAACAGAAACGGAAAAGGAAAGACAGTCAGCCAGACTGGGGAAATTAGAATACTACCCCCCGTAACCCCCAGGACGAAAACAAGACTGAGCTGCATCCTCCCTGGCCGTCCCCGTGTGCTTGCTCTGCATCAGCGCCAAGACCTGCGTCCTTCATTCCGCATTTCCCACATGCTCTTGCCAACCCCTGACACATCACATTCTTTGCATCAATAAGGGCTGGTGCCAGGACACACTAAATTGCCTTTGACTACATTCAACTGATCTAGTATTTTTTTATGATTCTTTCTTGTTGTACCATTTTTCACTTTTGACTTTATAATTCTCTGCTGACATTCAATAAAGCTTTACCAGACGACCCAAGGTGGTTTTTAATGGAGATTTAGGGGCTAGGTTGTGCTGTGGTTTGGATTCAGATTCTACTTCAGCAACAAGGGGAAATTAACTAGCGGTTTCATCTCAAGTGCCCATTTCTACTCAGAATGGACAGAGAGTTTATCTTCTTCCAAGCCTTGTAATCATGACACTACAAAGCGATATTCAAGAATAAAAAATTATGCAGCAAGAGCTTCCACACCACAAAACCACTACACAGCATCCCTGCAACCCCAGATGACTAGGGGAATACAAAGACAGCAGTGCAATTACTTGCTGAGTGACAGGGAGGATTTTGACCACATGCTGACTCGTGCCAAGCAGAATGCTTGTTCTCCTTGAGATGAGGAACTCAAATGACCCTGTGTCAACCAGGCCAGCCCCTCTCGATGTCCCCACTCCACTGTGCAGTCCCCAGTCCTTACTGCCTCCTGTCCAGGCACAACAATAAAAGCCAACTGACCCTCAATCACGGGAAGAGGTGAACTGAGTGAAGAAACTGAGTCAGCCCCTACAGTGAACATTTCTTTTTTAAAGAATACTACTGAGTTAATTATTTCTCGAAAATATAAAACCACTAAGTAAGATTTTGGCATTGTCTTGAGTTTCATTACGTGGAGCTTGCTTTATTACAAAGGAATAGATACAACACATGCAAAACATACAGAATCATAATTTTTAAAGTATCTGGATACCCACTACACCAACCTTAGAAGGAAATGTACCCCTTTGGTTGTCCTGATCTGGTTAGATTTCTTTGCCTTCAACTAGCACTAATTGTAAATGCTACTCTGAATTTTGAGTGGTTTTCTTCATAGCTTTGCTGCATTCCTGGGAACTCACTAAAAAGATTTTATTGCACATTTTCAAACTAGATATAAATGATACCACACCCTATCATTGAGTTTTTCCTCTTCATGTTTAAGCTTCATTCACACTGAACATTGCTCTACATTGTTTAATCAATGACTTGATCCATTCCTAGGTTCTTTTTGTGTGTGCCTGTCTTATTTTGCTATCATAGGCCAAATTATTAATAAAGTCCATATTATTATTCTGAATGGTTACATTAGTGTTTCCTCAGAATCCTAGATTTTTTTGGATCTTAGGATTGGTTTATATTCAAATTCACCCAAAAATTTTTTAAAAATTAACACAGATGTTTACACTTCCACAAACAGTTCTTGATTTTTGTTGCTCTATAATCTTGCCAACACTTGCTATTATCAGATTTTATTTTTATTTTATTTTGTATTTTTATTTTATATTTTATTTTATTTTTACTTTATTATATTGTGTCCGTGAGCACAAAATGTGCTTGGTGTTAATTTACATTTCCTCCTTTATTTACTTATAAGCAAACACTGAATGTCTGTTGGGTAGTGTTGAAAAAATTCTTTATGCAAAATAACCACACTGTATCCCTATAGAGTAGGTATGATTCTATAAATACACAGAAAGATACTGCATAGATTGTATGTCAATAGAGAAATACATAGATGTCAATATATCTATCCATCTGCTATCCATACTTATTCTGAAAGCATGAGTGGCAAGCTAGTCTTGGTAAGGCAGATCTGGCCCACTAATTTCTCTAGGTCAAGTTTTACTGAGACACAGCCACACCCATTCTCTTACACAATGCCTCCAAATGCTTTCACACTATGACAGAGATGAGCAGCCACAGCAGCCTGACCTGCAAAGTTCTTGATGCTTATTGTCTGACCAGTCACACCAAAGTTCACTGATCCATGACTTAGTGCACCTGCACTGCCACAGTGTTCCACACTAAACACAGCCCCTTGATTCTGCACCCCCCTCCACACCTTTCCTCATCAAACGCCCCCCACGTCCACAAGAATACTTAAGCCAAAATCCCCATAGTCCTCCCACACCCTTCCCTCAGACACAACCCACATATTTAACCTTCTCAGCGCCAGTGCCAAGCCCTCTCCTCTACACCCAGTGCTGCTCCTAAGCTCATGCTGACATGGGCAGCCCTCCATCTGATTCCCACCCACATTTGTGACCATTCTCCCCCACAAATGGTTACACACACCGTAAGCCTCCATGACACTTATGTTTCTGTCTGCTCTCTCCTCCTAAACTCTAAGTTCCTGAAGGACAAGAACCTTTGCCATCTGTGCACAAACTACGACACCTTGCATCGAAAATACCGAATAACACCTGACCCTCCTGAAGGCTGCTCAGTTCCTCCCAGATACGGTGAGACCCGGGGTAGCCACACCTTCAGTCAGTCAGGTGTGGGAATAGATGCTTTTCCTCTGAATTTTATGGACCAAGCCTAAGGGAGCCCTTGTCAGTATTTAGGGAAGTCTTTCTCAAATTTCTGTGTGCACAGGAATCACCAAAAGAGCTCATTAAAAGTAACAGATGCCATGATGTCATCCTAGGTGCTGGAAAGAGGTGCTTAAGTACTTCCACTTCACGGGTGTCCCGGAAGAGGTTCTTACAGGTTTGAGAAGCACAAACAACATGACAGCATCCCGATTTCATCCCTCTAGCTCTGCCTCACCCTGCTACACTGTCTCCCATAATTGCTAACACTGCATAGGAGCCTCAAAACCCTGTGCATGGGTACCAGACCGTTCCTAAGCTTGTGCACCCTCCTCCAGTGGCCCAGAAGCCTGATGGTTGAATTCTTGTGTTAGAACTGCATTCTTATTTTTGTTCTGTTGTACTCTGAATTGGTTGTGGCCCTGGCTGAAGACAGGGTCTATCCCCTACACCAAGCCTCTTAACTGCTCAGCACATCTAAAGTCAACAATGTGCTGCCACATCCTAGTACTGTTCCTTGTACATACCATACCTCTGAGCTCTTACCCAAGGCAAGGGTGTACACAAATATGTGCCCCGCATGTATTAACTGAATGCTTGTTTTAATTTTTTCTGCCCTCTTCATTTTCAACATATTAAGGATCATTTAATATGTAAAAAACAAATGCTAACATAAAGTTTAGACCAATGACAGTAGGATGCCGTTAGCATTAATTAGATTTTTCTTATTAGACTTAATTTTTTCCTGAATTACATGTGACCTATTATCATTACACTCAGTGGATAATACAGCAAAGCAAAATTGCCACTCAACTGTACTCAAGGAGAGCATCTAAGGGTCCCTGGATTTTATAACACAAGCATAGCACAAATTTCAGGAATTTTTCCAGTGCTGCACTTGGTGATTTTTAGGGGTCTATTTTCCCCAGAGGCATGTAAGTGCTAAAATTGCATTGGATTGTGTTTTGCTCTCAGTGGGTGAGAAACTGCATAGTCAATGGGTTATGTGCCATTCCTTATTCCCATTTCATGCAGTCACACGGAGGGATCTCAGGTGGGTGCTGAAGTTTACTAGACACTCAGGAGCCATCCTGGGCTTTAGCTAAATGGCATTTATCAACTATAACCAAAAAGGACATCTATGAAGATGCTGGTGTCCTCCACCTGAATTCTGCTCATGGTAACTGAGATTATAGGCATGGGGTCCTTTGCTGTGATAGTCCATGGTGGGGAGAAACCTCAGTATGGATCTAAGCAGTGTTTTTAGGACTACAAAAAAGAGATACAAGAGTTCATATAGGTGCTGATGAAGAGACACCATTTGGAATCAGTATATAGGAGATAAGGGCCCTTCAGAAGAGACAATTAATAAAGAGGTTATGCAAAAATCACAATAGGGATTTTGCTACACCTTTTATCTTCTGAAATAAAAGCACTCAAGTATGTCAATGCAGTATCTCTCCATTTTCTTTCAATGGGATATCTCCAGTTGATGTTCCTAACAGGATTCCTAAAACACTGATACAGCCCAGGAGTGTGCTTGTGAGTCATCAAAAAAAAAAAGAGAGGTTAAAATGTATGCAACGTTGTTTTACTGTGAAGTATATTTTTATCGGGCTGGGGTGAGCAGTGTGGAACAGGGGCTCCAGTGTTAGACCTGGTTCTGAGTCCCATGAAGGACACTTATTAGCACTGGGGCCTTGGGTAAACTACCTAATACCTTTCTAAGCTTCAATTTCCTCATCTATAAAACAGGGATAATATCCACCTTTAGGGGATGTTTCCAGGATTAAATCAGACCACAAACATATGTAAAACACCAGCACAGTGCCTGGCCCTTAAAAAAAAAAAAAATCACTAAGTTGCAGCTATTATGAACGCCAATGTCTTCCTTCCTGTTCAGAAATCAGTAAGCCATGCAATACATGCACGTACCTCTGTGGTTTCTGTCTCTATCTCTTTATTTACCAGAATATTCAAGACATGTGACTCCTCCATCTCTCAGCAGCCACAGAGTACTCAAACGTTTCCTTGTAATTCTTAACACCACAATATTTACTTTCAAAGACAGAAAGGAATGTCTTTACAAAAACAATTTCTTTATCACTTGGCCTTGGAGAACAGACCTGCAATGTCTCCAAAACAGTTATAAATCACCCACTTTAGGTTTTATTATTATTATTACATAAGTGAAATACTAGCATATTTTTATTACACGCCAAATACTGAAAAGGCTCAAGTCATTTCGGAATCTCTTCTACTCTTTCCCTTTGCAACTCAGGTCTTCCCCCAGCAATAATACTAAGGGGTTTCCATCTGTCCTTCTTAAGCCGTTTCTATGTATATATACACAAATATGCATTCATGGTTTGTGCTTTTAAGGACATACATGTGCACATACTCTTAAATACATAAAATCTATCACAGCATGCAAAACTCTGGTACTCAAAGTACTTGTTGCTCAAAAATATGTCTGGGAGATGTTTCTCTGTTAGTCTCTTTTTTTTCTTCATCTTTTAACTGCCACATAGTACTCAACATCACAAATTCACCGTATTTCATTGATTTCTTTCCTAACATGCCTTTTTTTGTATTTTCTTTTTTTCACTATTGGAAAAATGCTGCAATGAGCATCATTCATCCCTTTGGACATGCAAAATTGTTCAGTGATGGGCTCTATGAATTTCATTTCAGTCTTTTAAATTCTACTTTCTACATCTGAATACAGACAGGAATGTAAAAGTAAATGTAGGCACACCATGAAAAACCTTTCACTGACCTGGCATTCTCCATGCCTAGTTTTTCTCACTCACAGGTAGTCACGATGATCATGCAATTTCAGAGGTTTTTAATAGTACAAATTCTTATTCTACTTTATATGCATAAACAATGGGATAACACACACTATTCCTCACCTTGTTTTAGTCCCTTAACAATATATACCGCTTAGGCTCTCAAGTACTAAAACAGTGTTTTCATTCTTTCAATGGACACAGGCAATATTTCAGAGATTAGATATACCAAAATTTATTTGCCATTTCTAAATGGATAGATGTATGGCTGTTCTCTATGTCTACCTGGTATATACAGTCTACAATAAACGCCACTGCATGTATCTCATTTTGTACATATGCAAGTATTTATAGTAAATTTCTGATGTATTTTTATATAGGGTTGTGGATCACTTTACTACCAACGTTCAGGAATTTGTCATATATAAGAAATATACATCTATCATTGACTGTGATATGATTTCTACATATTTTTAAGTTTACTGTTCATCTTTGTTTAAAAAATTTTTACTTTTTGAGTAAAAACTTTTGTTCTTTAAATAAACAGTATGTCCCATAGTCACATTTGTTCATTTTTGTTTCTTATACCAAGGCTTCTGAATTCTGAGTTCTTTTATTTCCTTTCAATAATTTCATAGTATTTCTTTGCCATGTAAAATTTTAATTTGACATCTCTCCTGGTGTTAAGCGTGGATACAATTTTTTTTCCAAATAGCTACCTGTTTGTCCACAGAACATGCAAGTACATATCCCCTGCAGTTTGAGATTCCAATTTATCACATACTGAATCCCCACAAGTAGCTGAGCCCAGTGCTGACTTCCTGTTCTAGTCCATTAGTCTGAGGATTCCTGTGCCAGCACATTGTTTCAATTATGACAACTTCATTATATAGTTGATATCCAGTAGGGCTAACTTCCCCTCAAAATTCCTTTTCAGAATGATTTCAGCTATTACTGTTGCTTATTTCCCATATAAATTTTAGGTTTAATTTAAAAAGAGAAAAGGAAACATTTGGTTATTATGAGTTCATAATAAATTCAAAAATTAACAAAGTAGGGGCTGGCTCTGTGGTATAGTGGGTAAAACTACCACCTGCAAAGCTTTCTGTGTAAGCACACATCTATTTTTTTTTTTTGACAGGCAGAGTGGACAGTGAGAGAGACACAGAGAAAGGTCTTCCTTTTGCCGTTGGTTCACCCTCCAATGGCCGCCGTGGCCGGCGCCCTGCGCTGATCCGAAGCCAGGAGCCAGATGCTTCTCCTGGTCTCCCATGCAGTTGCCGGGCCCAAGCACTTGGGCCATCCTCCACTGCACTCCTGGGCCACAGCAGAGAGCTGGCCTGCAAGAGGCGCAACCGGGACAGAATCCAGTGCCCCAACAGGGACTAGAACCCCATATGCTGGTGCCCCAAGGCAGAGGATTAGCCTATTGAGCCACAGCACTGGCCCACATCTATTTTTATATGTGAGCTTTTTATCAAGGTCAAAGCCTTTCAACATATATAAATTATAATTTTCACCTTAGCTCTTTTAAAAAGATTAAATAAATAAGTGTATACCCTAACGAAATGCCATTGCCACTGTTTATTTGGAAAGAGTCTTACTGGATCATGTTTTACTCTTCTATGCCATACTGCTGAGTTGCTTATAATTACTTTATTTAGGACTTGTACACCTACTTTAATAATTGAAATGAATATATATTTTCTCTGTAATCAATGCAATTATTAATTTTCCAATAAACATGTTGTAAACGCTACAAAAAGAACTTGAAAGAACTTTGTGCTCTAGAACAGTTTGTATAGCACTGCAGCCATCTACCTGGTGTGCAGGACCTAGTTTGCACTGACTTTTAGGGACTAACTCGTACTCCTCTTCTCCTGCAGTAACTGATGCCCCACGGGTGGCTTGAACTCCGTGGCTGGGGGCAGAGGTATTCACACACAGCCACTGTCAAAGAGCACAGTGATCAGGGCTTTCTCACACTCAGAGAAGGGCTTTTTAAACATTTAGCAGCACGTTTGGTAAAATTTCCTGTTAAAAACATCCGGATTTAGTGGGAGGAATGATAGTCTTCATAAACATTATTTTCCCTATGGAAACTAATTTGTTTCAATTTTCTATCTCTTCTGAAGTCAGTTTTGCAAACTATTCTTTATATAATTATCCAGTTGGTTTAGATTTTGCACACCTTTTTTATATTCACACTGTATTTTTCCTTCATTAGGATAATGATTCAGTTTTTCAAAAAATTTACATTTAGAACATTTATTATACTTGTTTTCTAACAATAAATCTGTTTTTAGATTTAAAAATCTGTCTTCCAATTTCCATTGGTTTCTGTAGCCTTTGTTTAAGCATAATGTTTTGTTATGATTACCCTGCTACGGTTTGAATATTCACTGTCCTCCAAAGCCCCATGTGTTAAAGACATGGTTTCCAGGAAGGGAGTAGAACCATGGGGTCTAGTGGAGGGTCCTCGGGTCACTCTTAGTGTGTGCTTAGAAGGTAGCTCTCCCAAAATGGTTGTAAAACCCTGACTTTGGCCCCAGACAATCTCTGATTCTCAGCTCAGCATGCGGTTCTTCCTGCACACAGTCGGATGTCCACAACAGGGCCTTCACCAAAGCCTGCATCATGACAAGTGGACTTTCTGTCCCTATAGCCAGGAGCTACATAAGCCCCTCTTTCCTTCATAAGGAGCTTGTCTCAGGTATTGCATTGTAGTCATGAACAGCTTAAATTCTTCTGCCTATTTTGTTAAACTAAAACATTACTTAAAACTTTAAGTTTGGCCTTAGATTTATCTGTGGGTTCTGAAAGGTTATGCTTTCATTATGATTGCTCTGTCTTCAGCTGTTCTCCAGGTCGGGCTTCTATACTACCTTTGACTTGAGATTTCAGAGTATTAGAAAATACCTGGGTACAAGAGGTTTGTTACTCAGATTTCATTACATCATGACCTGACAGTTCTTATGCCACTTGTACTTACTAGAATCTATTGGCATTTTGTTCATGAGCCTGTATATTATTGTGGGAGATTAAATTTGCCCAAAATAGAACAGTATTCTGGTCCCACATGCTCTTCTGGAACCTGGCCACTCCCCATCACAAGGTGGAGTCTATTTTACCTTCCTTTGAACCTGGGCAGGACTTTTTTTTTTTTTTTTTTTTTGACTACTTTTGTGACCGGAATGTGTCTGAAGCAGTTCCATGATTTCTGAGACTTCAGTCATCAAAGATGATGTGATTTTTGCTTGGCTCTTCCTCTCTCTCTTGGGATGCCTGCTCTTGGCTCTCTGCCACTATGTGATAAAGTCCAATCTAGCCTATACAGCAAGCCAAATGCAGAGGTTCCCATAGGCAGGAAGTGGGGTCCCGGCCAACGGCCACCCTCAACTAGCAAGCATGTGAGTTTACCATTCTTCAGATAATTTCAGCTATCAGATTTCAACTCTACTATTCTGGCCTCAGACATCCTAGTGCAGAGATAAGTTATTTCCATTATCGTTTACTGGAATTCCTGATCCACAGAATCTATGAACATAATAAACTATCATTTCACGACGATAACCTTGGAGGGTCTTCACAACCATTGTAACTTTAAGAAGAGTAAGTATTAATGTTCACCCGAAAAGAAGTGCACTGTATATTAGGATACAGAGTTTAATATGCTTTAATTACATCTACCTTAACATTTTTAATATTTAGGTCTTCTTTGTCATTTTTTTCCCTCCACTTGTTCTGTCTCTAAGTCTATGACCAGTATGTTTTTCAATTTTTTTTCCTTTTATACTACTTGATTTCTCCAACATGAATTTTGGCACTTGATTTTGTTCCATGGGTATCTGTAACTGTCATATCTAACATCAATTTAACACCAGTTTTATCAAGTATCCTTGTCTCAGTTAATGCTTTTCTGCTTGAATTCATCTTTGATACAGAGACTGTAATCCCTGCTTCCTTGTTGCTTGTATTCATCCATCCTTGCATTCAAACTTTTCTCAGTCAACTTGTTTCTCTCGTGTAATACAGAGAATTGGGCTTTGCCTTATGATCCTGTCTTAAAGTCTTTTACATAGGTGAATTAAGCATATTTACACTTGTTTTTTCTGTCACAGATGTGAGTGTGTCATGTTATAAGGGCAACATGAAGTAGCTATGCTGGATATCTTCTGGTGCACAAAGCCTACAATATTTACTATGTGGTCTTTCAGAGAAAAAAGGTGGCTGACTCTTGACCTAACTCCTAATACGGAGTGCAAATAAAGCTGTGCTTAGGCCAGTCGATTTGCTCTCATTGTTGTGGTACCTCTGGTTCTTTGGCTAAAAGCTCCAAGAGCAAGTGCGATATTCCTTCCTTGCCTGTTCTGGGACTTTAATAGGAATGTTTCCAATCATTCTCCTGTATGCGAGTTGCTGTAGGTTTCTGGCAGAGTATCTTCATCAAGGTAGGGAAGTTCGTTTCTACTCCTTGTTTGACATTTCACAAATTTTGCGACACCTTTATACCTAGTAGCAGATACAATCCCTGTTACCCTTTCGATTCCAATGTGACACATCACTGATACATTTAAATAGTAAACTATCCTTGCAATTTTGAGATCAACTCTACTAGGTCATGGGGAATGCTTTTTACCACAGCACTGCTAACTTCTCATGGAGGATTCTTCTGTCCACATTTGCAAAAGTGATTGATCTACAATTTCATTCTCCTTTTTCACCTGAAATCCTACAAAGATGAAATGATTAATTCATCATTTCTTCACTTCCAGAATAATTTGTAAGGAGACTTTCTCACCTTTGAAGGATGCCTATTTTTTCAGTTCCTTGTACAGTCATTCTCCTTAGATTTGCATTTCTTTGAGACCTTATTTGTAATTGTCATAGAATTGTCTATTTCATTTAGATTCTAAGATTTATTAATATAAACTCTTTGATTTTCCTTAATCTCCTAATTCCTAATGCCATAGAACATACTTCAAAAGATTCACAGAAATATGACATTAAAACATGCTTGTTTTGATGCAAAAACATTGGCAATCCATGCATAGCTTTTTGGTAGTACAGATTTTTCAATAACTCTTTGAAAACTCCTTATATACCTGTATTTCAACAATTTCTACACCAAAATCAACTTATATTTTAATTGTATTTTCATAAGCTTTTTGATGTACAATAGGTCCATCTCTTTCTTATTTAAGTGTGCTAGGTTCATTTTTTTTTCCAAAAGTTTTTCTGATAAAGCATAGCGTATATTGTTTCTGGTTTTTTAATTTTAGCTTTTTGAAGTCCTTTTACATATTATTGGGTGTGTCTGGGTTTTGAACATTAGTATCTATAAATACTAATATTACTTCTATTTTGTATTACTTATTTCATATATTTGGAAAGGAGAAAAAATTAATTCTATTTCTGGCTATATCTCACAGTTCTTAATAGACTATACTGTTATCACTTCTACTCACTTTTAAAGAATAAAGTCTGTTATATCCTCATAAACCTAAAGTTTCATTTATTTCTAATTTTGTAGTATTTTTCTTTTTTCTGTTTTTGTGGGGTTTTTCATCTAAAAAGTATTTTTAATTTCCAATTTTCCTTAGTAAGTTCATTTCAACTGAGCATGACTGTTCCTTATGACTCAGTTTGTAGAGAGTTTTTGTGACCTCTTTTCTCTCTCCACCCATTTATACACACACACACACACACACACACACAGCATATTTATTGTTTTCTGTTTAATGGAATGTTTATGTTTTGAAATTTCCTTTTGCATATACGTCATTTTCTGTCTTTACATTTAATTGTGACTTTTTTTCCTAGGAACTTTTTGCTTTATTTGGTTTAAATGCTGGACACACTAGAGATCCACACACTGAGGTTCACAGTATGGCTTCCCACTGTTTTCTTAGTTTGACAAAGCACTCTTACTCATCATCTTATTCATCATTTCAGCAGCAATCTGGAGCCTCACTATGTCTGATATTAACGCTGCTTTTCTTGGTTTCTGTTTTTAACATGTATCTAGCATTTTCCTGAATTTCCCCCTCACATTTTCAAGCTTCTTGTATCATTTCATTATACATCTCTTTTAAATGGTATTTAATTTTATATGTGCCTTTTGACAAAATCTAGGAGAACTTCATTAGTTTTTCCCACTTCCATATATTAAGACTTTTACCTTTTTACTGACTCATGCTATCTTACTGTACTGACCCAATCACTCAGAATGACTATTCTGGTTTGGAGAAAGCTCTGTTGGCATGAGGACAAGAGTAATGGTGGGATCAGACAAACAGATGGGTTGACCCATGTATCACCTTGCACTGGGCAAGCCTAGCATTGCTACTATCAGGCTCCTAGCAGTTCTCCTTGTGATGAGAGAACTACTGAAGTTAGTTCCACATTGAAAACTCTCCAATTTGTTTCTGGCTGTGATCAGCTTGCTCATCCCAGCTTTAACCTGTCTTGTGTAAGATCTGCAAAGTTTTTTTTATCAACAACAGTAGCCCTTCTTTTCCAGGTTGTCACTAGTTTGAGGGTTGCTGGTCTTTGCTATGGCAAAAAGGTTGCATTGTTTCTATCGTTTTACGCTAATATCTTGGGATGGTTTCCCTTCTCAGTCTTAGTTGCAGTAAATGGTGTTGGGACAGGTAGTTAGGAGACCTTTAGATTGAGAAGGCTGTAATGCCTTGGGCTCCTACATATGCAAATCAAAGTCTGGGGCACAGGGCAGCTGGGATTAAGGAATGCGGTTCTTAGGACCCACTATCAGCAAAAGTAGTCAGAACATTTCTTTATGGCCTGCACTTGCTCAGAAAGGCAGGAGTTCAGAGTAGTATTGAAAAACCTGAAGAACTCCCCCCCACCCCCCAGGTTAGCCAATACTCTATAGGTTTCGAGAGAGTTCCACTCCCCAGTTCCGGTTTCCCCAGAAAAAAACTGGTTGTAACTCCCGCCCAGGCGCCCGCCTGGGATAGCCACGCCCCCCATCTAAAGGATCCAATGAGTACTCTTGGTAACTTTCAAACTGGCCAATCAAACCAAAGTGCGCGAAATATGTTAATCTTGTGGTTCTTTTCTTTAAAAACTGCTGTTGACTGCCGCTCGGGGCCTCTCTTCGCCATTGCTGGCAAGGAGCCCATTTGCGCAAATGCCTAATAAATCATCATGCTCTTGCATCAACTTGGTCTGGAGTTTGGGTCTTTGGGCGACCACCCGAGCATGTGGGATTCCCGATTTTGGGGTCCTTCAGTATGTTCAGGCTATATGGCTGACTTTGGGCAAAGGGGTTCCAGCTTCTATGTCCTGCTTTAGGGAACAGGAATTCTGGGTTCCAATGACTTGCTCTGGGGGAGAGTAAGGGCAGGGAAACAGGAGCACAGGGGCAAGTCAGAGACCTTGGTTCTAAAGCCTTTCAATGTCCTTTAATTCAATGTACCCAGCATCGCAAATAGCCTTATGTGGGGTAACATCCTCTGAACCCCAACACTGCTTTATGCATTCCTCTATCCCTTGTGCCTTGAGTGGGGCTCATGATATAGTCCATATCCAATAGATACCTCTATGGATTCTGAAGAAGGAAAGGCAACTACGGATATTCCCAGGTACATCGGCACTCACGGTCCCCTCCAAACTAGTTTCTCCAGGGGACCTTCATTATTGGACTTGAACATGACAAGAAGTGAACAGTTCCAGAGAGAATCCAAGGAGGCAGATGAAGCAAGTGAGAAATCAGACCCCAGAAGAGAAGTCCTCTCTTGAGTAAAGAAAATCTGTGGGGGAGGATGGTTACATGGTGTTTCTGACTCGGACACGACAAAGGGACTACATCTTACTCTCTGACTCTCCTTCAGTTGGGAGAAGCTGATGAGCGAAAGCAAGAAAAAATCAAGGAATAAAGAGCTAATCCACAAGGGAGAAGATCGTTTTATTGCTCTCACACAGATGTCTGTCGTAATAACACAGGATTTTTTTTTTCCTTTAGGGGAGGGTGAGAATGGAGGTGGAGGAGCAAGGTTTAAACTGGGACCTCCCCTGGGCAGTCAGGGTTTGGGAATTAGCATTGTGTTATTTTCCTGGCTCCCCACCCCCTCTTGTCATTGAATTGAGAAACATTTGCCCTGAACAGCACACACAGTTTGTATTAGCATCCCTGAGGACAGAACTTTGACCCCATAGACTGAGGAAGCTACAAATGGAAAATTCCAACTTGCTGTACTCTTTTATTTTCATGCTAATGCTTCTGCAGAGAGTATTTAAGGAAACAGATGTACAAGAATAATAAAGCGCTGAGGACTAAGAACTCCTCTGGCAACACTGAAGCATTGTTCCTGCATGATCTTACATCTCCGTGTGCCTGTACAAGCCCAGAATAGGCAATGGGAAACCCTGGTTTCATTTATGAAAAAGCTGAACTAGTACTGACATACAGAACCCTTGGTCAAACCCAGTCAGGATTTGGAAGTTACGTAAGTATCTTTATCTCCTCTAGGCTACCTCAAAAGACAGAGGAGCGCACACTTCAGGAAAAAGGCCTTGTGGAATGCTGATTCCCAGTCTCCCTGGCCAATCCTCACCTGATTTCAACAGGATGCAGTCTTTCCTCTGGTGGAAGCTAAATGGCCCTCACTGTCTCTTCAGCTCCTGGCTACTGGCTTTGTATTCAGTTAAAGAAGAAAAAGTCCTCCTTTGGTTTGCAGAATAACCTCATCCTGGTTGTAAGTCAAGAGACATCAGAGCGCCACACTCTGCAAAGCTAGGCTGTCTCATTAGTCCCCTCCTGAGGTGTAAGCAATACTTAGGTTTGCCTTCACCCTGGACACACCTTACAGAGAAGTTCATCAGAAACACAGGAAAATACCCAACTCCTGCGTTAGGGCTTTCTTCCCCCAACTCCCACAAAGATTGCGACTCAGTATTATCAACCATTCCACGTGGTCTCTCCACAAACACTTCCACACCCTGAAACCACCCAGGGCAACTTCTCTCAGCTCAGTTCTCACCTGCAGCCAAGGCCACCTCCATATGCTTCTCTCTTCACTCATCTACCCCTCAGAGGCCCACAGTTTGCAGGCTGAGCTCCTGCACTAGGCCCTAGGGAACAAGACTAAAATTCAAAATGGAGTCATCCTAGCGAAAGTCCTACCAAACAGGATATAAGGGGTTATCCAGCCTCCCCAGAAATCAGGAGTCAGTAGTTTCCAAGGACAGGATCATCAGATTCTCTCTACTTTAATCCTGACCCAAAGAGGTCACCTGAAGTGTCCTGATGTTAACCAAGCAGCGGTTTTACCACCATTGTGCCTCACCTCTTTCTGTTCCTGACCTACATGGAAACCACTGTGAAATGAACTACTTACTCTTTGGTCTGTGTTTCTGGTTTCCTGAGACCTTTTCAGAGCATGAAACCACCTCTTTGGCTCAGCTCACTGGCACACTCACTAGGATTCATGGGATGCAGGGTTGCCTCTTCTAGAACCACAGATAAAGCCAATCAGTATCTCTACACTGAAGGCGCTATAACCTTGTCTTGTGCTCCTTTCTCCAGCCTGGCCTCTGCCTTCCATGTGCAGTAGGACCTTGTGTCCAATAGGATTGCAGGATCCCTGAAGGCAGAGTCCAAGGCTTCTCTTGCATCTCCTGTACCCCCTCGTGCCAGATTCCACATATTGGAAGCTCTCATAAAAACCTGTGGTTGATGGACTGATCGAAGAAACAGAAGAAAGCCCCTGCGGTGACCTGAAGCATATGGAACTCTGGAGTAAGGGAAATGAAAAGCCCAGAAAGTCCACCACCACACCCTTTATGAAGTACACACATCCCAACAAATCCAAGGTTATTGGAAAAGTAACAGCCTTCTCCCCCACCCCCTGCCCCTGAACTCCCCAACCAAGAAAAAAAATTTCATTAGAATGGATAAAGAAACACAGCAGTAAATATTAATGGCTGGGAGGGGAGGGTAGAAGACAGCAGGCTGCACGAGCAGGTGTTCACCTCCCTCAATCTCAATCCATTTGCAGCCAGTGACGTCATCACTTGGCCTTCTTGAGCTCACCGACAGGCCATTTTTCATGATTTTACCATTTCTGGCCAAACGCTAACTTTTTAATTAAATCAACCACATGATTCCAGATGTTTGTTTATTTGTTCCAAAAACGGTTATAAAATCACTACACGAGGAAAAACCGGGGGCAGAGGTAAACTTTTCTGTAAGAGACGGGGAAATAAAATGAATCGGAGGAATTGAGACCATGCAGTTACTACTGGGGAGAGCTCACAGTACAATCATCTAGACCAACGGCCCTGGCTTCAAGGAGCTGTTCTTCCACTAGCCCAGGATCCAGGAATTAAACATATTGGGCACTTTGTAAAAGAATGCAGCCCGTCTTCAAGCCAAAGCCCAGAATGAGAACAAACTTCTGTGGCTGCTCTGCCTGCTGCTTCTATGTTTATCCGTGTAGCCACAAGCTCCACTACATTAACTCCACCAGTCTTCCATTTAACGGGGCATATTACAGCTAATGCATGCGTGGTAGTGGAGAATCCTACAGCAGGAGGAACCAAGAGGAACAGGCACAGACCACAGCTTCCCACACACCACGCTGCCTCCCTGAGAACTTTCTGGGTCTCTGTTTCTCTCTATCCCAAAATGTCATCAGTCATCCAGTTTCCCAAGCCGGCTGCAGAAGGTTTCTCATATCCCTTCTCTTATCCTCTGCTCCCAGACAGCTGCTCTGAGCCTTTCAACATCTGCCTGATACTAGGCTCTAAGTTTTGGTTTCAAGAGCCAATTCCAGAAATACTTTGAGCAAGATAAGGAAGGAAAACACTGATGGTCCATTCTCTCAGATGCCCCAAACCATGGGCAACCCCTGTAACACCACAGTGACCACGAGGTTCCATTTACAGCAGTCCCACTCCCACACCACCAGCAATATCTGCACCCCAGCTGTCTTCCACATCTGCTACTAAGCTGTTTCCTAAATTACCTTTGCAAGGAACATGCTTTTTGAAAGCACCACAGTCTACAGGCACATAGGCTGGTGTCAAGAAATCTAAGGCACCTAAAACTGGAACCAACTACCTTCAGTACCATCCTACAGGGACCCAAGTTCAGGTTCTTCTTATTTCCAACTGTCCCTGCATACTTCTTGTAAACTACACTGCCCTGCGCAGAGTTTTCAAATGCAGACCTTTCTTGCCTGTTCAAGCCCTGTAACACCATGGACCCACGTTACACATGAAACTTTATTTCTCACTCGTTCAAACCTGCGTTCCTGGTGTTCAGCAGTTCTGTCTCTTCTTACCCCTGGGCTTTCTGAACCTGTTTTCCTTTTGCAATGTCCTTTTTTTTTTTTTTTTTTTGACAGGCAGAGTGGACAGTGAGAGAGAGAGACAGAGAGAAAGGTCTTCCTTTTGCCGTTGGTTCACTCTCCAATGGCTGCCGCAGACAGCACACTGCGGCCAGCGCACCGCACTCATCCGATGGCAGGAGCCAGGTGCTAGGTGCTTATCCTGGTCTCCCATGGGGTGCAGGGCCCAAGCACTTGGGCCATCCTTCACTGCACTCCTGGGCCACAGCAGAGGGCTGGCCTGGAAGAGGGGCAACCGGGACAGAATCCGGCACCCTGACCAGGTCTAGAACCCAGTGTGCCGGCGCCGCAAGGCGGAGGATTAGCCTGTTGAGCCATGGCGCCGGCCGCAATGTCCTTCTCTTGCCTGCTACCTCCTTTGCTCTGTGCATTCTTCCAAGCTCAAGGCACTCATCCTCCAAGCAGCCCTGCCTCACTATTGAGCCCTCACTATATACATTTCCTAAATATATAGAGTACTTATAGCTTTCACCAAGTAATGCAACCCTCAAGTATATAATGGATGGTATCTTGTCTGGTTGATACTCCTTCATTTGGGGATCTTGTCAATCAAATCATGACTTCCTGGAACACAGAGACGATGCTCTCTAGGTCTGAATGCTCCACAAACCCCACAGACACACTGTCCACAGTAGGTGCAAAAGACAGACATACAGTGAAAATCACAGAAGCCCATGTCATGTCCAGAGTCATATTTGGTCATGTCCCAGTTCTTCCTTTGTAATCAAAGGGACAAGAAACAGCCTACAGCCCCAAGACACAAGCACACTTAGTATCTTCTGCTCTGCAAATTCTAGGTTCCCATTTTTTTAAGTTAGAAGCAGCTGGGGCTGGCACTGTGGTGCCATGGGTTAAAGCCCCAGCCAGTTGCGCTGGCATCCCATGTCAGCACCTGTTTCAGTCCCAGCTGCTACACTTCCAATCCAGCTCCCTGCTAATGCATAGTACTTGGACCCCTGCACCCACGTAGGAGAACCCAGAAGAAGCTCCTGGTTTCAGAATGGCTCAGTTGTGGTCATTTCGAGAGTGAACCAGTTGAACCTCTGTCACCCTTTCAAATGAATCAATCTTTAAAAAAAAAAAAAAAAAAAGGATAGAAGGAGCATCTTTCTACCACCATCTTTTGTTTGAACTATGTGGGAGGAAGAGTTATCTTTCCAGCCCCTCATTTTACAGAACAAGTTTACTGTTTGGAGGTCAGGAAAAAGTGGGATCCATTTTTCCCCTCCTTGCTTTGATTCAGAGATAGAAAATCCAGATGTGACACTCTTCTGTGTGTACAAGTGCACCACAATCCCGGCCAAAGAATAGAAATACAGCAATCCTGGAGACTGGAAGTGAAATATCATCCTCGGTGGAAAAAAAAAAAAGATAGGAAATGGACCCCTGTGGATTTCAAATGCTTAAAGGAGGATGCTTAAAGTTCCTGGCTAAGGTCTGTGCCAGTCTTGGTAATAGTCTAACAGATTCATCCATCTTCAGATTCCACTTGGCTTGCTCTTCCATCACCGCCACCCTCCCAGACAGCGAGCGCACACACGCACATCTATCTATATATATGCGGAAGTTTTAATCTACACCACCTTCCATTCCAATCCACCCGGCACGGCTCGGGACAGAGCGAAGCTATTGACCCTGCAAAGTAGCAAGGAGATGAATTTGATGACCCAGACTAGAGTTTTTAAACCATTTCAGCAAGGTGTAGAATCAAAAGAAAGTACAATTTATTCAGCACTTAGTAAAGTCCTTTTACTTTGGAACAGCGCACACACTGAAAATAGACTCCCACTGCACTGCTACATAGATAAAATAAACCTGTCAACCACTGCTGTCAAATCACCAGTCACCTCAATTAAATAAAGAAAACTTTAACATCTCTCAGCATCTGAGAATTCCACCAAGAGTACAAGGCCATAAAAGCATTATAAAGGAAAGAAAACTAAAATAATGGGTTTTGTTGAAAATGTCATCAGAGGAAATCATTTTACATAATTAGAAAGTGCTAATACCAGCTCTGCACACCGTGCCCCCACACAGCCAGGGCGAAGTGGTGGCAAAAAGTCGGAGACAGGGAAGCCAAGGCCACGCTCTTCCTCAGAGGATGCTGGGTGAAACGTGTCCTTGCTGCAGCGGTTGATGGGTTTCTTTGCTCTCCTTTCTTCCTACCCGTCACCAGTTTTTAGCATACCTTCTACAAGGGAAGCTAGGATCTGTCATGATTCTATGAACCTTCAATGAGTCAGTGCCAATTTTCTGAGAAATCATTTGATTCTTAGCTCCCTCCAAAGACTAATCAAAATATTCAGGAAGACAGAAGGCAATAAATTAGCAGGCTGCCTTAGTCATCAGATCTGATCTCAGGTGAGACCTACTTGGCAAAGGCCCTGAACCTCCAGATAAGTTATTCTGTCTTTTTAAACGGCCAATGAGAACCAACAGCCTGTAGGTGAGAAAACTCCCTAAGGCTGAGTTATTGGGATGGCCCAAGCAAATGCATCTATTTTCCTTAAGTCTTTGGTATGGGTCTAGGCAGGTTTTAGTCCTGATGATAAAACCTACTTAGCTTTCACATGCTCTGTGCATTGACATGGCAAAATGGTACAAATCTAAAAAATCAAATAAATAAAAATTGGCTTAAGAGACAGACTGCTTCCAAATCCTTTAAGACCCAAACACATTTTTTCATCACAACTGAGTCATCAGGTAGCCTCCTTCTGAGCCCTGTTCAAGGCACCCTGCTTGCTGGCATGGAGTTTTTCTGGGCAGTTACAGCCCCATCTCAAACATCTTCAACCACATCGCCGCCTCTTCACATGCATCCATTTCATGTCCCTCTTGCTCATTTCACTTTGGCCGATAATGAGCTGAACAAAAATATTCTATATTTACAGCTTCTTTGAAAATATACTTTATGGTATCAGGCTTAAAAATGTGGTTTTTAAAATTAAAACAAAGAAAAAACCCTAAGTTTTTCTTTCTGTCTCTTCTTTTTTGGATGGCCCACATTGAGCTGCATCATGGAGATATACAGAAAAATCAATTGCTAAGCATAAAATGCAACTCGCATTAAGGAAACTGCAAACGATAACTAATTATGATAAGTTGCCATGTAAATTACTCTGTGACAGTCCCAGCAATCAATTTCAAACACAAATAGCCCAAGCCACTGGCTGGAGAAAATGAGCTCTTAACAACAAAACAATAAAAATAACGGCAAGACTGCGTCAACGGTAGTCAGAGACGGAGGGTCATCGCCAAGCAAATTTCCCAGGAGGTTGCCTCTTCACCTTTTGCTTTCTTTCTTCTATATATTTATGATACAACGCTTCATGTGGCAAGTTAACTACAGCACATCTTCAAAACTGTATAAGCATCAGGAAAAAAATAATTACGGGATGATCACTGGGCTTGCACTTAATTTGCAAGCTGTGTATGCAGACAGACTGGAAGGGGGTTCTCCAGGTGAGAGCTGCTGGTGAGCTTATGGTAGATGCCCCAGATTACCTGTTTTAACATCACCCCCACCCTCTGCTAAGGGCTCCTCTGCAGCTATTAGCGGGAACTGGAAACTCTATTTCCTATAACTCCCTCTAGTCCATCATTGTATCTCAGAGTCCTCCAAACAGAGGCACTGGAACATGATTTGGGAATCAAGATAGGAAGGCGAGCAGGGCCATCGGTGGACATTCTCGATGTGTGCAGCAGAGTCCAGGTCAACACCCGAGAAACACCTGCACAGGTGCTGCAGACGGAAGCAGTCAGCAGGAGAGGCCAGGTGGTGCTGTGATACTCTGAAATGTGTCAGCAAGCTCCTGGGAGTCCCCAGCCTCAACACTGGAGAGGCCGCACACCTCCCTGCAGCCGTGGCTCAGACCCTGGAAAGCTGCCCTGAGCTGTGACTCCTGGGCCATGCATCTCCCTATGCTTTTTCTTCCTTGCCATGCAGCACCATGCCCCAGTCAGCCCTTCCCACATTTGCTTCCCGAGTCCTGTGTGAAGGGGTGACCCAGGATTCCAGGGCAGAGTTCTGATGTTCTCCCCTTGTCCCTGTCAGTGTGTCTTCCTCCGTTCAGTAGGAATAGTAATATTTGCCCTCTCCATGTCACAAGGTTATCCTGAGAACACCTATGGTCTCTGCTCCAAACAGAAGTGCTTTCCCCAAAAGTCACTGTGGCCCGCAGACGCGTGACTGCTATGTGTCTCAAGCAGCAGGTGAAGAATGGCAACGGCCTGGCACACTGGGGTATATCCTGTCCATACAACCTTTGTACTGAGTTCACATTCTTAAACAAACTTTGCTTATTTTCATCCAAGTGAGCGCACTCCCATCTATTGGTTCACTTGCCAAATGTACCTAACAGCCAGAACTGAGCCAAGCCAAAGTCTGGAGCCCAGAACTACATCTGGGTCTCTTACACAAGTGGCAGGGGCCAAAGTCTTTGGGTCATCATCCACTGCCTTCCAGGAAGCTAGATCAGAAGTGGAGGAGTCAGGACTTGAACTGATACCCTGGATGTGGGCATCCCAAGCTGAGGTTTAATCAACAATGCAATCATGCCCACCCCCATGTGATCTACTTAAAGACACATCCTCCCAGAAAGTATATCAGTGTTTTTCATAGGGCACCCCTGAGGACACAGCATGCGGACTGCTTCTAGTAGAGAGCAGAGGCACTCAGCCAGGCCCGTGGTCCCCATCCTGTAGAGGTACGCGCAAACCTAGGGCAGCACTCTCCGAATACTGGAGACCGCTCCAAATCCACTGGTGTTCCACAGCCTACATGTTGCTAAGAGTCCAGACCCCTTGTTCATGAGCTTCTGTGCAGTAAAATAATTCCAATAATTGCAATGTATCCTATTTCTTTCCTTACTATCAGAACACCGAAGTTTAAAAAAATTACAACATTAAAATATTTCTCCACTTGACTGTTAGACTTGTGGATAAATGCTCTCTGGCTGGAACCAACAGTTACAGCTTGAGGCAGGCTTTGGGGTGCAACCAGCTAAGCAGCGGCTGTGATCCACTATCAGAGTGCTGGTTTGAGTCTTGGCTGCTCTGCTTCTGATCCAACTCTCTGCTAATGTACCTGGAAAGACAGCAAAAGATGGCCCAAATATGTGAGACTTTGCCACCCATGTGGCAGACCAGGATGGAGTTCCTGGTTCCTGGTTTCAGCCTAGCCCAGCCCTGGTTATTGCAGCTGTTTGGAGAGTAAATCTGTGGAGAGAAGCATGGGACTCTTAATCCCAGGGCCATGGCCCCACATTGGGCGCCAGATGTTGCTGTGGATTTGTTCTGAGGAGGAGCACATTGGGGGCAAGAGGTGCAGAGTCACCACACTGACACTGGGAGTTGGGTGAAAGCAGGCCAGAGGCTAGCAGACCGCAGACTCATTTATTTCAGTTGGTACAGCAGTTTATTATAGCCAAGGCAGCCAATCCGGTCAAGGGGCTGTGACTACCCTAACCAATCACAGCCTGTTGCCAGGCAGCCTCGTTGCCATGTGGGTTCCCAAGCCATTCCTCAGTAACTGAGGCTTGCTTACCAGCGGCCATCTTGGCATGGCCTTCTCATTCCACCACACTCTTGCTGTTTCTCTCTCTGCCTTTCAATTAAGTAAATAAATCTTCCTAAATAAATAGCCATGCCTTTCATGCATGATGATCTAGGATTCTGAAAGCAGCAGAGTTGAGGGCTGAGTTGTATGAAGCTAACCCTTCCCTCCAGGGTCCTCACCTGAAGGCAGATGGGTCTCTGATGAGGAATCAAGTCATCTTGCAGAGATATAAAAGATACCGACTATTCCCCTGGGTTTCAATCACTCATTCATCACATACATATTTGAGCGCCAATCAATTATGAGGCCCTGTATCATGCACTGCTGACACGGTGATGAGCAAACAGAATCTCCTCCACTCCTTCCAAAGTCACACTGTCTAGCACGACAGGCATGGAACAGGGCAAGGTAGCCTACGATGAATATCCAAGGCAGGGTTAGAGGAGTACCCTTTGGAGCTGTCATATTTAAGGTGATGACTGGAGAATGAGTAGGAGTCAGAGACATAAACGACAAGATGAGTTAGGCTTAGTACTGACTCTCGAGGAGTTTGCATTTATGAGGATTTAAGACCTACATAGCCTGACATCTTTCAAACAAAGCAGAATATGAACAACTGCACTGAGGAAGTAGAAACAAATATTCTAAGTACCTCAAGAAAGGGAAAAATCAATACACCTCAGGTCAGGGAAAGTTTCATGCAGGAAGCTCTGTACATTACTATGCCTATGATATATGGATTAACTGTAAGCTACAGATGGGGAAATTGAGTCCCCTGTGTCCTGATCATTATTCCAGGCCCAGACTTCCATTGCATTTGAATCTACATTCGAAGAACATGAATCGTGGGCCTATCACACTCGACATTGCAAGTTACATAAAAGGACAAGTAAAGGGGAAATGGCACGTACAGAAAAACAGCAATTTGCACATGAACTACTGCCCGCCGGTTTTTGTAGCTGTTGGTGCGGAATGAAAAGAGATTGGGAGCTGGATGAATCAAAGATTATTTGCAAATAGAACTTCCAGTTAGGGTTTTAGAGATGCATTGCAGACATCGCGGAGGGTTTCACCTCCGAAGGAATTGATGTCATTTACCTTTGTGCCATACAAAGTCCTCCCCGCGTAAATGCTTGCAAGCTGTTGCCAGCAGGGTATTAGCAAATGGCACTCAAATAGTTCAGTGATTACAGAAATATATTATATTGCAATAACTTTCTTCAATATAAAACGACACAGCATTAAGAGATTTCATTTTGGGTGCCAAAAAAAGCAATGTTACTTCTTGGTGTATGATTTATGTGAAGGCCCCTCCAGAGACCAACCCAGCAATAATCCACCCTTAATGAGCATCTTCGGTTCTCTCATGGCCAAAGACCATCATGTCATGTTGCAGACTTGATTTTTCCCAGCATCCAAGTCCTTTGCACCCACTAGTGTGTTACGTGTGCAGGGGCTTTTCTCTGCAAACTTAAGATGTCTGTTTTTGCTCCCTCTAAATAACATTTTTATGTTTCTTTTTCCATTGATGTTGGGCTCTGATGTCATCAAGGGCACCTACTAGCATTCTACCTTGGGCTTTTTTGCATATTATACATATTACTCAAAAGCCTTCAAAAACGGTTTGCCTTATAGTCTATTTCTTTAAGGCTTGGGTTTCTTTTATGACTGTTAAAATGACATATGATATTTGTCCTATGCCTGATGATTATCATTTATCTGATCACATCCTCCCACTGTGAAATCTCAATTTCAAGGCCAGATAGACTTTTATAAGGGGGCCGGAGGTCTGTGAGACTTCAGTCCCTATGCACATTATTCTGTAGGCTTCAGAGTAAAATTATCCTCATTTAAATCTAAGAAATCAATAAATAAACCCACCAGGATATGATGATAATTAAAGGGTTAACTTGTTGTGCCTTCTACATGTGGTATTATCTGCCTAGGGGAATTCACAAAAGAGCAGTCTCTACAGGCTTATGTTCCAGACCTTTACAAAAACAGTAAGAGATCTGGCCATGCCCCACACAAGATACCAGATTGGCAGCTATGGATGGTACCTGAATTCAACCAAAATCGATTTTCACAAAACAGATAATCAAGGAAGGGAATGGCAACTGAATCCCAATTAAGCCTAAGTCTATTTGCATGTGGAAAAGTTCTGATGCCCAGACATCACATGTGTAACACAGGTCCGAGTCACAGACCCTCAGAGGCCTGCATTCCTTTCTCAGTCACTTCCTGTAGAGTACTAGTGCCCCATCTGTCCAGAGCACCTATGCCATCTCAGAGGGACGGCTCCACTAGTGTCTGAACGTCCTTGCCTCCGACACACACATCGGGATGTGCAGCTGGGCTGACAAAGCTGGGACAGCCCTTATTCAGTGACCCCAACCTGTATATGGCGGATGGCCGACTTGGCGAACAGTGCTTAAAGCATGTGATTCCCTCTTCAACCTTCAAAGACAGATTTCCCAATTAGGAAACATAGCCATGGTCATGACCAGAGCAAAATGGAGTAAACCAGTTGCACTGCAAGGCCTTCTCTTGCCCTTACCAGTTCCAGCTCAGGCAATCACACAGCCCTTGACCCAGGTGCCAGGGTAGAGCTAAGGCATTTCCAAATGATATTCCAGCACCACGTTCTGACTGCCTCTGAACCTGAAGACTCTAGCAATGCCGGTAGGAACCCAAAACTTTGGAACAAGTGGAGACAGCAAAGCAACATTGTGAGGCGCAGGGAGATTCAGCACACACGCACCGTGGACTCTCGCCAAGCTGTCTGGCAAATTGGAATTCCTTTTAGCTATAATGTGCAGTTCACTCACACTGAAATTACAGATTTCAACTACTATACTTCCAAACAATGATACTTTTACAAATATTAGCAAGTTTCCCAATTTCTCCCCATTAAAGTAGCAGGGGGTAATGAGCTCCTGGGTAATTGTTAAGTTACTATAATCTCTTTATTAAAGAAAAAAAAAACTTTCAAAATTATATTGCACTGTGGATTTATTTTCCTCCCCAGTAGACTGCCACTAAATTCTGTTTAATATGGGTTAAAATTGCTGGGTTTGACAGGTATGGTTTTCTCATCAAGGACTTAAAAAGCTCTGTGTTCCTTCTAAGGCATCGTCGCAACAGCAACGAGCCAAGAGCTCCGCAATGCCCACTGTCCGTCCCTGCCGCCACCGAGAGCAATTACAACCCGAGTTCCTACCTCGGTGGCTGGTGAGCTCCCTGGAGGCAGCAGGCAGAGGTGTGTAGTTATGCTCAGGAGAGGGAGTGACGTCCTCACTGGAAGCCTGCAGGACAAAAACAAAGTCAACATGAAGCAACTCCTTTTGTTTACCAACAGGTCTCCTCCTCCTTGGGATCCGAGTCTGTAGAAGATACCACCTGCTGAGAGCCCCTTTAGGCAGCAAGGGCTGTCTGTGATTGAGATGCTATTCTGGGACACGCAGGGTAGGATACAGTGCTTTGGGGGCCTCCGTACAGGTGGAATGGCTCTGAGACAAGGCGATGGCTTGTTTATTGCACAGAGTCAAGGAGAGAGGCTGAAGGCAGGAAATGGTACAGACTTAGATTTCTATCCCAAGCCTTCTCCCAGTAATCCCACAAAATAAGGCCAAACGTTACAGAGACTAGCCATCAGGGTAAGCTTCCTCTCTCCAAAATGCCAGTGGAAAAAGCAGAGTTGCTTTCCCCAATGGGCAGGGAGGCAGAGAAGAGTAAGACTCCGCAGGGTGAAGTCACCACAAGCAACCACTGCTGTGTAATTGGGGCTCTGGCTGAGTTTGACAGCAAGCACCGAGAAGCGCATTGGAAATTTCGATTCGGCATACGGCTTGAGAATCCCTTATCTGAGACGCTTGGGACCAGGTGTGTTTTGGATTTGAGGATTTTCAGATATTTTAATATGTGCACATACATAATGAGATATCTTGGGGATGGGCCCCATGTCAGAACATGAAATCCATTTATGCCTTATATGCCCCTTTCATGCATGGCCCAAGTTTAATTCTGTGCAATATTCGTAGTGTACCCGAGTCAGGACTGTGACCTGTCACTAGAGGTCAGGCAGAGGTGCCACTGCCTGTGGCAACATGTCAGCACTTACAAAGTTTCAGATTTGGGAACATTTCAGATTTCAGATATTTGGATTTGGGGTGCTTAACCTGTAGAATGGTTATTCCGAGGCCTACCAGAAAATGACATCAAATGTATCTATGATGATGCCTGTTCACTGCTCACAAACAGCTCTTTAACCTACAACTGTCAACAGCATGGCCCACGCTGTTAACGCCCCTCTGCCTTTCCCCCCCAACGCTAGCTCTTTGTGGGCTAGAAGGTTTCTGTCACTCAAAATCAGTGACCAGTATGTCACACTCAGAGTGTGGTCGTTAAGAAGCATTATCATTACAACTTTGAACTCAGACTCTGAAATCAAATGCAATTTTTTTTTTTTTAATATCCAAAACAGAACATCTGCTAGGATCAAAATCCTAAGCTTACAACCTTTCCAAGCTCCATGAAAAAGTAAATTTCATTAACGCTACATTTTTCTTTCCGGCATAGGAAATACACTCTATGGGATATATTTGCGCTGCTGGAAGCGGGCCTTTTCTCAGAAGAGATTACCTACACTGTGGGAATCAAAACTAAGTAGGAGATTAGACCTACTTGCTAGAAAAACCCTTTAAACTTCATTTCTGACATTTGAGATGTTTGATTAAGCGGCTTTCACTGGAGACTTATGGAAAGAGTTCTGAATGGAGTAAAATCAGAAGTTGTCCCCAGACAGAAACAGACTACAGGTAGCATTGCTTCACTCCAGCTCCAAGGCAAATAGATGGTGTTTAAAGCTCCAGCCAAGTAGAGTGGGCACAGGAAGATAAAAGCTCAGTAAGCAAGAGAAAGGTCTGAAAAGCAGTGAAGACTTGCTATATACTGTATCATCAGATATTTAGGACATTGCAAGAATGTTTAAGCCAGAGTTAGATTAAAAGTCAAATACGACCAGAGATCTGTTTGGTATTCAAGGACACTTGTAACTTCTACATGATGAATGCAATACAATTATCTTGTTCTAAAGATAGCATTAAATCAATGCTTGTGGCAAGGCACATGGAAGCAAGGGAAATGGGCACCAACTTCCATAGATCTACCCTTGTTCCTCCCAAAAAAGCCACAGCTGTTCCCCCATCACCAGAGTTTCCGATGTGACTCACTACTAAGAAACCCTGAACTCCACCATGAGTCTCAGATTGCTCTATGGCGATGTTTCGTCGTACTTTAATCTCCATTTGGGCTGCTACTGGAAGACATGCTACCTTTGAACAAATTACCTCACTGTACAAAACATCATAGTTCTGCAACCAAGAGAACCGTTTAGTTTTATTTCTAATTATAATCAGAACAAAAATGGTGTAGACTGTATTGTTTTTGGAGTCATCCATCCACAGTCAGCAACCTAATTACTTTCCTGCTCAGTGTCCATTTATAAACTTGAGTCATGGAAAGGAAAAAAAAAAAAAAAGGACACAAACAATTCTTGACTGTTGGTGGGACTTCTAAAAATCCCATTCTAACTGCCAGCTCCTGGAGTTCGCATGTATAAAAAGGGGGCCCGTGTGACTTCATCAGCAGTGGTGTTCACACTGTACTCTCTGAACCTCATACCTAGAAGAACGATCCAGAGAAATCACATGAAAAAAAGAAAAAAGTGGACACAAAGAGGTTTTAAGTCCTCACAGTATCTTTCCAAGAATAAAGAACTCACCTTGAAACTGAAGCAATGTACTCACTCGCAATATATAAGAACGACAGCAAAGATACCTATGCAGAAAAAGTTAACTAATATTTTCTTTTCCATGGATTTAGCAGAGGTGTCCAAAGGAGGAATAAGGAAATTTGGGTAAATCTGAATCTTCAAGATGATAAAGAGCCAAATATTCGCACCCTTGTCACATACCCTAATTGTCTATGGCAAGGAATGATATTTTCATACTTTGTTTTAAATTTTCACGTTAGAAGATGTCTACAACACCAGTAAGGTATTAGGTTACATAAAAATGTTCCTAAATTACTAAAAAGAACGACAGAATAATGGACACAACAGAGGTCAGAAAATTCAAAGTGGGAAAAAAAAAAACCTAAAGAGCTGATAAACAGAGTTGATCAAATTTACTAGTACAAAGGACAATGCAAATTAAAATCAGAGAAGATTTCCCTTCCCATATTAGTGGCAAACTTTTCAGTCCTACAATAAACGGCAGTGAAAAGGAAAGGAACCTAGTGTCCTCTCTCCACTGACCAGTGGAAAATCACATTGGCCTAACTACTTTGGAGAGTAATTCAGCAATACTTATTAAAATTGAAAATGAGGGTGAGTTCATTTAAAGTATATATGGCATGGACATTGTCACACAAGCCTCTAAGTGGAGACATAATACATGTTTATTACACTATTACATGCAACAGAAAAATGGAGATAAATAGCTGTTGATGAGGAAAATGGAAAAGTTAGGTCTGTATTTATATAACAAAGTAAATGTCATTTAAGAGCAATCAACCATGGGGACCGCAGTGCTGACATCCCATATGGGTGCCAGTTAAAGTCTGGGCTGCTCTACTTCTGATCCAGCTGCCTGCTAATATACCTGGGAAAGCAGCAAAGGATGGCCCAAGTGCTTGGGCCCCTGCTGCCTGATGAGAGACCCAGAGGAAGCTCCTGGCTCCTAGCTTCAGATCGGCCCAGTTCCAGCCTTTGTGGCCATTTGGGAAAGATGGAAGATTTCTTTCTCTTTCTCTCCCTCTGTCTGTAATTCTTCCTTTCAAATAAATAAATACATCTTTTTTGTAAAAAAAAAAAAAAAAAAAGAGCAATCAAGTATTTCAATTTGAGTGGGCCTAAAACATTAATACAGAGTGAAAGTCTAAGTTACAACTGATAAATGTAGATTTAGAGTTCTTGAATCTCATGTATATGTGGAACTACTGAAAAACTGTAGGAGATACACACAGTAAATTAATGACAATGCTTTCACCTTCCAAGGGGCAGGGTAATGGAACTGGGGCTAATAGAATGTGGGGAGAGTAGACCTTCTACTCCATACAAGATGGTTGTTTCTTTCCTTTAAAGAAATGACTTGAAACAAACACATCAAAAAATTAGAAACTACAAATTCTGGTCAGCAGCTACATGGGTTCAATTTTTTTTTTTTTTAACTTTCCTACAATCATTGACATTTCTCAAAATCAAACATGAGAACAGCCTGAACAAAAACAAAAAGCTCATGTATTTCGGATGATGCAGGCAGTCCTATATTGATATGACCCCATAACGGGAAATTTCCTCTAATAATTCTCTACCACTTGCAAAAGACGGATTTACAGCCATCTCTGGTTGGCTTTTTGTGACGAAACATTTCATTCCCATTTCTTCTAAAGCTACTGACTATGACCTATGGAGGAGGAATCAAGTGCTAATGGTAAATACATATCCCCTTCTCACCAAAGCTCAACAAATTCTTAACAGCCTCATAAGTTCTGCTGAAGATTTGTCAGGGCACACTGAAGGTCTCTTGACTCTTTTCCTGCTGACAATTGGAGAGTCACTAATAATTTGTTAAAATTCCCATCAATAATGGTAATAGTCACTAATATTCTGTGCTCTGCAATTTCCATAATGCAGGAAGGAAGGTAATGTTTTGGCAACCTCGTTGGAAAAGATTCAATGAAAGCATAGTTCCCTCGACGCAAGCCTTGCAAAGTGAGAATTGCACTCAGCTATTCCAGAAAACGAATGTCTTCAGATACACGTGCAAAACCCGAGTCCCTTCCCAATGGGTGCATTCAAGGAAAACTGCAGCCCAGCAGATATTTCAGAGCATCACAGAGGCTCTGATGGAACATGATACAGACCACAGGAGGAGAGACTTGGCAGGCTTCAAAACAAGAAGGGGGCAGCTACAAAGTTGTTTAATAGCCATAAATCTCCCACTCTTTTTCACAAAATACCATCTAAGACCACAGCTCCACAACTCATTCCCCATCACTCAGCTCCAGTGGAGCGCTTGGGCATGCTCACTCACCCTTAAATCATACGCCGCATACAGCGATCCCAGGGCTGGGAAATTTGTCAGTCTCCTTCAAGTAAAAGCAATCTTCACTTCTCATCACAATTCATTCCCTCCAACCATGGCTTAAAGCTGACTCTTCTAAAAACATTTATTTTTCTCTCATAAGCAAAAGCATCACTCATTTAGTTATCGGGTACTTAATAACCACTTCCTATATATATCCCAGGTCTTGTGTTAAGAATATCAAGAAAAATGAAATGAGGATGTTTGTTGCATTCCTGCTTCATCAACAAGAAATACCACAAGTAACACTGGTTTCTGGGAGTTTCTGCCTCTTAGCGTAACCCGCATACGCTAGATTATCATAGGTTCTCATCCTTGATTTCTATTAGCACATCTGAACACCCAAACAGTAACCATAGCCTTAATGGTTTCTCATTCAGTTTAACAGCCAGTTTTGGAGAGGAATTATAATAACTTCAAGTCAACTGGACTGTCTACCTCAACACCCAATATACTGCCAGAACTATAAGAGGAAGCCAACACATGAAAACCGAGTGCAACACTTTAAAGTTAACGATAACACTGTATACTACCATTATCAGAAAATAAGGACGTGCTATCATCTGAGGGATGTACTAGAAGAACTAAGCAACCAGCCTAAGCGCTCAGGCAAACTGCCCTGCTCGCGGGTGAAGGCTCCACGTTCTTCGGCAGGAAGGGAGACGGGAAACACAGCTCACAGATGCACTGAGAAGGCAATAAAGAGTAGTTTGCAAACAACAAGCAAGAGCTGTATCTTGTCCAGAGTCAGAAGGCAACAAAACTGGAGGAAAATAAAAATGCTGGCTAGGGATGAGGGTGAGTCTCTAATAAAGAGACCAAAAAGAATCCCAACAGAGCAGCGTCCAGGTAAGAGCTGAGCGTTAAGCCAAGCAGGGGAGGTGCCGCAGTTGGGAGGAGACTGTGCCAAAGCCTTCTCTGGAATAAGCCAGCCCCGGGAATGTGACTGCCTAGAGCCACCATTTGCTTTCACGTCATCTGTAGGGGACCCAGTTCCGCCAGACCTAAAAATGTCAACCAGCCCCCAGGAGTGGTTCACAAGTATTTACAGGAAGGAGGGAGGAAGAAATGCAGGTAGGAAGGGACAGGAAGGACCAAAACCGGATGAAAAGGCTGCAGCTTGGGCACTTCGTAGGCTCCTGCATAAATAAAAAAAACCAGAGTGGAAGATTGGAAAGGACCTTACAAATCACCCAGAGTCATGGCTTCCCAAGTCCCTGTGGCCAACATTTATCCAACACAAAGCAAAATGAAAATAATCAAAATACTGGACCTTATCATAAATTACCATAATATGTTAATAAAACTAATTACAAATGAGAGAGAAATATGCAGAGTTTATTACATAAGATTAAGTGAACACAGTGAATACTACTATCATATATATGCTGTGATTTTTAACTACATAAACTTTGCAAAAGAATAAGCAAATACCAACAAATGTGTTAGCAATACAATTACTTTTATTTTAATATGTCATTTCTCTTCATTTAAAATATGCAAAAATTAAAGTCCTAACATACTAGGACTAACATGAAAACCATATATCCGACCAAGCATCTTTCTGATCTCTACCATCAAAAGCTGAGGAGAGGTGGAAGGAGAGAAAGGAACAAAACAGAGGTTAAGGGGCAAACAAATGGAGAAGACAAAGGCAGGGTGGGCGCTGTGATGCACAGTTAAGCTGCTGCTCGGGATGCCTTCAGCCCATTTCTTAGTGCCAGGATTGGAGTCCCATCTCCATTCCCATCAGCTTTCTGCTAATGCGCACACCAGGAGGCAGCAGGTGATGGCTCAAGTACTTGGACTTGATGCCATAGCTTAAATCCCAACCAATGTGCAATAACCCTAATGCCCAAAGTGTTCCAACAAAGGACACTCTCTTCCGTTTATGTGGTATACATACGAAAGCAAGGAATATACCTGTGGTAAGGTATCAATTCATGAAAATGTGCAACGATTTTGTGGCCTAGTGTATAAATAAACCTTAAACTTATCTGTTAATTAATAATTGGCTATGCAATCTAGACATCGGAGTGCTACAATCTGTTTAGTCTATTGGGTTCACATAACCAGTGGTGAGCCAGAGTCAACCTGCACCAGCTCAAAAGAACTGATGATTAACTTTGGGAATTTTCTGAGTCTTATTAAACACATATACTTTTTAAAATTAAAATATATACTTCCAATTGAATTAATTATCTCAGGTGTGGGCATGTGGCACAGCAGATAGGCCACTGTTTGGGACATCTGCAACCCATATCAGAAGTCTGGGGTTCAAGTCCCTGCTTCATGCTCCATCTCAGCTTCTTGCTAACCCAGCCCCCATGAGGCAGCAATGGGATGGCCCATGTAGTTAGATCCCTGCCACCCTACATGGCGACTTGGACTGAGTTCCACGCTCCTGGTCCAGCCCTAGCTACTGCAGGCACTTGAGGAATGAGCGAGTACATATAGCAATCTTTCTCTCTTTCAAAGTATTTTCTTAAAAAGAATTATTTTAAAAGTAAAGGTAGGGCCTGCACTGTGGCATAGCAGGTAAAAAGACCACCTGCAGTGCCGGCGTCCCATATGGGTGCCAGTTAGAGTCCTGGCTGCTCCAATTCCAATCCAGCTCTCTGCTATGGCCTGGGAAAGCAGGAGAAGATGGCCCAAGTCCTTGGGCCACATGGAAAGACCCAGAGGAGGCTCCTGACCCCTGGCTTTGGATCGGCACAGCTCTGGACGTTGTGGTCAACTGGGGAGTGAACCAGCGATTGGAAGACCTCTCTCTCTCTCTCTGCCTCACCTCTCTCTGTGTAATTGACTTTCAAACAAATAAATCAATCTAAAAAAAAAGTAAAGGTAATATTTATCAAACCCCATCATTTTGCAATTATTTTACACAATTTTCTATTATTCATGCTCTTCAAACAGTTATACCTCAAGGGTGGAAATACTGTGTGTAGTGATACACTCTAACTCTTCAGTGACATCACTCCAGAAATTGGCAAATGTTACATATTAGGGCTTCATTTATTGTTTTGTTGCCTTCTGAAACTTAATATAAGTGATGGAGAAAATATTAATGATATATATTGAGCTTAAAGTATCATGACTATAACCACAACCCTGTGAATATCACAAAAATTGAGGAAATATTGTTCAAATATCCAAAAAAGTACCATCCAACTCGGTAGAGCAGTTGCTCATGTGCATGAGAGAATCTGACATACTCATTAAAGTAAAGGGAAGCTCATACTCATTACAGCAGTGTCACTGTTGGAATTACACTTGTTCAACTCTAACCACAGACACAAATACAACACAGAACTACAGCTAAAATCTTTGAAACTATGAAAATCAAGCATCTGTAAGGTCATTATATATTTTTTGTCAGTTGTATTCTACACACACTTAATGTAAGTAAAAACTTATATAGACAAGACTACTTCTAAAGTTCACTGCACATGCCATTAAAAGATGCTTATTTTGGTGAGAAAAAGCTTTGAAATTCATGATACACACTTCCCACAAACTTTTTGAAGACCCCTTTGTATGTATTAGAAATAATTTTCTTCAGAGACCTAGCTGTTAACAACTATCAGCACACCACTGCACATAACCCTTACCAAGTAACATCTCCAGTATGTGGGGAGCCACAGAGAAAGGGGTTATTTTATGTTCTAGAAATGGGAAGTATAGTGAGACAACTCATTCAGCTGCAAGGGTTCTGTTCTTTGACTTATCTGCAACTCGCAAGCCATCTTTTCCTCCCCATGCTATCTTAATCTGGTGCTTCACTGCCTAGACTCAGAGCTGGGCTCCTGGCTGTAGGAACCGGTGAAGCTCCCATCAACCCGTGGAGCCACAGCTTTCTGGACTGTAGGTCAGTAATGATCACCACAGTCATGCTGAGGATGAGGCGGTGGAGGACCAACAAACATGGCTAATGCTTATTAGTGTGGCCTTTTGTGCTGAGACTACATCCAGCTTTTTCCACATGTTGATTTCTTCATCTTCACATCTGTTCCACGGAGGAGTTACAACCTCTGGTTCTGGTTTAGAGGAGAACAAACTGGTCAAGGGACTTAATTTCTCTGGTCCTCAAACTCCCACCTAGCTTCTGGGGTTACTAGCTCATGGCAGACTGAGGACAGAGACCCAAGCAGTTTGCCTCCAGTGGTCACTGCTCCAACTACAAAGATGCAGAGCTGCCCGTCTCCTCAATAAAGGGAAAGGCTAAACACAACAGGGACCGTGATCTTAGCCACTGCTTCCTAGACATTAGTTTTGTACAACACCTTGACCTCTTCAATGAGACTTGAAGCTTCTGGAGAGATAGAAGCAATGGGTACCCTCCACAGTAGCCACCACAGGGACAGGCACGTATTTTGTCATTAAATATCGATGACACAAACGAACTTTGCTGCTTCCTTGTCACATGGAAAAGCACTACAGAGATTCCTTCTGAGCGCAAAAGGAGTGGAACCCTAAACTATTAACAACCCCAATCCACCACAGGTTCACTGCTGATACAATGGCCCAACGACCTTGCTCAACAGCTGCACTCGGCATGTCTCACCTTGGTTTGTGGGACTGTCTCAGAAATAGTATCATGCCATGCTTGTCCTAGAGCCTTGATTTATTTTGGCTTCAGAGAAGGAACTGGCCTCCTGTGTTTCTCTTCCTCCCAGAGGGTTTTTTTTTTTTTTTTTTTTTTATTCTCAAAGGCGGGAGGTCAAGTTCTGTCCTTGGAACCAAAGTAGTTTTCCAAAACGAAGTGACGCCAGCTCTGTCAAGCTAGGCCAGATATGCTGTCAGTGCCTTTCCCAGATCCATCAGACCCTCTGTTTGTAAAAATAAATTGATACCAATGCAAGAAATTTATTAGGAGATGACAGCCTGGTTCATAATGGAAATATGGAGAAAACATCATCCTTCAAAACTGACAGTTTATCCATCATGCCTCAGATTCCTGAGATACAAGCAGACACTGTCACATGCAATCCGCTGAGGACACGTCTTCTTGGATTTCCTTAGGACAGGAAACTCTGAAATAATCCAGGAGGAGGGACAGACCCGCGCTGCCCTTCATGTGCTCAGCCATAAATTTTCAGCATTAGCAGAAGAAACATGTGGCCAATGGAATGAGTGATGGGGAAAATCAAGAGGCCTGGAATTCTCAAAGGTCCCTTCTCCTCTCTCAGGAGTGATGAACTGGGACAGGGGTCAGGGAGGGTTACCGCACCGCTGGGAGAGACATCAATACCCTGTTATATGTAAGCAAAGCCAACAGGTGGCAGGGTACCACTACATACACACCACAGCTGGCTCAGCTGGAGGTGCGCGCACCTCCCCTACTGTGGCTGTTCTGCTGAGCTTGTTATGCGTATCGATAAACTTGAGACAATTTAGGAGGGCCATTTTAATTAGGAATAAATGCAACCGTATTTGTGGGGATAACAAGAGGCCTGATCTTTGCAGGCTTAATGAGGTGACCTGCCCAACCCTGTATGAAATAATTGTGTATTGTATTAAGAGCTGCTTTGGAAAATATAATCGTGGTAGTAAATTGGAATGAGACGAATGTGGTGTTAAACAGGGAAAAATATTCACTGCCAATTTTATGGGGCCTTAAAATATTTATGCTCCAAACTTGCATTCTTTGGAGATTTGCTGAGTGTGGCTAGAGCTCGGAAACTTTTTTAATGAGATACATGCACAGTTTTCAAATTTACCGATTGTCTTAGCAGAAATAGTCGCACATGTGAAATGGAAACCTCGAGAAGGCAATGCAGCTTTAAAGGCCTTATACGCTTAATTCACTCTTGAGATTCAAAAAAACTAAAGTACGGGAAATTTTATTTAAATGTGAGTAGTAAGCAAGGAATCATTCTTTGATGTCACTTCCTGTTTAAGGTACAGAGAACAGCACCACAAATAAAATAACCCAGATGAACTTGGGTTTTGTTGCACCTGTTGTGTCGAGTGCATTCTGGGGATACTTAAACACAAAGCACTGAGTTCCATCAACTTCATAAAATGAATGCCTTGGAACACCACAGGAGAAAATAAAGGTTGATCCAGTCTTTCACCATAGACCTGAGAGTCTTTCTTTACATGCTCCCATTCCCTGAAAGAGGCAAATGAACTTCTGATTGCTCACATTGGTTTCGGCCAATCTTCCCAATGCCCTGTCTCCACAAAGACCTACGACTCTGTTGACTTCGCATGTCCAAATTAAATATATCTGTGCTTTCCCTTTGCTTTCTATCTAACTGCGTGCCAGTATGACTTCACATTCATCCAGGGTTTATTTCAGTATTAGTGGAAAACAAGACATTTTTCAGTTTAATGAATAGCATTAGTGTCTGCCTTTTAACCAAAAATGTGACCTTAAACTTGATGGATCTCACCAGAAGGCACATTTTCAAATCGTTTTTTCTATTGGAGGTTATGAATATCATTCCCCAAATTATTGTGACAGCTGTGAGGGAAAAGCCCGCATCACAGACACAGCAGCTTAGAACTCAGACCTAACAAAACGGGGATTTCACTGGGGAAACGGCAGAGGAGGTCTGCAAAGCAGAGCCGAGCCCTAGAGGCGAGGAGGGGGAATGGCCTTCCAAGCGCCACACAGCACGGAACAGCCAGTCACAGACGGCAGCTGGAATGCCCATCGTTTTCTGTTACCGCCGTTTTTGTCTCCAAATCATTCTAAATTGGGAAGGTGAAGGCTGCGCATTACAGAGGCAGAAAAACTCCAAGAGGGCATCTGATACTTCTTCCTTATTAAGGATGATGGAGTGTAATTGATGTGCCTGGTGCCTGGCCAATTCCAACTTTTTGAGACCGCCGCTTAATGTGCAGACATTATTTTTGGACTACTGAACGCCAGAAAATAATGAGCTGGCATTCAGCTTTGGTGAATAAGACCCTGAATTTTCATCTAAAAGCAGTTTTGAGTTATTGCTGTAGATAAGGTGTAACTGTGCAAGGGAATTTTATCCATGTTTCTCCCATGAATCATAAATGAGGAAAAAAATTACAGTCTAAATTGCACTTAAAAGGAATAAAGTCTTTTCATGTCATACATGATTTATCAAAATGATCTCATTTTCAGGGTACTGTGGTGTATCTTGATTAATCACATTAGGAAGCGTGATGAATGGCCTCTTTAATGGTATCACAGGATTTATTGGCAACATCCTGACTGGAAGCAGAAGGGTAAGAAGTAAAATATACAATAGATAGCTGATGCAGATAGGGTGTCACTAATGCTCTGACTTGTTTAAAATCATACCAGGGAGCCCGCGTGTCAGGACACTCTGAGACCCAAAGCCAGAGGAGATCAGACAAGTTTTACGTGGGACTTTGGGTGCCGCAGGGAAATGCGGTCCAACTCTCCCCTACCTTTGGCAGGGCAAGCACAATCACCGCGCTGCAGGAGATAAAGCAGGTCCCTGCGCAGTCTGGATCGGCCTCGGCCAGTCCCGGCAAGCAAAGGGGGACGCCGGCTCTCGGGATCAGTGGTGCTCCGTGCTCTCCTGCCCTATTTCAATATCCTCTCCACATTGCACTTTAATATCCTAAATGCCTTTTTTTTCCAAGCCTGCTCGAGTCTGCTCCCACTAATTTCCTCTAAGGCTGACAGATCAGAGGCTTTCCTCGAACTGTTCCCTTGGAGCTCAGGAGCCCTCCGCGTAATCCCGCTGCTTGTCCGCAATTAATCCTTCCAGTTGCCACGTTATTACCACCACCACCCACAGACAGAGGAAGCTCCGACCCACTGGACGCTGCCTCCCGACCCGAGCTTCAAAGGTGCCAATCACACCCTCGTCAGAAAGGTGCCTGCTGTCAGCATCAGAGGTTTCCATCTTCCCCGCTGATCAAACATTCTTCCCCAGAAGATTAATTCAGAGTCCCCGCCCACTTCCTCCCATATCCTCTTTCCCTTTTTGGTTTACCCAACGATCCATCTTTCCCTCGAAAAGGGAAGCCGTGGATAATAGAAGCCCTTTCAAAACAAAAGCTGGGCAAAGGCAAATTTAAATCCCAGCTGTTATCAACTTTTTTAAAAAAAAAAAGAAAAAAAAACCATTTAAACATCTTAAGGCAGTGGGGATTAGGGCCTGGCCTGAAATGCCATTCTTTGATCAAAGACCCCAAGACTTTACGCAAACATAATCACAAGGCAACGGATGCCCCTCACAAGCCTGAATTGATTTGTTGGACTGCAGCGCCTGGGATGCCTGGAGAAGCTGCACACTTATTTTTCTAACTCCCAACATATGTACCACCAGGCTAAGTGACTTAGAAATTATATATTTTTTCCTTCCTGTGTCTTAATTGGAGCAGTCACTTGCAGATTCAGACACCACTGTGTGGGGAAAGCCAGAAGGAAACGTGGGCATTTGCTGTTGCCTAGTCCATCGGGGCAGAGAGGAGAGAAAGGGGAGGCAGAGAGGCAGCACCACTGGCGCCATTGTCTCTATTTTTTTTTTTTAGGCTTGTTTGTTTTCTATTTATTTACTTTTTTTGAAAAGAAGAATGAGACTGAGATATAGAGATCTCCCATTCACAAACTAGTTCAATCCCCAGTGGCCTGCAGCAGCCAACGCTGGGCAGACAAAGGCCAGGAGCCTGGAACTCAAGCCAGGTCTCCCATGTGGGTGGCAAAGACCCAGCTCCTTGAGCCACCACTTGCTGCTTCCCAGCGTTTCCATTAGCAAGACACTGCAGAACCACAACTGGGACTCACGCACTCCAACATGAGATGCAGGCATCTTTACCATCACACCACACACCTGCTCCCGCTGCTTCTGACGTGGAGCAAAGACCATCTCACAGAGACTGATGCTTGCATCCACCATGTCTACTATAGAATCTTCTCCAGTCCCTTCGTAACTGCAGGTACCCATCTCTGCCTATGCCAGGGGAATCAGGAGGAGAAACCAGTAAGGCCTCTCCTAGAGGTCAGGGAATGGTCACCAGGAGGCTCACCTACTAAGTCCTTCACCACACATATCCCAGCCCTGTACGGCCACATGCTAGGGCTGACACATAGAAAAATGCTTTGAGCTTTTACGCTGGTCCAGTTAGAATCACATCAGTTTGAATCCTAACATGGAAAATTCTCAAAGAGCTGCAGCAGGCAAGAATGTGTATGGTCAACAAAAAGTTTATGGAATGATTAGGGTGTATTAGGGTACAAATAGTTTTGAAATGTTCACACGGGGGAGACAGACGGTAAAGATCCGTAAGACTCTAAGTTGCCATCAATCTTTCTTCATGAAGGTAACAGCAATCCGTGGATTGAGAAACTTTCTAGATAAAGACTATTCTTTCCTAGATGAGGACTCTTCACTCTTGATTTTCACAGCAGTAAGGCTTTTATTATCACAAAGTGCAGTTGGTATGGGACAGTGTCAAGAAATGGTGGGAAATGGTTTAATGGTTAGAAAGTCATTTGAGAAATGACTCTGAAAATATTATGCTTTATTTTTTCCGAAAATTATTTGATCATCATTCACAGAGCTGCTCTTGAAGACATTTTGTCATATGCTATTAATAACTATTGACATCAAACAGATTCCTTCACCTAAACATGTGTCTAAAGCCAATTTCTTGCGATTCTAGACCCAAATAGTAAAAAAAAACATAATATCGTAATCAGTAATTCTTACATCCTGTGCAATATTGATAACCATACCAGCAACTTTATTCTCCCTGTAGCCAAAAGAAAATGCCAAACTGATTCAAAGCTTTATTTCCTAAAGAAACAGTATCACCTACTCCCGACACCTCAGTGTCCAGCTCGTGAACACAGCGTGGACTGGCAAAATACACAGGGACCCCCTTCTATCCACAAGTCCCATTCTGCTGTGTGTGATGCTGGGACAGTTTCGATGCAAGAGACTGAGAATAAAGGAAAAGACAGGTGGGGCCGGGGGAGAGAAACAAGATGAAAGTTCTGGGTTATTTCTTCAATGATTTTCCTTCCATTAAGCCGTTTTCTGCCATTTTTTTCCTGATTCCCAATCCCCGATTCCTAATTCCATTCTACTTTGTCCACTGTAGTTTCCAGCAGTTGGGAACCTCGAAGGTCCCGCTTGTTCACAGTCCCTCCATCGTCAGAATTCTCCAGTTCTCAAAAGTGAACAGAGTCACACAAAGCGCAGTCTGCCTTCCTCATCTCACAGGCAGGGTCGGCGCCTGCGCATTCTCCACCAGCTCTCCCAGGGGCTCCTGGCATACCTCGAAGACCTGAGGCCACAAGCTGGTTACCCGGGACCAAGAGCCCTGAGGACTGTAAGACCTAGTGCGGAACTGGGTCCCGCACTTTGCCCCGTGACGCAGCTTCTAGAATCGGCACCCTCTTCTCCCGCCCCTTCCTTTACTGAAGGACTGCAGGTTTCAGGGGACTGATTTATTGTTGCTTAGAGAGGGCTCTTTCCCAACAAAGGCCTTTTTTTTCTCCTAACTCAAGTGAGCACCTTGGGACCCTCCTTTTAAATAGAAAACCGATGCTGCCTCCCCTCCCTCACTATAAACTAAAAAAGCAAAACACCTAATAACTGATGTTGTTCTTGCAAGAAACGAAAAGCACCCAACACTGCTTAGAAGGACCCTGCCCTGGCCCTTGCCCTTACCTTCCTCTCCCCGGGGCTCTAAGCCCCGGCCACCCGAGACCCCTGCGCCAGCCATCTTTCTTCCCACCGCCATCCCCTAACATTTTCTGCTTTGGTGATGGCAACCTTCACTTGGACAGCTCGCTCCTAAGGGCCGTGCCCCACACCTCCTGAAGCTGCCCTCTGATCACCTCTCAGGACAGACCCAAAATTGTGAATTTCAAGCTGTGAAGACACAGCATGGCTCGGCCCCCTAACACCACCGTTCCCAGCAGATACACTCGTTCCAAGCAGAACCCAGTTGACCGCTCACACGCACAAGGCCTTCACCTTACAAGATACACTCGGGCTGAAAAAAGTGGTCCTACGGAAACCTTCCTTCCTGTACTTGGGGCTGGTCTATAGATGCAAAACCCAAAACCCGCACCCGCGGTGTCCAAGATGCGTTAAGTGACATCAGTCTGGGATCTGGAGTCTGGCAGGGGGAGCGGGCTGGGAATCGCCCAGGGTTGCACACACACCACTCAGCTTTCCCTTGCTTTAACACCCGTTTTTATCTCTCCTTCAGTTCCTGATTGTGTCTCCTTGCCCCTGATGGGCAACTAATGCAACATGCAACCCCAGTGAAGACCCTGGGAGTGCAGGTGAGCACAGGTGGTCCCGGGACTGGGGGAGGGCAGGGCTGAGCAGGCTGGAGCAAGTCAGTGGTGAAGGCTGCGCTAAGCAAGTCCCCCTTGTCACACAGCTCAGGCGGCAGAAGGGGGCGCTGTAGTGTAACCTATTTAGGATGCAAATAGCTCCCGAGCGAGCGGCAGAAAAAAGCTCCTGGCTAGCCGCTGCCGCCAGGTCCCTCAGCAGTCCCGAATGCCAGGTTCCTGCTAGTCACTGCTCACCACAGATCATTAACAGAACTCAGAACGTGTTACTCAACGTGAACATTTTAAAAACCGATCACTAAAAAAAAAAAAAAAAAAGTAAAAAAAAAAAAAAACAGGCACAATTCCACTCCTGGGGAATTTCGACTTTGCTCATTGCAGATTTATGGATTCAAGACCACTGGAGTTCAAGACTGCATGTGCTCGAGACTGACAACCATGTGTCACCATATGCACCAGGCAGCCAAACATGGTGGGAGAGGAGGGGGCCAGGGGCTTCTAGCAGTGCACAAGGAAAAAGACCAGAAACTGCAAGATTGAAGATGTTCTGAGAGCAGGAGGGAGCTTTCCACACAAGACTCTAAGGAAAACCTCCAGCTTCCCAGAACCAAGCCAGCTGCTCTTAGGTTTTTTTTTTTTTTTTTTTCTTTCCCTTTACCGAGTCAGGTGGTCACTTTGCCAAGGGAGTTTTCCTCTTCCCCCTTGCTCCAGCCAATTCCTGTTTTCTTGAACTGGAGCTCCCCGAGACTCATCAAAAACACGATTTAATTACAGCTCCGAAAAAAAAAAAAAAAAAAGGGAGGAGTGTAAACATGACTCCTTTTTATCTCCTGATACATCTGGACAAGTAGACAATGTGCTAAAACAAAATAAATCTGCCTTGACAGTCACATCAAAGAGTTCAGCAAGGGCCTTGCAGCTACTTAAGGCACAGGAATGCTGTTGCTAAGCGTTGGCCTACAACTTATCAGGCCCTGGAAGAAACGCTTTTTTCTTCTTTCTTTCAGGAGCAGATGAGGAAAGTTAGAGAGTGGGAACCAAACCGCAAAAGTAGACTGGGGATCGTCAGGGATTTTGAGGCTTAAACGGAATTGTGTGAAGAAAAGGCGTTTTCTGGTGTTCTGTTTCCCTTCCGACATAGCAGCTGTATTTTTATCAAGGTCGTAGGTGGGAACCTTCCAGAAAGGACCCTTTAGGACTCTAGGAAATCGGGGACAGGGCAAAACGTTTGTATACAAATTCCTGCCACATCTCGTTCCCGTGAGAGCAGCCTCATGCCTAGCTCAAAGATCTCAAAAAAGATCCCGCCTTTTCCAGAGTGAACTGTCCTTAAGTCTCTTTAAGAAAAAAAAAAAAAAGTCAATCAGCCAGCATCACCAACCAGAGTTACTTTTTCCCCCTAAAAGGCAGGAAATGGAGAATGTACTCCAGGCAAACACAAAACAAATAAAAACACACAACCCCTCTCCTCAAAAGAAACCAAGTGGAAATGACCTGGAGCGATGAACGAAAGGAAGCTGCAGCCTCACAAGGAGAGCTCCGGCTACACACAGCCTGGAGCGGACCCTAGAGCCGGGCCACTGCCTGTGCTCCCCGCCAGCCTTCAGGGAAGCTGCTGTGAACTTCAGTCTGATCCGCATCCCACAGGATCGGGAGGAAGCGGCAAGGTTTTCCTCCTGCCCTAGACCCATCCTCAGCTGGGAGACCATGGCCCAGTGTCTCTCTCCTGCAAGGCTACTGAATGTAGCCACGCCGCCGAGAAATTAGCAGTGAACATGAAATAGCATTGCTGAGAAGAAATCTACAAAGACCTCAGGGAGTTCCAGAAGAGAAAAAAAAGGCGTTAAAAATAACCCACCCATCCTCAACAGGCCCCCGACGACACTGGGGAGATTTTGTCCTAGCAACAGAGGCGCTGACAATCCCCGGACCCACTGCTTCGGCCTCCGGAGTCCAGGAGCATTTTAAAGATCCCATTTGTTATTTTCTCTTTTTGGATCAAAGGAAACAAGTTCTGAATCCCCTGTGATCACCACACAGGGTAACTCTCAACAACATGAACAATTACCAACTCTGTGATACTGCACAAATAAACAACACTCACTATTATCTCTGGCGCAATCATATTTATTAAACGGTGACGGAGGGCAGCGGGAACCATTTTTATTGCCCCAGATAGCTCCTATTCTCTAATTAAACAAAAGGTTATTTCTCCTGTTAACACAGTCATTTGTCTAAGTTGGGTCTTACAGAATACTTTTTGCCAAGCGTGACAGAATGTAAGAAATTATGTTCTGAGGTGGTTTTGTGGGATTTTTTCTTGTTGTTTTTAATTTCGCATGCTGAGTTGCTACTAAGAAAGCCTGGCCGGTTCATTATCAAAGCAAGGGGCCATTGTGTGTTGAATTCATAAATAAACTTTGGCAATTTTTCCTAAAGCATGAGGAAGCCAGCACTTGGTCCTACCCTTTAGCTTCAATCCAAGGGCAATGATCTGTATTATTAAAGATATAGGTCAAGCCAGCTTGTGCTTCTCCGTCCTGTGGGATGTTTTAGAAGCTGCTGTCACATTACCGAGATCTCTTCTGTGGCTCCTAATTATTCCTCTTGGCAGCTTTGGATTTCAAGCCATTCCTCTCCCATGTATGTAAAAATTTTTAACAGCGTGAGTTATTTCCATGTTTGTAATGGCAGAAGATATCTATTAGAAAAATACACTAATTTCACTGACAAGGATAATGGTGACTTCATAAAATTTGCACGGTGTCTTCTGTAAACCTCACACGCATTTCATATCCACACTGAAGATTGTCATTGTTGTTACTTGAATGTAACTGAGTGCAGGGCTTCTCATGGACAACATGAACTCTAAGGAAGAAAGCAGCCCAGAGTCCTCTTCACCTTCAAAATTTAATTTGGTCCAGAAACACATATTAACTTGCTCCTCTCTGCAGAAGACTGAGGGAATGCAGCCTAAGATGGTGGTCTAGTACGGGCCTGGCACGGTTGTCGTTCAGGTCCTAGTTAGGGGATCTACCAAAGGCCCATGTGACAGAGGGTTTGGTGTCCAGCAGGATGTGGTGGAGCCATTAGGAGGTGAGGGATGGCTAGGGTATGGGAGGGGGTCATTAGGTCATTGGCAGTGCTGCCCACTGAAGGCAGCTCTCCAGACTTGTTTCAAAAGCCCGAGTTGGGCGCAGCCTCTCTGTCTTTCTGGCTCAGCAGGCGACCCTTCCTCCATACCCGCTTCACTCTGCCCTCATCCAAGGCCAAATGGGGCTGCCTGATCTTGAACTTGAACCTCCCCAACTGTGAGCCAAGTAAACCTTGTATTCTTTGTGAAGTTAAATAAATGCCTGATGTAGCCACACAAACCTGACTCCTGCAGAATGTTCGCGCAGTCCATCCCCTTTCCTCTCCCCAGACATCTGTGTGCAGCAGACGGCAGACGTAATGTCCCTCGAGGGTGTCCCCAGAGGGCAACGAGCACCCGAATTCGAAACCCTTTCCGATTCTGTCACCAGGGCTTCCTGACTCAACACCGTCCTCTTTGCACCACACCGAGAGGAAGTGAGTGTTGTGTGTTAAGGTAGCTGAGCCTCCAGAATAAGAGGAGTTAACAACTTCAACAGAAGGGAGAACTGAAACAAAGGCTGTAAGAGGAAGGGCCAAACCCAAAAGGCTGCAGAAGAGATCTGTCTGTTCCAGGAGGAAAAGGCCTAGAACCTGTCGGGTTTGATGGTCACAGGCACAGCAGCATGCCGGGAAGGTACCGACGCCCCTAGGAGACAGGATAAAATGGGGACTGCGTGCCAAGGGCCCGTCCCAAGAACTGACGACTGGTGCAGAGTGGGATGCGGCTTTCTTGCCTGCTTTCCTGCCATGATCAACGGGTAAGAAGATCCAGGCTTCATAAAACGCTTTCCTAAGGAACTCCTCCTATTCTCCTCTAATGATACTGTTTAACTTTTGTGCCCTCAACCCCATGTACCCCCCCAAGTCACTATTTCAAAATACAACAAGCCTGGGGCCGGCCTTGTGCACAGAAGTTAAGCCACTGCTCGTGACCCTGGCATCCTGTACCAGGGTGCTGGTATCCAGCTCCCTGCTAATGCATCTGGCAAACAGCAGAGGACGGTTCAAGTGCTGGGGCCCCTGCCACCCACGTGGGAGACCCAGAAGGGGTTCCTGGCTCCTGGGTTCAGCATGGCCCAGCCCTGGCCATTGCAGCCATTTGTGTAGTGAACATCAGAGCCACGTTCTTTCCCTCTGTCACTCTGCCTTTCAAATAAATAAAAATCTTAAACAAAACAAGGCTCTGACTCTACAGGCCATAAATCCTCAGAGTGCACAGTCTATTTTTGATTACAAATATTTACCACCTTTTGCAAATCACCAATCAAATCTGTTCATAGGCACATGACTAATTACCAGTTTCTAAGGAAAACAGTCATTTGTTTTATTCTCAGTCCTACCACTACACACCCACCCCTGTTGGAGAAAGATTATAACAGATCTTCCACAGTAAGTATGCTATGACTACTCCTCCCGGCTTTTGAATGGATTTAGAGTTTGTCTCATTTCCTTGGAGATTTGGCTGAGGGTGGGGGAAGACGGGAAGTATTTTTTCCTTTATGCAGATGGAAAGCAGGAAGCTTAGTAAATTGCCCCGTTTTACCTGAATCTTAATCCCACAAAGCTCGAGTCCCAGGCCTCCCTTTCTTTGTACTATGAAGATGGACCTTTTTCTAAGAGACAAACCCGTTCATTCTCACAACCAGCCAACGGGTCGCTCTTAGAGTTTTCGAATGAAGACACCACAGTGCAGAGAGATTAGAGGAGTTAACCAATATCCTCATTAGCAAACGCTCCACTCCAGGCTGTGGGCCCGAGAACATCAGGAAAGTATCTCACAGGAACCTACTGGCCTTGCAGGGACGATTCCCACTGAAGGGACAGATGGCTCCAACACACTGTTGGTGACCACTCACTGTCCAAGCAGACCAAGTGAGAAAAAGGAAAGGAGCACAAACCCCACCTCTGCTTCCTGACAGTTAGCTGCTGTGCGGACTTTGGGGCCTGGCTAAACCCTTCGAGATTCAGAAGATGTTACAAAGCTATGGTTTCCTGGTAGACAACAGATGAAGTATCTCCATGAACTGGATTAACAGTCACGCATCACAAGGAGTACATGCAGTAATTCAATCTACGCTGCCAGGCCTCTTGAGGCCCAGATAGATTTTTAAGGTTGTACCAGCCGGGCAAACTGAAGGCCTGCTAGAGAGATACGAACGCTCCAGAACATGCAACCGTGCACCACGTTCACACCACGTAGAACTTCCACACACACAAAAGCTCTTCTCTATCCACAGCAGGGCTTCCTCATGTGCAGGCAGGAAAACATCTTCCCGGTACCTGCTATGTCTCATTGCCTACTCTATGGCGATTTGGCTTTAGTTTCTAACTGAATGAATATACAGAGGAAAGGCTGCCAACCAACAGTGCACCTTGCAGTCTTTTTGTGGACTTGTAAGGAAAAAAAAAAAAATCAAGAATACTCCAGATACAAACCCTTCTTGGAAGGGTACAGGATACAGCTGTGTAGCACAATGCCAGGAGCAATTAGATGGCAAAAAGACATGGAGACCAGAGAGGCTTCATGGAACATGGAGACACAGAATGAATGCTCAAGATTTTCATTCATTTCAAAGACTCCCAGAGCAGAAGGGGAAGGGAGAGTTAATCCCAAGGCTTGCAAAGCCAAGGCTGGGTCAGGCTGAAGCCTGGAGCCTAGAACTCCCTTCAGGATTCCTACATAGGTGGCCTGGATTCAACCAAATCATCTATCAGCTGCTGCCTCCCAGGACTGTTTCGGCAGGTAGCTGGAGCAGAAACAGGGCTGCCAGCGCTCCACTGAGGCACTCAGATACAGGAGGTGAGCGTATCAGACAGCGCCCTAAGCTGCCATACCACAACACCCCCCCACACACACCGGAAGAAGATTGTAAGGCTTTCTGAAATTGAGTAGAAAGGTATGCATCATGGCAGCAAGCTGCAGAAAGCGAAGCTTTAAGGCTCAGTCCCCTTCATCAGATGGCTCCTAGATGACATGCTATTCCTCCATGATTCCATGATATTCTATGATTCTATGCTATTCCTCCTTCATGATGCTACTTAGGCACCATCTCCTCCTAGACTACTCTGCGCCTCTGAGTTGTGGGGCACTTGCTGGGTACCTGTGTCACAGTGGGTGCTGAACCAAGTTCTTGTGAGAGACTCCAAGTCAGAGTCCATTTCTTCTCCCACTTTTGTAATTCAGGCACCCATCCCAGGCTGCCACTGACGCCCCTTAACACAGGTGCAGCTAATGAGAGGGCATCACCCGTTGGAGATGATGTCTGCCTTCCAGCCTCCTCCTCCCATGCTGTTGGGAAACCGTTGACAATCTCTCACCAGTTAGGCTAAATGACATGGGATTCTCTAACCACACAACTGGTCCTAGCTCCCTCCCAGTGCTGCTGGCTCATTGGGGGCGGGGAGCAGAGATGTTAGCATGATGTTTTACTCAGCAGGCACAGCACCGAGGCGCATTTTTAATGATTTACCAGTTCTACTTGACTGAGTCTGCACCCTGTAAGTGGATCATATGATCAGTGATCACAAGTTAAACTGCTTTTGTTGCTCGCAAGGCATGCATGGTGGGCTGGCTGCACGGCACCAGCGGCTCGCCACGCAGCTGTGTGTAAGACAAGGAGAGGTTAGGTACAACAGGCAGTTAATGGCTCATACCAGCAAGCCCTCGACTTCGGTCGGCACATGCGGCTGAATTTTAAAAAGGTAAATGACCTTGCGGTTGGGAGCTTTAACTGTGTGCTTTTACCTATTTATACCTGGGTAAGTCAACATTTGCAGCACGCCAGAAGGCCCTGAAAGCACTATTGTAGCCACAGGCTAATCCCTCTCTCTGGATGAAAGACTTCAAAACAAACCAGGGAGGGAAAAATCATTTTTTGCCTCTGGGGGGGGGGGGGGCGGTGAGGGGACATGGTGATAATGAGTTCCAATTGTGACAACTTTGAGAAGTCACCAAGGTTCCAGTCGTAACCAGCTGCCCATACTTAGGATTCTACTTTGCAGGAAGAAGGACTGCCCCAACAGGCCACAGCCCGAACAAACTGCCTCCTTCTTGGGAGGCAATGCGACTCAGTGAAGCTGGGGCCAACTTCTCCATGCTCGTCCTTCTGCTAAGAAGGGTGCTCCTCCCAACTGCTGACATTCAGGTCCAACAAAGCCCATGTCTTGATGGTCCTTCTACTTGAATTTCAAAGTCTATAGCAGAGTATTCAGTGTGGAGTCTAGGCCTCCTAGTTCAAGTTCCCCGAATCCTGCTCTAGGTACCCCCATAACTAGTGACCTCCAACCACAGCAGGGCTGCCTGAGCCATATCTGAATCAGCTCAGCGGCTGACCGCCCTGAGGGCTTCCCAGAAAGAGTGGAGTATTTGTGATTTACAACGTGAGCAGATACTTGGGAAAGCTGTTATTTTAAGCAGTCGTCAATCAGTTGAGATTAAGATAGCATTTACTGCAGCAGAAACCAAGATTGCTGTGAGAACAAGCAGGAGGTATCTGCAGAACATTCAAGACCTCTCACAGGCAATGAATCAACAAAGCCGGGTTCAGTGGCATGATAAGAGCACTGGACCATGAGCTCCAGGCTTCTCAGTGGCTCTTGGCCTCATGAGCGGCGTGATTCTCTGTGTATCACTCTACTTCTTTGCACCCAAGGCCATCATCCTTCCTTCAGCAATTCTGAGTCCCTAATATGGGAACCATATTAGACAATGAAACTTGGCATGTGGGATTAGATGACTTCTAGTTCACATTCATGTGTATGTATCAAACGGAATAAACAAGGCAAAGTGCACTCTGGTCTTAGCCACCACGTGTGGGACCAGTATCTTCTTGAAATGTCCAGAAGTACTTTCTTCCCTGTGATTCAGTTAATATAGGGCAGCCTAATGTGCTTGGTTTATATCAATGACAGAAAAGAGTATGCCTTGGTCCAATATACGGTTTTAATAAACTTTATTAAATTTCCATTGATCCATATGCAAAAATAATTTGTTTACAATTTGAACTCAGCCTACTAAATGGTGTCTAACTCAATAAAGGAAGAAGCTGAGAAACAACAGCTGTATGGTTATTAACACATTATGCCATTAAAAACATTAAAGAGTTGGGTTTGGTGAAGGAGTCAAAGTTAACCCCTTGCATATCTCCAAGCCAGAGATCAGCTGTACTTTACAATGGAAAGCCTAGCATTTGCAAAGAATTTTCTCTCCCCCTCGTGAATGAATCTACAGAAAGCCAACTTCTGCTTTATTACACTCCTTCCAGGAACCCCTCTGACTGTGTGGCCTCAGCCTCAAACACAGATGGTAAGGAGATGCTAGGATTTAGAAGGCTGTCTTCCTAATAAGCAAGCCAGAATAGCCGGATAGTTAATATGACTCACATGTCCTGTTCTTTAGGTACTTAAGTAAATTGGTTAGTTTCAACCTTGTGCTAATGAGGCCAGGGTCAAGGCACAATCCTTTTTAGCCAGTCTGTTTATTTGGTGACCACATCTGTAATCCAATCAGTAAATCAGTAATTGTATTTGTTGAGTCCTAAAGAAGACAAAGTCTCTAAACCCAAATTATATACTGTGGAAATAAGGAGATAAAATTAAGGAGCAGGTATTTGGCACAGCCGCTAAGATGCCAACAGGGACACCTGCATCCTCAATCCAAGTGTTGGGATTTCAGTCCTGGCTCTACTTCTGAATCCAGCTTCCTGTTAACATGCACTCTGGGAAGCACCAAGGGATGGCTCCAATACTTAGGTCTCTGGCACCAGACAGAACACCTAGATGGAGTCTGGCACTCCTGGCTGTTGCAAACAGTTGTAGAATCCAACAGCACAAAGATCTGTGTCTTCTCTCCCTGCCATGCCTTTCTAAAAGGTACCAAAAATTATTTTAATTGACAAGAAAAACTGAGCATCACTAAGTACTATACTCAGAATCTGACAAGATATAACAAGACCTGAAAAAAGTGAATGAGGAGTTACCAAAGGAGATAAAAATGAACTATGCCTTGAAAGAAAGGTTAAGATTCCCCTAAGTGCAAGGAACGGTAAGGGTTCAAAAGAGAATCTAAAGGGGAGAACTGAGTTGGGCTTGGGCAGGTGTGGCAGAGATAGCCTAAGCGAAGAGAGGATAACAATTAAAGACAATAAGAAGACTCGTGGTCCTTTTAGTATTTGCCAGTTTTAACAGTTTCAAGGAGGAGAGCTGGAACTGACCACAGCACACCCATCACATTCCTACAAAAGCCAATCAGAGGGCCCTCCTAAAGACATGGCAGTGGCAGGGTTGATGAAAGATAGCTCAACTTTCAGAAAAAAAAAAAAAAAAAAAAAAAAAACCTGTGCTTGGCTTGCAGATTGGTTTCAACATGGTATTTCTAACCTAGAATGTGCATGCTGACCCTAATATAAACATGGAGATGACTGAAAATGTGTAGACTAACCTTGAAATTCTAGGCATAACCATGAATCTGAATTACAACACACACAAGGGATCTTTGCATCCTGGGACGTTGACCTGTTCCCCTTCCCAGAGTTCAGGACGTCTCTTCCATCACACCTTGATAAAAATCATCCTCCAGCTATGGTCCCAGATCCTGCAGTAAATCAGCATTCCCATCATTGCAAAGCAGCACAGTTAAATTCCTCTTTAACCTTGTGCCAAGACTTCCTCCCTATGCCATTAGCCTCCAGTCCTAGATTTATCCTCCATAAAATCAACATCCTTATCCACAGGATACTGCTTCAAGTATTGGAAGAAGAGTCCACATATCCTCTTTCTCCTTTATTTTGGACCAAGTACTTCCATGACACTCAACAGCCTGGTCCCGTTCCTGAAGATCTGCCTTCCTTCTCCCGTTTCTCTTAAAACATGAAACCACTGGTCGCACCAAATCCTTTAAATGATGTGTGGACCATGTCGATCAACAAGATATTCAATTTGACTCAAAGCCTCCATTATACCCGACTCAGCAATGCCTCTCCAAACTACAGCCTACATGGTGTATACTCAATCTCGAGTAAGATATTCCCATGTCTTTCATGTGAAACATTGCCGAGCCAGACCTTTCAAGCACATAGTTCTATAATTGATTTTTCAAATACAAAGCTAGCACTTTCGAACTTGAAATCCTATTAAATCTTGTCTGGTACATGCCACTCAATGTTTTCACTTGCCAAGACTGCTTAGAACCAAGACATAAAAGCTGGTATGCCCTGGTATGCCCTGACCTCCCAAACTTTGTATTCAAAGTCCCTTTCTAGCTTCCTGAAAGTTGTTGACCACAATGTTTACTAAGTCAAGGACAAGGAGAAACTCGGCTCTAAAACCAAGATCTCTGAATAAAGTCTAAGCCTTAGGAAAAGGAAGTGGTATTTTACCATTCTTGGAAAACTACAAAGATGGATGCCAAGAAATGACTTTAGTATATAAATACATGAGCCATATTTCTCCACTCCTGCCAAGAATTATGTGTACTGGGCCTGAAAGAGTTAAGATTTCCAATGTGAGCTCTCTTAATCAAGAAATTGAGAAACTGAGGACTTCACAAGTGAACCTGCTGCTCTGCAGAAGATGAGTGGACTCAACCTCAATAAAAAACACAGTTTACCTTCATTGTTGGACCAAGGAATTAGTTTCTAGTTTAAAACATGTCTTCCCCACAAGAGGTTGCTACACGGATTTATGGGCAACTATCTGTACAGCCCCTACCACAACAGTCATGCTTGTCAACTCCTCGTCTATGAAAGAGTAGGAAGGCTATTTTACATTATAAACAAGAAAACCTTAATAGGATGAACAACTAAAACCACCCCATGAATGCCATACAGTGGCACTGAAAAATAGTTACTGCACTCAGTAACGGAGAACATGATGGAAAGTGCTTAATTACAAATGAGCAATGTGAGGCTAGATTTTGCAGGGTTACAACCAGGCAGACAATAAACAGATTAAAGGGTCCTGAGTCACTTCTCAGAGACATGTGTGGGACAGATGATTGCTAGAACCATTTCTCATTCCCCAGCTGCAGCCATGTATGTCAGAGATCAGGTAACATGGGAACTTTGTACCACTTGCAGAAATCATAGATGACCCTGTCACAGATGCCCTTCAGCTTAATTACAAAGACCCCAAACTCCTCACAGTTCATTGAGGCTTGAAGAACCAAATTCTACATTTGATAAAACTCTTAAGAGTCTCTTCTGAAAGTGAGGAGATACCAAACCAGGCCAAATCACCTATAATCCACCTCCATGATCCCCTCTAGGAAGATATTTAGGTACAAAAACCTGAACTGACTTCAACATAAACATGAGACACCTCCACATAACTCTTCATACTGTTCTAAATGTTACTTCATACTGTTCTAAATGTTACAATAAAATTACCTTTTTAGGTAGTCTCATCAAGCCCATGTGAACCATAAGGCAAACATACTTACTGACATAAATTATAATATTGTCCTAAAGGTTTCAGTAACAAAAACTACACAGCCCCATTTTCCCTTTTTGTAAATCAGTGATCAACAGTCCTAATTCCTTAGTTCCCAACATTTGTTCAACATTTTGTTGAAAGAGATGGGGGACAAAAAAAAAAAAAGAGATGGGATCACATGTTTAGTCTTATCTGTGGTACCTTAACAACCTATCAAGGCAGAAAATGTGAAACTTCTCTACATTAACTAATCAACGACGAATATACAAGTCAATTGTCACAAAGAGCTTTCTGTTATTAGTTGAAGCAGTCTGGTATCAGAATCAACAGCAAATCTATCTAGCAAGCAACAGCAACACAAGTATGTGCATTAGGAGTCATAAAGTAGTATCACAGCACCTTGTCACCAGGAACGCCATTAGTTGATAAAAATGGAAGTGAAGCCTATCATTATTTCATCAGTCTAGTCAATCTTCATTGGAAACAAATATACGGAGATTTGCTGCTATATTCCCAGCTATAGCATGAGCAAAGATATTGCACACCCAGCTACATTTCAAGCAAATTACCCATTACAAGGCAACAGGATGGCCTCAAGACACTGTGCCAAGAACTCAGTAACTGGAAGCAATGTATGTGTGTGTGTGGAGGCAGCGGGGTGGGGGTGGGGGTGTCAACAGCAGACAAGGCTCTTGAAAACCCAGTTCCAGGCTCTGTTTAAGCTTGGCTGGTCAAGTCATTTAATGGCTCCGAGTCTTCATTTTCCCTTCTCCAAAGCAGTAGATATAAACACTACTTTGAATTCCTTCAGTGGATTACTATGGAAATTAAGTGGGGTACTGCATTAGAAAATGGTATGCACATTGTACAAATACGACGAACTAATATGCAGCCTTATCTCTGCGGCTGCTGAATGCAGGCCACTGGGCAACCTTGTACTGACCTTTCCTAGCCTGTACTAGATAATTTAGTGCCACTACTGTCATTAGTCAACATCCACAGGGGCCTTGTTCCGGGCCTAATTACATACTGCCTTGTATACGTCACTGACATTTCCTTGTGTACATATCTGGTCTTCTTTAAGCAACTGGGTGCTCATCCAGGGACAAGAACTTAGATATACAAAGGTATTTCAAAACATTTGTAGAAAAATAAAATCAAAAGATAAATTTTGCACCAAAGTAAGCATAAGCCAATGCATATTTTTTCTGAATATGCCTTTTAAGTGAACTTCTTCATGAATACAAGTATATTCTTACACATACACCTTAACCTAGTCAAATGAAGAGTATACTTCCCAGAAAAACACAATTATCTTGGAGGAAAGCAACCATGGAGAGCAAAGCAGGGGGTAAGAACAGTTAGAAAATGACAACTTATGGAAAACCTAAGACTTTCCCTTACTTATGGAAAACCTAAGATTTTTTTTTTTAAGGGATGGGCATAATAGCAGTGTTTCCCTCCATAATCTCATATAGAAGGATGCTTAAAGAAAAAGAAAAATCCTACCAAGAGTCTTAATCAAGCTATTCCACTTAAGAGCATTAATGCTAAGTATGCAAACGTTCACCTGACTGATCATTAAGGTATCAAGAACTAATTTTCCTCCTTTTAAGAGCTTATATGTCACATCCCACCCCTTGGGCCTTCCAGAAATGCATTTAAACGCCTAACTGGGAGGAAGAAAAAAAAAAGCACTCCAGACAGCCAGGTGTTAGTGATTCAGCCATTAAAACTTCAGTTACAAAATATCCCCCACAATTGTAAAACATTTCAGTCATTAGAAGATCATAAATAGATTAAGATGACATTTTAAATTATTATGACACCATGTTTATAAAACGTACATTGTTCATCACAATATCCCAGATGATGGTGGCTCTGATGATCTCAAGTTAAAGATGAAGTGCATGTGTTATTTATTTTGAAACCCATCAGTGGAAGAGAGGGAGGGAGGAGGGTGGACAAAGGTGACATGCAAGTGGAAATGTTGACTGCTGCATCCCTCCTGAGGCACAGGAAGACTTCAGACTCATTTTGCAGTAACACTCATTTGCCACTCCTTGAGCGGAAGTAAATCTTCGTTTCGTTTTTAGAGGGGGTAAAGCTGACATATCAAAGAAAACTGCCCCCAAACCCCCTTCTCAAAACCATCATCTAAAATGTCTTGGTACTCACTACTCTTTGTGTTCACTAAAAGGTTTTAATTCAAATTCAGTATCAACTGACATCTTTAACTAGAAAAGCAGTTCAGGACTCATTTCTCAGCTCTCTCCTAACTCCAACTACTTAGGGTCAGCTGGTCTCTCCTATCAGCCCCAGCTACTAAATGAGCAAAACAGCTCACAGTATGCTTGATGGCACAGCACCCCATTACAGGAATTGTGGAAGAGTCTTCTAAAAAAGAAAACTCTGCCAAACCACTAGGATCCAAACAGAGGACACAGTTCCCTGGGAACATGTCCTGTAGAAAGAAACCTGAGTTTTACAATTACTCATACGACGGTCAAAAGAAATTGGTGGTCTCAGTAATTTAGCCCTCTGTAAGCCCATGCTTTTCAACCCAGTATTACCAGGGAAGCAAATTCCTTTTAGGGTTTAAGTTGAGCATTTTGGGAAATGTGTTTCACGGCTAATGCACCTTACTTAAATCTATCAACCAGCTGACTCACCTGAAGGATTACACCCATTAAGGAGATTACAACAAGTAATTGGCAAGTTTCAGAGTATTTAGGATACCGCTCAAGTATGTGTATGCTTCTGTTACATACAGGGATTCTGCCTAGCTGGCAATGAAGGTATGTAAAGACGGACTTGGGCATGTGGTTAATAATGATTACTATCCATTTTTAGCCTGAGAATTACAAAGGGTTCATTAAGACTTAGGGGGGAAATGGATGCATCACAGACAAAAAAAAAAAAAAAGGCTGATACAAATATTCCCTTTCAGATTTTCTGAGAATCAAAGTCCCAATATTCTTTTCTGGATGATTTTGCATTCACAACCTTACACATCAGATCAGTAACATGACACCATCAGATGCTACAAAAGGATCAGGGTTAAAGAGGTATTTCAAGTCCAATTCAGGGCCTTTGCTGTGGCTTAGTAGGCTGAGCCAGTACCCCATACAGGTGCCAGTTCCTGTCCCTGCTGCTCCACTTCCGATCCAGCTCACTGCTATGGCCTGCGAAAGCAGTAGAGGATGGCCCAAGTGCTTGGGCCCCTGCACCAACATAGGAGACCCGGGAAAAAGCTCCTGGCTCCTGGCTTCAGATCAGCCCAGCTCTAGCCGTTGCAGCCATTTGGGGAGTGAAGCAGCCAGCAGGTGCAAGACCCTTCTGTGTTTCCCTTTCTCTCTGTAACTCTACCTCTCAAAGAAATAAATATAAAATCTTCAAAAAAAATAAAGTCCAATTTATCTGCCTATACTTATCCATTCACCTGATGAACTGTCAGACAATTCCAAGAACCACGCACCAAGTTTTTGTTAAAGTCACAGAATTTGAAAGACAACAAGCGCCAACACTTCACTCATGCTGAATGACCATTTTGCTAACTATCCTTTGCTGGTGTCAGTAACCGCCTCTTTTATAACAAGAAACCTGTTCTTGTATGAGAACCTCATTCTCCTGGACAGACAGCAAGACTTCATTTGATGCACCTGAGAGTTGGCAACCATTGCACTTCAAGTAAGTGACTGGTTTTGGCTCTACACAACAAGATTTCTCAGGCTTTGGCTCTACACAAGATTTCCCAAGATGCTCACTGTGTCTACTGTACAATGGAAAGTAAGCCAGCACTGAGGTACCCTAGAATGAGGTACCCTTATAGGACAGCAACACTGAGCTCAGAAGTCACTGGTCAAGGTATTTTAAAAGAATATTGAGGTTAATACACAGTTATTCTTAAGTGTTGAAACTTAACTGAAAAGTAATCCCTGTTAAGTGTAAGAGTGGGAATAAGAGAGGGAAGAGATGTATAATTTGGGACATGCTCAAGCTGACTTGCCCCAAACAGTAGAGTTAGAAACATACCAGGGGATTCCAGTTCAATCCCATCAAGGTGGCATGTACCAATGTCATCTCACTAGTCCAAGTGATCAATTTGTGTTCACAATTTAAAAAAATAATATTGAGGGGGATGGGTATCTGGCACAGCTTGACGGACAGGCAATGTGGCACAGTGGGTTAAGCTGTCACTTGCAATGCTAGCATACCATAATTAGAGTGCCAGTTTGAGTCCTGGCTGTTCTACCTGTGATCCAGATTCCTACTAAGTGCAATGGGAAAATGACCTAAGGGCTTGAGTTCCTGCCATCCACACTGGAGATCCGGATGAAGTTCCAGGTTCCTTGCTTCAGCCTAGACCATCCCTAGACACTGTGGCCATTTGGGCAAGTGAACCGATGGATAGGAGAGCTCACTCACATACACCTCCCTACTTTTCCCTCTCCGTTTTCCCAGGTACATTAGCAACATATATGGTGGGAGGCAGAGCAGCCAGGACTCAAACTACCATTCTGATATCAGATGTCAGTATCTCAAGTAGCGGCTTAGCTTGCTGTGCCGCAATGCCATATCCTAAATAAATCTTTTTAAAAAAATACTCTTAAAAAAAAGAAGTGATGCAGCTTAGGACACTCACTTCCAATGCTGGAGCGCCTGGTTCATCAAATCCCTGTTTCCTATTCCAGCTTCTAGCAAATTCACATCCTGGGAGACAACAGGTCATGGCTCAAGTACTTGAGTACTAACCACCCACATGGCAGACCTAGACTGAGTTCCCACCTCCTGGATTCCATCTGGCTTTCACTACTGTGGGCACTAAAGGACTGACCCTGCACATCAAAGACCTTTCTGTCTTGCAACCTTTCAAACAAAATGAAAAAAACAATTCTTTAACGTATAAAAATTGCACTGCTGAATGAAATTTACTGTTTGAATGGAGCCCCTGCATGAGGCTAAGAACAGACAAAAAAATCAAAATGGAGTCATTCATGCTAAAGTCTCCATCACCACACAGAAACCAAGTTGTATATCTGACTTTCTGAGAAATCATTAGAGAGTTATAGCCAAATCCCCCAACAGGCAAATTTCAGCCAGCATAAAAGGCAAGTCCCTTATGCTTTTACCTTTCCAGGGAAAAATAACCTGAAGTAACGGACTTGAGCCAGTCTGCTTTCTGTATTACGCTGGTTCTCGGTCCCACTCAACCTACCTTGTACCAACCGTTGTCTGCACAGGAGATTAGCTCCCGATTTCTTTGCTCAGAATCTGCTCAGGTTAAGAGTCTCTAGTAGAAACCAATCAAAACTTTGTTTTCATCAGCTTGTCATTACTGTACCAATTTACCTGAGGCAGGCTAACTATGAACAAAAGCAGATTTGTGTTGGCTCACAGTTCTGGAGGTACAAGTTCTCAGGGCCACACCTGGCAAAGGTATTCCAGCTGACAGAGTCCATGGGGGAGGAGACAGGGAGTAGGCACTGCTGTGGATCCCTTTCCGTCCCTTCACAACCACTGGGACTCAAGTGCGGGCCCAACTACAACGACCTAACCTCATCACTTCTCAACCATGTCCACCACCACCCACCCACCCCATAGTCAGACTATTTCCAACCTCTTAATACCATTGAAGTCAAACTTGGAGGATTAAATTTTGGCATGAGTTGTCAAACCCTATTCGAACCATAGTAATCTTTAAACTTGTAGAAGTCATGTTTTTTAACACTACCCAAATAAATCAACTGGAATTAGACCAGGTAGCTGAGCTCTGTGAACCAGTCCTGGGTGAAGGCTTGTTCGGGAGCCTTTTCTCACTTTTGTAATGCAAAACCAATTTCAACCATTTATTCCATCTCAACAAAATTACTTAAATTTAAGTAAAATTCTTCAGACACCTGGCAGGCTTGGTTGTGGCTGGGGTTCTTCCAGAGGAGAAGTGTCAGTGTTTTTTTTTCCACAATTAACAGAAACTGAGGTTTTTCAAGGATTTTTTTTTCTTCCATGAAGTGAATAATGGTGTTGCCACAGAATATTTATGAACACAATGGTAAAAAGTGGACCAATAGGTCGGCACTGTGGTCCGTCAAGTAAAGCAGTTGCCACCTGCAGTGCGGGCATCTAATATGGGCATCCTATCTCCACTGCTCCACTTCCAATCCAGCTCCCTGCTCATGACCTGGGACAAGCAGAAGATGGCCAAGGTGTTCAGGCCCCTGCCACCCAAATGAAGCTCTTGCCTTCAGTGACCCACTGCTAGCCACTGTGGCTCTGAGGAGTTAATCAGTGAATCAAAGATCTTTCTCTCCCTCCAACTCATACTTTCAAAATTTTTTAAAAAGTGGGCCAGACAAAATTCACATTTATACTTGGAACAAATTGTCTTTCCTAACTGGGGCAGCCTAGCAAAAACATGTAGAATTTTATTTATGAGAGGCAGAGAATCCGAGTTCCGTGTGCTGGCCCATTACCCAAATGCCTACAACAGCCTCAGCTGGGGCCAAAGCTGGGAGCCAGAAAGCCCTCAACTATCTCCCAGGTGGAGAATAGCAGCTCCACTGCTTGAGCCGTCACCACTTCCTCCAAGGTTCTGCCTTAACAGTAAGCCGTAGTCAGGAGCTGGAGCCGAGGCTTGAACCAGGCACTTAGATATGGGGGGACACTGGTGTCTTAACCACAGCCTGAACCGCCAGGCCTAGTACCTACCTCAAGTATTTATATTTCATATAGAAAATGTTCTATATATTACATATGTAAAATATATCTACATATTTTAATCAATTCTCATTAGTTAAGAATACATCAATACATTTGCTAGTTAAGATGTTGCCTCTGTCCTCGACAAGCTTAGCATGTTAGATTAAGGCAACTGAACCACTAATATATAACAAGACTCTATATGGTATAGTTTGAGAATTTTCGTTCTCAAGTAGATTCTAAAAAGAATTCAGAAGAGGACCTTTAGGGCAGCATTGTGACCAAGCTGGTTAAGCCACTGGGGTGCATGCATCCCCTATCAGACTGCGAGTTCCAGTCCTGGCCGCTCCACTTTTCACCCAGCTTCCTGTACGCAGCAGATAAAGGCTTTAGCTAGTAGGCCCTGCCCTTACAGACACACGGCAGACTGGGGTGGAGTTCTGTTCTTGTGAACTTCACTCTGGCCCAGCATTGGCTTTTGCAGACATTTGGGGAACAAACCAGTAGATGGAAGTTTCTGTCTGTCACCATTATTCTACCTTTCAACTAGAGGAAAACAAGTAAACAGTATTAAAAAAAAAAAAAAAAACAGTATTTGTGGAATACATAATGGCTTCAAATGAATTCCTCTAAGACTAAAAATCTGGTCCGGCCCTTGGAAAATGTAATCTGTTTGGAAAGATGGCAAAGGGATAAACCTCAGAAGACACAAATGAAGACAGTACATCGCCACCTCTGTCCTGGCTAGGGCAGCCAGCCAGCAACTTAAGGAGAGAGGACCTGTAACACCAGTCATGGCCATAGTCACTCCCCTGGTGTTCTGATCAATGAAAGAGGAGTTTAAGGCCGGTGCCGTGGCTCAATAGGCTAATCCTCCACCTGTGGCGCCGGCACACCAGGTTCTAGTCCCAGTTGGGGTGCTGGATTCTGTCCCGGTTACCCCTCTTCCAAGCCAGCTCTCTGCTGTGGCCCGGGAGTGCAGTGGAGGATGGCCCAAGCGCTTGGGCCCTGCACCCCATGGGAGATCAGGAGAAGCACCTGGCTCCTAGCATCAGATCAGCGCGGTGCGCCTGCCGCAGCGAGCCAACTGCAGCACGCTGGCCGCAGCGGCCATTGGAGGGTGAACCAAGAGCAAAGGAAGACCTTTCTCTCTCACTGCCCACTCTGCCTGTTAAAAAAAAAAAAAAAAAAGAAGAGCATGCCATGGTAATTGCCCCATGACAAGGTACACAGAGCTGCAATGACATTATGGGTTGGTGAACATGGGATGCAGTGAAACAATATGGAACATTAAATGGGGACAAAATATGACATCTAGGTGCACAGGTACTTTAAGACATTTCCACTTCAGTAAGAATCAGACTTTTTTTTTTTTTTTTAAGATTAAAACACAGAAGGGGCCAGTGCTGTGGTGCAGTGGGTTAATGCCCTGGCCTGAAGTGCTGGCATCCCATATGGGCCAGTTCTAGTCCTGGCTGCTCCACTTCCAATCCAGCTCTCTGCTGTGGCCTGGGAAAGCAGTAGAAGATGGCTCAAGTCCTTGGGCCCCTGCACCCGTGTGGGAGATCCAGAAGAAGCTCCTGGCTTTGGATCAGCACAGCTCTGGCCATTGTGGCCATCTGGGGAGTGAACCAGCAGATGGAAGACCCCTCTTTCTCTGTCTCTACCTCTCTGTCACTGTTTTTCAAATAAAAAAAATAAATCTTTAAAAAAAGACATAAAAACTGTACTTACTTGTGGATACCATGTGATCTTTAAATAAGTGCAAACATTATATAATGTCCAATCAGGATAAATATATATAATCTCTTGGAACATTTAAACCTTCTTTATGATGAAACCATTTCAAAATTCTTCTCGTTTTTATAGTATATACTTAATATAGTGCTAGAATTAGCATCTGCATGATTAAAACTAGGTCTCACACGATGAGCTACCATCAATTCAAAATACACTGAACACCTAAATATAGGATATGAAATTTTAAGATTACTAGGAGAAAATATCTGGGAAATGCTTTTGAATACTCTATAGGACAAGATGACTTTTAGATCAAATCCCAAAAGCACAGGAAACAAAAGCCAAAGCAGACAAATAGGATTTCAATCAACTGAAGAGCAGGGCCAACATCGTGATGCAGCAGATTAAGGCTCTACTTGTAACACTGCATCTCGTGTTGGAATGCCAATCTGAGTGCTAGCTACTCGACATTTGATCCACTTTCCTGCTAATGCACCAGGAAAGGCAGCATAATATGACCCAACATGTGTGCCCCTGCCACCCATGTGGGATACCTGATGGATTTCCTGCATCGTAGCTTCAAAGTGGCACAGCCCCAGCTGTCATAGCCCTCTGGGGAATGAGCCAATAGATGGAAGCTCTCTCTCCCTGACTTTACTCTTTTGTTTTGCCATTCAAATGGATCAATCTTAAGGGGGGGGGGGGGAGTGGGAGCTAAAGAGCTTAGGCAAAGAAAAGGAAACAAATTAACAGAAAGAGACAACTCCCAGAATGGGAGTTACACAGCTGCTAATAACTAAAGTAGGTAAGAATCTCAAACTCCATAGTAAAATGTCAAATAATCCAACTTAAAACCGGACAGATCTAAACAGATTTCTCAAAGGAAGACATATAAACAATAGGATACAAAAGATGTATAGGAATGAAATGGACATCTTGTGGTACCATTGTGGTCTTTATCCCTTGTTTATACTCCTGTACAAGTGTAGTCTTCCCACTTTTTACTTATTACTATTATAGTTGTGAATTAAGCCTGTGATTACAAAAGGGAACAAAGGAGAACAGAGAGGGAAGGAGGGGAATATGGTTATTATAACTTTGTCTATGAAGTACATTAAGTCTGTTCTCCGTATTAATAAAAATTTAAAAAATTGCTACTCATCAGGTGAACTCAAATCAAGATATCACCTCACTCCAGGTAGGTTGGCTATGATCAAGAAGACAAAAGCTAAGTGCTGATAAGGAAGTAGGGAAAAGGGAACCCAGGTAGACTGTTGACAGGAATGGTAACCGGTACCACCACTGTGGAAACCACTGTGGAGGTTCCTCACTAAAGTAAAAATACAACTACCAAGAGGAGTTAAGGAGGCACCTACGTTTCACGTTTACTGCAGCAGTATTCGCAATAGCCAAGCAAGTTAAACAATCCATGTGTCTATCAGCTGACTCAAGGAGAAGGTAAAGGCAGTCCATACACACACTGCAATACTGTCCAGCCTCGAAAAGGTGGCCAATCTTTTCATTTACAACATGGATGGGATTGGAAATTATACTAAGTGAACTAAGCCAAACTCGGGGAGACAAACATCACAAGATCTCATTCACATGTGAAATCTAAAAGCTCATCTCACAGAAGTTAAAGATACAATGGTGGTCACAAGAGGCCAGGGAGACAAGGGCGGCGAGAGGGGTGGGGGCAGGTCAGGTGGTACAAAGTCACAACAGGACTAAGTTCTGGTGTTCTGCTGCACGGTGGGGCGACGGCAGACACTGCCAATGAAAACAAGACTGAATGGGGTGTGCTTGATTCAGTGCCAGCGTCTGCACCTTCAGAAGAGCCTGTTCCCGCTTAGACATCTCCATCAATTACCAGAACCTTCTCAATTCGCCTAGGCCACCGGTGTGTTGTTGCTGTTGAAGCGAGCTCCTCGCTTGGCCCAGAAGCATGTGATTCTGAGCCCCAGAAGCCCTCAGCTTGTTTGTGTTTTAAGTGATATTAACTCCCTCAATACTGTGTTCACTCGACACAGCTGCTAAGACACCTCAGCAGGATGTGCGTACCCCTTAGGATGCAGCTTAGAAAAAGCCAGTACTACAAATCTTCCCATTTAAAAAAAAACTGTGGGAAAACTGAGGCCTGCAGACAAGGAGTGGCTGAGGTTGCTGGGCCACATGCTGGACATGCAGGGGTTAGAAGCCAGATGGTCTGATCTCTCGGTCAGGGGACTTCCTTTCGTGACACGCGGCCCTTGACTGCGCCAGTGAGAGCTGAGCCATGCTAAGACGACAGTGAAGCAGGTTATCCCATCAAGACTCTCTCTTGTGAAGGTCTTCACGCCCAATCATGATATTTATGAAATGATGGAAGAACTGACATCAGAAAATTATGCTTTAAGTAAGGGCCCCAAGGAGAGCAGCAAGCCCTGCGGGATCTGCTGCGTGCCCACGCTGCTGTCCCAATTAACTCCAAACAGGCTTTGTCTGGGATGAAATGAGTTCCAGCAAGGTCAGCCCCACGTATCCAGAATGAAGACTGCCGAATAGGCTTATCTGAGCTGAATTACATTGGTGGTTTAATAATATGAATTTACTGCCTTTTCAAGAGGGATTCCAGCACTGGGGAGAACTTTAAAAATGCATCACACTTAAAACATAAAATTAAATTCAATTAACTTTTATTGGGAGGCTAATCCCCTAGTCCCCTGGAGGGAGGAACGAAGCACTCAGCTTTCTCAAGATTTTCAGATCAGGTCTCAGGCATCCAGGACAAAGATACCCAACTGGCTCACTCCCACACAAAGAGTTTCACCCACAACTTTACCATCTGCCCTCAATACAGACAACCACGCCTGTAAACCTACGGCTAAGAGACCCACGGGGCCATAAAACCCAGTTGCAGAAACAGGCAGAAAACACTACTTACCCAGGAAGCAAAAGACAAAAACCAACATATAGATGGAAGCCTCTGAGGAACCCAGGGACCAGGAGCTCTTTACTTAATCGCCCCTACCTTCCAACTGTCAGCCTCAAGGCTCACCTGTTTATATAGAAAGTTGCTACAAAAAGGTCGTGGAAGGCTGGATTTAAAAGTTTATTTGGGCCAGTGCCACAGCTCACTGGGCTAATCCTCCATCTGCGGTGCTGGCTCCCTGGGTTCTAGTCCCGGTCGGGGTGCCGGATTCTGTCCTGGTTGCTCCTCTTCCAGGCCAGCTCTCTGCTGTGGCCCAGGAAGGCAGTGGAGGATGGCCCAAGTGCTTGGGCCCTGCACCCAGTGGGAGACCAGGAGAAAGCACCTGGATCCTGGCTTCGGATTGGCACAGCGCACCGGCCATAGCGGCTACTTGGAGGGTGAACCAACGGAAAAGGAAGACCTTTCTGTCTGTCTCTAACTCTATCTGTCAAAAAAAAACAAAGTTTATTTGGGAACAAATTATTTTTGAAGACCTTGCAGAGTTTTACACAATACTTATTTGCCATGAGCTTCCTGAAAACATCTCATATTTAGCACAACCACTCACCGCGGATCATTACAGACCCTTACAGCAGTCTTGACCTTCCCAGGGCTGTATGGCTCTCCTCACTACACTGAGATACCCCGACAGTAGAACCCTTTGTGACTCCCTCTGTGACCTCATAAACAACAATGCTGACATCAGCAGGCTGGGCTAGGGACAAAGTGGATTCCAGACGGAGTGACCAACTACATCCTGGAGACACGATGAATTAAGCTCATTCACTCACCTGACCAATATCTAATAAACATCTATTATATACCGTACACCATACTAGTACTAGAGATCCATTAGTGGATGAGAGAAATGATACTGCCTTCATGGTTACATAAAAAAGGAGAACAGGGGAAAAATGATTCAAAAAGGACTCCCAACCTAAAAAAACCCCAATACTTCAGCAAAACAAAGATGAAGCCAGGAGCTTCTTCCGGGTCTCCCATGCAGGTACAGGAGCCCAAGGATATGGGCCATCTTCTACTGCTTTCCCAGGCCATGACAGAGAGCGGGATTGGAACTGGGGCAGCTGGGACTTGAACCGGCGCCCATATGGGATACTGGCACTGCAAACATCAGCTTTACCTGCTACGCCACGGCGCCAACCTCTCTCTCCGTCTCTGGTGTTCCCTTCCTCCATCATCCAGAAAACTGCTCCAAGCGCTGCTTTCTCCTTCGCGTCACCTCCTCCTGACTGCAGCTTCTCCAAAGTCTCTCTCTAAAATCGTTGTGCCTTGATCAGACTCACCTGGGTAATCTCGCGATAGAAGATCATTAATTACACCTGCAAAATTCCTGTTTCCCTAGAAAGCGACCCTCACAGGTGTTCATTGTTTAGCCTAGTGTCAAGACAAAACTTTAGGTCCCTGGAGGGAAAAACAATCCACCTGAACTCTTGAGGCTGTGACCAGCAGCCGCAGCAGACACCAGCTCCCATGTAGCATTCATGCCCTCCCCTGAACGTGGTACAACCCCCTACACTTGGAAGAACGTGGTCAAGCTCGCTAAGCTCTCAGAGCCTTACTTCCTGATTCCCAAGATGAAAATCTCGATGGTGCTCACTCTCCAGGTTTACTGTGTGATGGAAGCCATCACACATAGAGAAAGCATGCAGTGAAAGCCATTATTATGCTGGTACCATGATTATCCAATCACTGGCCACCATGGCTGGGCATTTCCAGAGTTAGCTCTTCCCGACCTGAAATCTGAGCTATCCTTTTCATACTTGCCCCCTCTTCTAAGGTGCCTTCGCAGCTGGGAATATTCTCCCTGCCTTTCCCTCTGACCGCCAGCAACACGTGCCGGCCGTTTCAGATGATCACTAGTCTTGCCACTGCTAGATTTTGGTTGTATGTTTTTAAGCTCTGTGTGTAGATTATAAACTGCTTGAGGGCAGAGACTGCTATTTTAGCACTTCAAAAGCACAGAAATGTGGCCACAGTACATGATCAATAAACCAGTTAAATAAATGGATTGCTGAGTTTCCTCCTCTCAGACCTGCAAGGGAGCTGTAATTCTCCATTCTACATCTGAGGGGCATCAGCTGTGTGCCTCTAAGGTGCTCTGCAACCTTCAAGTCAAGGCTCAGAGCTGCACTGGATCCTCGTCTCACCCTGCCATTATGTGCTCCGTGTTACCCTATATCCCAGGATGATGAAGGCACTTTTTTTCCTCCATCTCAACACCAAGAAGTTCAAGTATCAGCTACACGCCAGGGGAAAACAGGAAACAGACTTCTCCTTGGACAAGGAATTGAACAAAGAGCTCACACCAGTCGAAGCCAGTTTGAACCAGTCTGTGCTGCCCTGAAATCTTCCCGGCCTCCCTCCCAGCTGGCATGAAGACAAGGAGGACATCATCGACTTCAATCTTTGGCCTTCTAGCCAGGAGAGGACTTGTGAAGGTGAATGGTTTGCAGACGAAGGGGATATAAAAGAGACAAAACCAGGATAAAAATTAAATAAAAAGTAGCTGTCTTAAACTGTAATTGCAGTCCTCTGCTGAGCGCGCTTGCAGATATATAAATGTGATTTACCATCAGCTTGCAACTACAAATCAGGTCTTGAGAAACACTTGTGCTATGAAATTGTTTAATCTCATCAAGCTCTGCTTTCACAGCAAGCCATAAATCACAAAGTCTTTGTTATCATAGACCTCCACCAGCGCCTCTCTGGCAGGCTATGGATCGTGGGTATATATAATCTTGACTGCACAAACACTGGGGTCGACGCAGGCTGAAATACTTTCATAATAGCCACTGTGCAGCTGGTGGAACACAAGCCTATGATGGATATCTCATTTCCTACAGTCGGCATCTATTTCGAGCAAATTATTACCACATAAATTTCTTGTCAACAGAAACGGCCAATTAATTAAGTTAAAAATTTACTTGTGATCACATCTACAAACCAAATAGAACTGCAAGGCAATTTTCCAGTTACTGAATATACTGCAGGTCAGTTTAATGAATAATTTTTAACTTTGTCATAAACTCAAAGACAGGCTAATATCTCCAGAAACCTGAATGGAGACCAGCTGCCGACAGATTTACACAAAATATATTTATGGGAAATTTGATTGCTGACATCTGGGGACAGAAATAAACTTTCCATAATTACAGAGGCATCTTTGCCATATATATGAATTTCTTTCACCAAAAAATGCAAATGTGTCCCCAGGAAGGGTGTTATTTTCACGTTCAGGCAGGTCTGCACTGGAGCTACATGGCTTATGGAAAAATCATTGCACTGAATTCCTATGCTAGTGGTGGGTGCATTATCATGGGAGAAAACAATAAAGAGCAAAGACCTGTTAGTCACTGCCCCCTACCTCTCACACCCCGAAAATCAGGATGATTTCTCTCGCTGAGGGTGCAAGCCACTTGGCGCATGCCCAACAGTGCAGAGTTGGGAGGGCTTAAGGCTCTGTCAGGTAGGGCAGATTCACACAGCTTCCCCTAAGGGTTGTTACGCATAGAAAACAGATCCACATGGAAATAAGGCCAGCAGAGGGCCCTTCACAATTCATGCTCTGTGTCTCTTTGAATTGAGGAAAATCCACAGTGGGGTGGTGGTGGTGGGTGGAAGTGGGGTGGGGTAATTGACCAGGTGCATATAAAGGCATTTAGGTGTAGGGAACACACCAGATGTGACTGCCAACAGTGATTCATTCAACTGGTGACCCATTGGATATAGGGTTATGGTTGTCTTCAGGGCCCTTATCCACCCTAAATGTACAGGGCATTCAAGACCCTCCAAATTATAGCTCTGGCCTATCCCTGACAATTTCACAGATCCCTACTCCTCAACCTACTGTAGCTAGGTGATTGCACTGACCATCTGGTGTCCCCATGTCATGCCCTTCACTTTTGCACTTCCAACACACTGCTCCCACGCAGGATCTTTGAGGTCCTTGCCCATACACCACCACTGACCAAATTCTTATCTGCAAGCTGGATCCATTGATTTTTGTCAGCCTAGTAAAGACTTTGTTCTTCAGTGAGATACTTCCTGCTACACAATGCTTGACAGTCTATGATTCTATCCTGGGTGGAATTAGCAGTAGTGAGTTCACAGTCACTGAAGTGTTCAAGATGCCGGACAACCACTTGGTGGGGATGTTGCAGTGGGGATTCAATATGTGTGGAGCATTGGATTCAAAAGCATTAGGGCTTCTGAGCCCTGTGAGCCTGAATTCTATGGTCACGTGTGCCCTTCCTTAAAGCTACTTGAAGGCAGGGATCATCTTACTGTTATATATAGTATTCTTTGCACACAGCCCAACACCTTAAGGGGGATGCGGGAAATGGCAGATTCCTATAAAAGTTATTGAGAGCTATTTTATGGAGTTTTTCTCATACATGTGGCCTTCAATTCCAGGTGACATTCAACACACCACTGCACCATCATATCATCAATGTGAACAACACTGACCTGTGCCTATTATGTTTAGAGCACTTGGTTAGAATCGGATCCCAGACCAAGCTGAATTAGGGAAACAAGTCACACCATGAGCTCACTGTATAACCGGAACAAATTGGTGTTCAAGGCATGAATGACCAATGTGTAAAATACAAAATTCTACAAATAATTTCCACAACAGGGTGAACAATCCATAAAGTTTCAAAAACCTGAAGGGTTACCAAGAGGTAATTCTAGATAGTTCTTTATTCTACAATGTGGATGCCAAGCCCTGCATACCAAGCTGAACCAGCTCACCTTGCCCAGGGCCATTCAACCAGAGGGTCGCACAAAGGGAATCATACCCAGCTACTCGAACATCTGCCCACTATGCCTCCATCATACCCCAGATCCAGCATGCACCCCACCCAAGTGCTCTTCACTTTTCTCTGATTAATTCCATGTGCTTTGAGTGAAGTGATAAGGACCTCTTCTCTGGCTCAGAACTTGGTTCTGTGGTCCTTGGATTCTCTTTTATCACAAAAGAATATGTTTCAGAATTTCCCAGGACTGGCATTGTGGCATAATGAGTAAAGCCGCCTGCAACACCAACATCCCATATGGATGCTGGTTTGGGGCCTGAATGCTCCACTTCTGATCAAGCTCCCTGTTAAAGGTCTGAACAAAGCAGCAGAAGATGGTCCATGGACTTGGGCCACTACCATCCACGTGAGCTCCCAGCTCCTGGCTTCAGCCTGGCCCAGCCTTGGCCATTGCAGCCATTTGGGGAGTGAACCTGCGGATGGAAGACCTCTCTCTCTCTTTCTCTCTGTTTCTCTCTCTGTAGCTCTGCCTTTCAAATAAATAAGTAAACAAATCTTGAAAAACAACAAAAAAAGAAATTTCCCCATTGACAATGATCTTTTATGTGAAGCCAGTGCCCAAACATCTAATTTCACCAATAATATACTCTGGATCTCCCATGATAACAATACTGTCCCCTACACATCTCCAATGGGCTAAACTCAGAGATTGGCTGGATTCAAATCTTGATTCACCCACTTGCTAGTAATAAGACCTTGGAATGGAGGATTAACCTCTGAGGATCTGGTTTCCTTTATAGAAATAAAACAAAGTGAAACTAGTACCTGCTTCATAGCATTTTAGGAATATTAAATCAGATAATACATGCAACATTTTAAAACAATGTCCTTAAGAACTACTTGGTATTTTTAAATCATTAATCAGTATCGATTCTTGATGTAGTAAATCTTATATTCTCATCTCATTCTATATACTTTTTAGTTTTTCATTTGTCCTGTATTTATTCTGTTGAAACCTCAAGGAATAATTAATAAAATAATAATGATGGAAGCAGACTTCCCATATTATATTCCAGGAACGGTTATAAACACTTGACATTCATTATCAACAGCTCTAGGAGGCAAATATTCTTATTATCTCCAAATTGCAGATGTGACCTAGAAAGGTCAAGATACTTATCCAAGGTCATCCAGCTATAACTAATCATACTCCAAGTTCATGCTGTTAACTACTGCAATTTAGTGTTACTGTATTTGGTCAGCAATTCCTTATCACTATATTAGCTCCACTTATAATCTAGCTATTATTCATAACCTCCATCATTCTCCATTTTTGCCAAATGGTCTTAATTGTTATTACTCTCAAGCATCTTACAGTTAAGACAAAGAAACAATACAATACATGCAAGAAGGACATCCAAATTAAGCCAACTTGTTCAAGCCTGCCTAACTCTATCATACTTCCTTCTTTCCACCAGAGATCACTTCTGAGAGTGTCGAAGAGGTCTTTAAAATGCTTATGGAAAACGTGGATCATGGGGTTGGGCATTTGGAACAAGGCTATGGTGCCACTTTGTAAACCTGCATCCCTATCCCACCTCTACTTGCATTTCCAGCTTCCCACCAATGAACACCTTGGGAGTCATCAGGTGAAGGCTCAAACACTTGGATCCTTGTTATCCAAATGGAGGTCTCAGTTGGGTTCCATCCTGGCTTCAGCCTGGCCCTACCCTGGCTGTTGTGCACACTTGGCTATTGAGCCAACAGATGGAAAATCAATTCTCTCTCTTTTTCAAGTAAAATGCAAACAGCTAAATAAAATTTTTTGAAAAAGAAAATGTGTATTACAAAAAGATTATCCAAGAATTTCAAGGTTCTTCTGAAGCAAAACAAACGTATTTTTTAATTCCATTTTTCTATGACCTTTTAAAAGTACCCTCATAACTCCCCAATGCACCAGATCACCATTTAAAGATGTTAGGCAAAGTGCAAGACTGTCCTCGGGAAGTTCAGCTAGCTTTTGAGTTCCAACGTGCAACACATACCATTGGTTTTCAGGAGTAGAGGTAAGGCCGTAAGAGGCTCCACAGCAGAGCTTTTGTGAAAGGAGAATCACAATTTTTACAAAAAAATGTGTTTTCACAGAGACAATGGACAGTAAACATGGGGAAAGGGCTCTGAGGGTGTCTGAGGGCTACTAACAAAGGCAGGCAATAGTTCAGGAGAGTCACTGCTGTCTGTCGGGGCATCTTGTCAAGGGTCAGTGCTGCCCGAGTGGCAAGGGCAGGGCAGGACCGACCAGGCAGCAGTAAGGAAAGCCTGCCTCCCCAGCTGCCCTGCCAGCAAATGTGACACAGGTGACACGAGTGACAATAATATCACCATCGTGCATGTGTCCAGTGCTTTACAGTTTATAAACCACTCTCCCCATCATTATCTCATGATGTGTTTAATGAATTTCCAGTGAAATATTCAATAATGACCTAACCTGCAAAGGAAAAGTTCGTTTCTTAGGAGCACGTTTCTATGATTTGAGAAAATACATTTATTTTGAGGTGGGAAACCCACATGTGTACACATGAACAGAGGAAGTGCTGATTTATTAATAAAGTACTCATCTCAGATATTATTCTGAGGGAAAAAACAGATACACAGACTTCTGTGTTAAAATAGCTTATGGGCTGGATGATGGAAGAAGGATCATTCATAGAACTAACAATTGCTACTACTCGTCAGGTCAAATTTATTACTACTTCCAATTGTGGCAAACGAAACAGTACTACTCATAGGGTCAGTGGAATGGGACAGCAATTGCTACTACCTGTATCAAAAAGGAACGAGATAGAAAATGGTACTGCTCTAGTGTCAAAGAAACAGTGCAAAAAATGGTAAGAAATCATAATTACTGGGATTCACAGTCAAGTGATCAGTATAGCACTTATAGTTGAATTTGAGATAGAACTGGCTTCTGGATGGAACACCCAAGAAATGTATCACAGAAGATGTGGGATTTAACTTGGGCCTCGAAGAATCCTCAGAATTGGGTAACTGGGAGGAAAATACAAGTTTGTATAGATATTTAACATGTATAAAAACATATTAACTTCCATTAATTATTGATTTTCATACTTTAAAATTATTAAATTATTAAATTTCTTAAATAACACTGTCTCATAGGATTTTCTCTACTTACCAATAATAAAATAAAAGCAAAATAGTAAAACTTAGCACACACACACATACACACAGGTAAAAGAAATCACACAAGGCAAGGAACATGAGCTAATATAAAAAATTATGAATTAGAAATCAGTAAAAGAAACAGAGCTTATGGGGTTCACCAGAGATACAGCACAGCTCACTTCCAAAGAATACTGTAAAAAGCACCAGTAATTATAGAGGAAATAAAAAAAATCCTAAAAGTTTTCATTAATGCTCCTAAACCTGGACAGAAATAAACCATATATAGGCATTACCGTCTATCTTCTGAGTAAGTAATGGCTTAAGTAGCTAATGGGGAAAATAAGTGAATCACACAGAACTAACAAGTGGGAAGAATCTCTACAAGGTATGGAGATTCCAATACTAAACACTGAAGGGGAAAAACTGTATGAAGCCCAAAAGTAAACTGTAATGAACGTTTAACAGAATGTTAGAAGAGAGAGCTGACCAGGTATTACAATAAAGATAACAACTCTGCTCAGCTCAGCAGCATTCTCTCAAGTTACCAAACTTGGATCATGGATAAAACATGAAATACTTCTCACACAGCAATTCTGACAGTAAAAGAAGCTTGCCTTATATAATGTGGAGAGAAAATTAAGAAGCCGTGATTAACTAGTTTAAGTTAATTTAAAATTAAGACATTTACACTATATAATCTCAGAGTTACTCATCGCTGATCAAAGAGAAAAGAACTACTACTGCATACATGCTAGATAGCAACAAGGAAAATGGAAGCACATAATCCAAAACACAGACAAGAACCCCAACAATGAAAGGAATAGGAGGCCCATTGTAGTGTCTTTATGTGATGCAACACAGTGCTACGAAAAGGGTCTCTTAAAGACTAAAAAGTGTGGAGGGAATCCCAGAGGAGGACCTTATAATTCTACACAAAACTACACATATCGCCAACTCACTTCTGAACTGTGTGTGCGCAGGATACTTTCATAGGGCCTCTGAGAACTGAATGAAGACTTTAAATGGCCACTCAAGTTTTGTATGAACTCTGACTGGTACATGACATCCAGAGAAGAACGGCAAAGGCTTTGAAACTTGAACTAATATTAGAACCCACAAAAGACAAAACAGGATCTGTACTCTGAATGTAATGGGGTTAATTCTTTTCTAGAACAAAGAAAAAGCAGTATTTTTCTTGGGATTACACTATTATCTAATATAAAAGCAACATAATACTCAAAATGCCAAGGATATAAGCCAAAGATTATTCAACACACAAAGAGGAAAGAAACTGTGATCAATTTCAATCAACAAACACAAACTCCAAGATGATCTCGACTTTAAAATGATCAAATAATGACTTCAAAGAAGCTTTTATAGCCATGCTCCATGAGGTAAAGTTAAATAAGTTTGAAATTAATGGGAAAATAGAAAGTATCTGGAAAGAAGCAGAAGCTATTCAAAAATTGCAAAAAATGAAATATGTAGCATGAAAGATCACTGGATGGCCTCCATAGGATAACAGAAAGGAGGGAGAAAAAGATCCAGTGAACTTGAAGATAAACAAAAAATATATTATTCAAGCTGAAGAACAGAATGACAATGAAAATAATACATCAAACTGAAGAAAAGAAAGAAAAAATGAAAAAAAAAGGAAATAAATAGAGTTCTTCAGGGGCTGTAGGATAATACCAAATGTATAACACATGTATAAACTGGAGCAAAATAAGGAGAGAAAGAAAATATTCTGCAGAAAAAATAAAGGGGTAATATTAAAAAATTCACCATATCTCCAAAAAATTTAGTTTCAAGATTAGCCAATCATATCTGAGTATAGCAAATGGGTTATAAAATGAACTTACACATAAACAATAAAAATGCCCCCCCAAAATGAAGAGAAAAAACTGTAGATCATATATCCTAAAAGTAATATACCCAACTAAAATGTCCAATAAAACAGATACAGAGAATTAAAGAAATCAAATATTCATGTGTGGTTTTTGAAAAAACAAGGTTCTCAGAAGAAAATCTAGCCAATTTAGATTTGAATAATAATTTAGGAATGGAAAAAGCTATGGTCTTAAGAAGTACTGAGTTCACTAAAATACGGAATCAGTAATAGACAGTTATGGAAAGCTTTGTTCTCCAAGAGAATACAATTGTCGGTTTTGATACAAACATACTATAGTAACCAGCAAGTTAAGAGATGAAGGGACTGGCAGAGGAAGTCACGAATTTTACCCTTCAGAGCAGAGAATCCATGACTGACTAACATTGACACACAAGGTTAAAAAGTAATAACCACTCCAATCTCAGGACACATAATGTCTTCTCCTACCATGAGACTGACTGCTGACCCAATGTTTATTAAGGGTAGAGATGCCTCATCATTCCCGTTTTTTCACTGTGCATAGCAAAGCATCTTCCACAGGACACAATCTGCATCTTTTCAATCACTGGCACTATGCTCTAACTAAAAAAGATAACTAACTGACTACAGCAACACAGACACAATGAGGGCACACCAATTTTCAAAGGCATATTCTCTGATGCACACACCAAAAACCACACACACACACACACACACACACACACAAGTGCATATAATACCCACCTTTAATGTGCGGCTATCTATTCTGGTTCCCAAAACTAGACATATCCTATAGACTTGGTCACTTCAGAAATATCTCAGTTGGCTTTCAAATGAGTTATACAGAGTGCGCTGTACATCCATTAAAGTCCAATGATTCATCTTTAATCTGATGTTAGAAACATCATTTTCTCAACTCATGTATTTAATCATTCCAAACTGCATTTACTAAGTTTAGATGGGATTAACAAAAGAGAGTAAATACATATATCTACCTAGTGTATTTTGATTCCATCATAGAAGATACTGACTTATTCCAACACCTGAAACTCATGATACTGGAGGAGTTTACAATGAACAACTCAAATAGAATTGGAATACCAAGTGATGGTAACAAAGATTGTCAAATGTGCACAAATGCACACCCTAGGGTGTACAGGGTAAAGAGGCAGGTTACAAAAATCCATAAAAGATGATAAAGACATCTGAGTTAGTAAAAATCACAATAATAATAGCATTTGTTGGGTGTCCCCTGGGTAGAAAATACTCTTAATTTTGCATGGAAAGTATGATTTCATCCTAAAATGCCCCATTAGTTAATGCCTTGCTCATTCACCTTATCCAGAAATAACTGAATGGGAAAAATACTCTATGCCATAGGAATGTCATCTCTGTCCCTACTCCCCATTTAAGAATACTTCAGAAAAAAGTTTAGGCACCATCATATTGTACCCAAATCTGTGTTTCTTTAGCACATGTCAACCCTGAGCTTTGTCATCCATTTTGAGTACACAGTAGCACAATCTATATGAAGAGATGACCAAAATTATGAGAGTTTTGTACAACCAACCAATACATTAGATAACACACTAAGAGTAACAAAGGCAACACACTTTAACAAACTCTGAATGAAGCAGCGGCTGAAGGCTGATGCCCTAACATATACATAAAATGCTACCAGACAATCAGGACCTTGCTACTCACCATGTGGATAGCCAATTCACTAGAGACAAAATATTGTCAAGATGAAACAGTTTATTTCAAGAAACAAGAATCTTTGGGAAAAGGAGATCTCTTGATCCAAAATGTGTTCTTTCTACCTAACAAGCCAGCAAGAGGGGTTTTTAAAGACCAAGGCAGGGGCTGGCGCTGTGGCATAGTAGGTAAATCCTCTGCCTGTGGCACCGGCATCCCACATAGACACCAGTTCTCGTCCTGGCTACTCCTCTTCCAATCCAGCCCTGTGCTGTGGCCTGGGAAAGCAGTAGAAGATGGTCCAAGTGCTTGGGCCCCTGCACCTATGTAGGAGACCTGGAAGAAGCTCCTGGCTTCAGATTGGCTCAGCCCTGGCTGCTGTAGCCATTTGGGGAGTGAACCAGCGGATGGAAGACTTTCTCTCTGTCTATCCCTCTCACTGTCTGTAAATCTACCTCTCAAATAAATAAATAAAATCTTTAGGGAAAAAAAAAAAAGAACAAGGCAGCTTCAGGGTAAGGCTAGAAACAAAATAATTGACAATCAGGCGGGTGTTCAGGCTTTGTTCTGATGAGGGTCCCTCAGGCTCATTCAGAGAAGCCCAGGGCATCAGCAGGGGGAGACCTCTTGACAGGGGGCTCAGCGTCAGCTGTGCAGACGTTTCTTCGGTCAGAAGTCAGAAGTCCCCATTGCAAATCATCTCCCCGGAGTAGCTCCCCTGAATTGCTTATGCAAATATTACTATTCACTACACTAGTCACAAGTAATTCACAATATCAGTAAGCGGTTTCTGTTAGAGAAAATATGAAAAGAAAGGAAAGGAAGATGCCTTTATTATGGTTACCATGCCACCTTAATAGCTCTAGGTGTTAGTTCAACATCAGTTTTAGGAGTTTAAAGCCATTGGTTGTCCAGGTGCGATTTCTCTAGCTGCACACAATTCAACACAATGAGTCTGGGAGGCAGAGCTTGCAGATCTCATGGTACACTCTAGCCCCAAAGACCAAGACATTCACCAAGCCAGATTAGGAATTAGGAAGTCAGGCTCAGAGGATATACCCATGGGTACCACTTACTTGTACTTACAAGCAATCTACATAGTGCCATCTCGGAACACCCACCAGAAAGTCTGCCCCAAGTGAAAAAGAATGCTTCCCCTGTGGATGGTTCTATATGCAAGACCACAGGGAAAAAAAAAAGTACAGAGTTAGTCCTCTGGACTAGCTTTTCCCACAAACGTTCTAAGGAACAGCTCTCCTGTATCCACGAATTTCTTGATTGACTGTGCTTGATAGATGCTCAGAAGTTGTCCTGGATTGTTAAAGCTGTTCACTTGCTAATATGCGCTGTCAATGTCCAAGAACAATGCCAAATGTAAAGCATTGTCCAAACCTGTCTGATAATAGAACCAATGCATTCCTCAAGGTGTATCTACAAACATCTCCTGACACAATCTGAAATTCTGGTTCTCTCCCAGACTATAGTCTCCAGGTTTGAATGAAAAACTATAGAACCATATAGAAGCAACACATCCCTTGGAGGAGACTATGAGAGCTATGTCTCATAAAAACCCCACATGGCACTAAGGGGCCCTGGAGGAAGATTCAATGTTAACTGATTCATGGTAACCCTTTTCCCCTAGATAAACAATTTTGGCCTAAAAAGCTCCATCACTCAGGGTTCCTGAGACTTTATCTTGAGTGAGGTTGGGTGGCTATGGTAGGCCACCCTTGCTGAGTAGCATGAGAGTAGATTTCCCATTCCTTCATGGCTCCCTCAGGCTGGATGACATTATGCATGTTTAGCTTTTCTTACTGGATGACTGCACATGCACCCTGCCCAAGAATCAAGAGTCTCACCTCCATCCACCAAGCCTGAACTCTCAACTTGAGTACACTCAGTACACTCAGTATCTACAAAAAAATCAGTCACAAAAATCTACAATTTTTTTTACAATCTGAATGGTGAGAGGGGGTCAAGGGAACTCTGAAACTATACACCCAAAGGTAGCAAAACATAAATGAGAGGGAGTAAGACTGTAATAGTCCTGGGGTAAAAGCAGCTTCCCAAATTCCAATAATGCAACTTAGATTTTCCTCAAAGTGTTCCACCATCCATGCAACCGTGTGCACAGCCTCCATGAAGCAACGTCCAGTATGACTGTGGGTCCCACTGAACCTACAGTTCTGGCCTAAATGAGATCATAGACTGACCTACAGGAACAAAACACAGAAGGCCAAACCGGCGGCGAGGAAAAAATGTGTATTTAAGTATTCACCATAGGGAACATTCCTTTGCAATCAAGCCAAAGGCTAGAAAGTTGAAAATTTCAATTTTGACTAAAAAAGAGAGGATATTTTAAAACATGGAAATGTGTGAGGTGGGAGTTCTTGATGACACAGGGGTGTGTGGCAAGACTTTTCTAGAAGCCACTCTGGAGTCAGCCCCGAGAGCCCAGGATTTAGCTTTTGTGCAAAGGACAAGTGGGTAAAGGGATGGCTTCTTCCATCTATTTCCTCCACACTTACCAAATCGATAAAAACAGTACTTGGTACTGATGGTGGCCCCACCACTGATTAAAAGACCAATCTAATTGCTTCTCTGAAGTCACGCAACTCTTCAGTGTATATCCTGGCATCAGTGAAGAGCACACAGCTGCCCCCCGCTTGGTGGACAGGACGCATGGTGGCACCGATTTCATTAGACAGCAACAAGCACTCTTCCTGAGCCATCTCAGCTGGAGACTTCCCCTGTGTTGTGTTAATGCTTTCCTCGCTGCGACAAAGCAAGGTGTCCAGCAAGAAGCACTGGGTTGCATTACAGAGAGGACTAGCATGACCATTACGAAGTAAGACTCACAGAGGGAAGACAGGCCATAAAAGGGGGTGGGGGTGGGAGGGTAGACGCAAGCAGGGAACTATTGACCGAAAGAAACTGTAAACGCCACAGCAACCCAACCTGTGAGTGATGTGAGATTGGCCAAACCCCTGGCTTCCAACACACTCCCTTCTCCACAGCTGAACGTGTGCCCCAATTCGGGCGCTGTGCCTGGCCTTCCAGTAGAGATGTGGCGCTGCCTTGGGTCTCACCCTTGCCTCGCCTTTAGCTATGCCTCACTCTCCCATGCTCCTGACTGCAAGCTTACCTTCGTCATTTAGGTTGCAGCTCAAATGTCCCCTCCTCTCCTTTCTTTGACCATGCCAGCTAAAGTGGTCCCTCTCTTCACAGGGGACACTTTCCATGGCAGCTCCCTAAGGAGTCATTCTCTACGCAGCACAAGTCAGGGTTAGCAATCATGTGGTCTGTTTACCTGTGCATCCATCATCTGGCAACATTTACTGAGATAGGAACCACATAAGAGCAGGGGCTGTATGCTGCCTTCACTGCTGTATCCCCAGTGACCAGAACAGGGTCTACGCACAGTGGGTGTTCTATAAATACCAACAGGGGTGAGGGATGGGGGAGTGGCTTGAGTGAATGAAACATTTACTAAGATTTATTTCAAAGTCACTGCTTGTAGTCACCCCATATGTATGGCGGTATTGGGTAGTGTTAGGAACATACATCAGACAGCATGGCACTGCATCCCAGCCCCATCACTTCCTGGCTGTGTGACCTGGAGGAATTTGTTTAAGCCCTCTGGACATGAGTTTCTACTTCTATAAGCATGTTAACAAAAAATGGCCAACACCACAGGGCTGCTGATGAAAAGTTTCTAAATCCACACAGATGATTTAAAATAGAATGATTCCACTTGTAGTAAATGCTTAAGAAATGTTGACATCATTGCTGCCACAGATACTATTAATTCTCATTATATACCATGAAAAGTATCAAGGACCAGAGACCCTAGAAGTTTATGAATCACTATATTTAAAAAAAAACTAATTTAGCAGTCTATTCATCCATGCTACCTTAGTGCTTATGTACAGATGTTCTCGTCCACGTCAATATATCATGTAGTTGACAAGTTCAACAACAGAGCAACTCCATCTTCTCTATGGACCAGAAAATTTGTCCTGGCTATAGCCGCACAGTCTGCCCCCTTTCTGGCATACTCATGAATAGCTTTTATGAATAATTTGGTTGGAGAAAAAGTTTCCATTGTTGAAAGCTGTGGAAGAGACTCTTAATTCAAACAGTATTAGGTTGGTGGATGAGGCAAATTGGAGCATGTAAAATTTATTGGACACCATAAAAGGGAAGCGAGGAGAGGGCCAAGGAGATGGGGGGTTCGATTACTGCTGAATTGCCGGCATAATAACCTGCAGCACATCCCAGTGCGCCACGGGGGCTGGGAAGCACGCACCCACATGATTGCTTTATGTCACCACTGATGCTACTGGCCCATCAACTCTGACCCCGGAGCCGCAAACCCCATCATAAGAAAGGGAGAAATGTAAATTTCAAAATAGATATATAAATATTCGGTGGCCCAGTGTCCATTAGTCATTTATATTCCTGACTCTGGAATGCAAAAATGTAAATCCAGGCCCTTTCTGCAGTCAGAAGTCACCCAGGGTTCATAAAATAATCTCTCTGACAAGGGCTAAGCTGTGGTTGGCAATAAAACCTATGGGGCCAATAAGCTCACTAAACACGCTGGGAGAAAGCAAGGGAGAGATACACTCTCGACCTCCAATAAGGGGAGAGGGAGATTGACTGACTAATCAAGCCCATCCTACGAAGTCAGAGATTTCCCTGATGCAGTGGGGGCGTAAGGACAGAGCTGATTTACTCGCCGATGAGCAGACACTCTGCTAAGCAGGACACTGCAAAGCTCATTCTCCAAACCCTAAGGAGCATGGCATTTTTACTGATTTACTGCTATTTTACAGCTGCTGGAAATGGACACAGTGCAGATGCCCATGGTTCTAAACGAAGGCCAGGGTTGTCTGTGACGCAAGCTCTCCTGATGTTCTCCTTAAAAACAGAATCATTAAGAGTTACAACAGACTGAGTTTCAGCTCACATAACTGGGGTGCAGGAAGCAAAACTGAGAAGGTGGCAGTACTGTGGAGGCAAAGAAATGGAAATAGGAATGGAAGTCCAGATGCCTGCACCGGCCTTGCCATTCCTGAATGTGGGAGAGGAAAGAAGGGGAGCATCCAGGAACAGGGGGGTCAGGAGGAGATAATCTATCACAACCTGCTAATCCCAGAGAGACTGAATAAAGGCAGACAGGACTGCAAGATCACACAGCTGATTCAACACAGTTCTCACCAGGAATCTGAACCTCCTATCTGACTCTGAGTCCATCCACTAGGCCTTCACACCAGAATCTATTTGTTACAACTCTTCTTCAGTTCATATTCTGCAAAAATCTTACATATTATCCCACCCTCCAAGTCTGGGGATCAGAGAGGATGATTGATATATACATCACATATGAAGCCAAATTTATGCAAATTTGCATACATCATGTGAATCTCAACACGTGGTATTTATGTCAACCCATGAATTCCATGAAGATTCCTCAGGACAAGTTAAGGTAGATATTTAAGATTTTTTAAAAAACAAATCGATTTTAAGAAAAACATTAACAACAGTATAGGCATCTGTAGCTTGGGAAGTACCACTTCAGAAACATCACCAGGTTTTTCAAGTTGGTTTCACCCAACAAAACATTTGACCTGAAAGTGTTTGTTTTACTTATATGATCCACAGTCATGAATGGGATCCACATCTTCATTCAAGAATATTATGTTTACAGAGAGATTGGTGTTGTGGCATAAGGGGTATGACCTGGAAGGTCAGCATCCCATATGGGTGCCAGTTCCAGTCCAGGATGCTCTACTTCCAATCCAGTTCCCTGCTCCTGCTAATGTGCCTGGGAAAGATGGCCCAAATGCCTGGGCCCTGTACTCCCACGGGAGACCTAGCTGAAGTTCCTGGCTCCTGGCTTCATCCTGGCCCAGTCCTGACCATTGCAGCCATTTGGGGAGTGAACCAACCAACAGAAGCATTCTCTCTCTCTCTCTCTCTCTCTCTCTATTTCTCTCCCTCCCCCCTCTCTCTTTCTCTCTACCACTCTCTAACTTTGACTTTCAAATAATTTTTTTTAAACAAAGGAATATTATGTTTGTAATGGAAAATTGCTTAGACATACATGAAAGCAAATGGAATCCTGACACAGACTGCTACAAGGGTGAACCTTGAAAACATCATGCTAACGGCAATAAGACACCAAAAAACAAATATTACAGGATTCCATTCAAACAAGACATATGCAACAGACAAATTCACAGAGTCAAAAGCAGGAGATTGCAGTTCCCAAGAGGTAGAGAGGGTGAGGGTGGAGGGATAGGGAATTGTTGGTTAATAACTACAGAATTCAAGATCAGTACCTGGAATAATGTCAAGATTGCAATTGGTATTGTCAAGATTGTAATTGATATTAATTTCCTATAAGCTTTAGGTCAGCTTGACCCTGGTAACCACGTATTCCTCCTCCCCTCCTTGTGATTTTTGCCTTTATAAACCCTGTTGCTTTGCCTTTAGGGTCGAGAGTTCCTTAGGGCATGAGCCCACTCTCCACCACTGGCAATAAAAGACTTTAGATTTAAAAAAAATAATTACAGAATTCCTGTTGAATTGATGAAAAAGTTCTGGAAATAGATGGTGGTGATATTACACAATACGGTGGATGTCAATACAACATAAACTTAAAAATGGCTAAAATGGCAAATTTTATGCTATATACATTTAAGTATAGTTTTAAAAATTAATTATGTAGGGGGCTGGCACTGTAGCATAGTAGGCTAAAGCCTCCACCTCTGGTCCCAGTATCCCATATGGGTGCCAGTCTGACACCCATAATCTAATCTAATCTAATCTCTTCAGATCCAGCTCTCTTCTATGGCCTGGGAAAGCAGCAGAAGATGGCCCAAGTGCTTGAGCCCCTGTACCCATGTGGGATACCCAGAAGAAGCTCCTGGCTCCTGGCTTCGGATTGGCTCAGCTCTGGCTGCTGTGGCCATTTGGGGAGTGAACCAGCAGATGGAAGACCTTTCTGTCTTTCCCACTCTCTGTCTGTAACTCTACCTCTCAAATAAATAAATAAAATATTTTTAAAAATTATTTATGCAATATGCTAATATATTAAATTATAAACTTTAAATAGGTGAATTGTATGGTATATTCATTATATACCCATAAAACTATTTAAAAGAACCCACAGACAATTTTGTACATGAAGTTATGAAAATTCTTGCATAGAAAGGACTCTGTATGATGACTTACAGAAATTCTCACTAATTCTAGGAATACAATTCCATAGGATGTCACTCGGTCTGTTGTACCCTAAAGAGGAAAGGATGGCTATCTTGGCTCCATCTTTGAGAATTCAGTGAAAATCTGAACTTCTCAGAACTCTTGATGATGTGCTCTTCTTATATCACTGCCCCATATGTGCTGAGAGGTTTCAGACTATAATAATTCGGATTGCCACACATAGACTGAACGTTCTCTGAAATCAAAGCAAACATGTTTTATGTTATAGCTCTAGTTTCCAAAATTTGATGTGCAGAATTTTGAAACCATGTTTCAAATCATCATCTACTCAACTGATGGAAAGATACTAGGGTTTTTCTCAATACTCAAAAAAAGAAAAAAGTCACTTTGGAAGAAACAAACATAGTCAACAATGATCTAATTAATTCAAAGTCCAATGTACTGAGTTGTAAGTGAAAAGAGCCAGTGTAGCATAGGGCCACAGACATGTAGTTTCTTAGAGAGCCTTAATCTGAAGCCTGATTTTACTGCCTAGTAACTTTTCTTACTCCCCTGTCCTTTTGTTTTCCTTATCTGAAAAATGGAGATAATGACTCTTTCTTCAAACTTATGGTCTAGGAATGAGATTAAGTGAAGTGCATCATGTGAAGGTATATGGCAAATGTCCTAGAAACAGCAGCTAGAGCCATACTTACAAACAACACAGAATCCACAGAAAGGAAAGTTGATGAAAAGAAACTGTCGATGTGTCCCTGAAAACCAACAGGGAATCCTGTCCCCTGAAAAAAATTATTTCTTGGAGAAGCTGGTATAGGTCTCCAGACTCTATCATTAGATAACAAAACAGCCTGGGAAATATCTAATACCCCTTGTTTTAAAACAAAAACAAATATTATTATTACGTTACGAAGGCTACAATAAATATTTACTAAGCACTTACTATGCACCAAGCAGTTGGAAGCACACTTCATTATCCTGCGGAATCCTCCCAACAACTCCACAAGCAAAGTACTCCTAGTGTCTTCTTTTCTAGATTAGTTAACCAAGGCTTAAAGATGCTAAGAAACTGGCCCAAAATTGCAGAGGATTTAATACTTGGTGCCAAGACTCGAAACCAAGTCTGGCCTGCAACCTTAACAACATGACATCATCCATGCTCACTTGCTAGTAGGAAAGGAGGAATCTAGAAAGCAGATGTGAACAGTCTTGTAGCTCTCTGACCACCATTCCTCACACAAATGCAAGTAAGACAGAAGACTTCTGGTTCCTAAATCAGATTCTCAAACATGAACAAACAAAACCTCCTCGGACTTGTAGCTGAACTAGGAATGCATCAGAGCAAAGCAACACATGGAAAACTGAAGACAGGACTTTACCCTCACAGCCACCAAGGGGCAGTCACCTTGACACTACTCAACCCTGGCAAGCCTATTAGGCTCCCTGTGAGCTTTTCCCAACCCATTCTTAATCATCAGCGCCATGTTCCACACCACTTCGCATGCACTGGTTGCAGACACTCAAAACTTCCAGCCCGTGCACATAGTGAGGCCATCTTCCCAGGCATGGGCCCACAGTCAGAGAAGAGCTCACATCCCACAGCATCCCCAGGATAGCAGAGACAGAAGCTGGCTGCCTTGAGTGCAAGCATACCAGGAGAAGTGACTTCATCAACCAGGGGTTAATAGTGCTTAACGAGCAGCACAGGGCCTGCTACCCATGATGGAGTTTCAAGTTGCTGCTCCTTGGCAGAAGACACTCAACTCAGCCTGGGTGGCAGGACAATCATAGAAAAGTTGACCTCAAAGAAAGAACTTCAACCATTCACCCTTTCATTTGGAAAAATGGGGTTTCTCCCTGGAGACATGAATAAAATACAGAGAATGGCTAAGGGGAGGGGAAAGACATAAACAGGCCTGGATCGACTCAGCCCCTGCTTCTGTCTCCTTCTCTTACCCACAGTCATGCATACAGCAGACACAGCGGTCACAAGGATCAAATACAAATGTTGAACCTTGAAAAGAGGGAATCCATTTCAAATGACTTAAAGGATAACTGTCACTAGAATTAATATGGTTGGAATGTTTAAAATTGCCACAGGTTCTGTCCTTTTTGAAAGGTGTCAGGCACCTGTCTTCACAGCTGAATGTGTGCCTATGCTACCACAATGAACAGCGGTGCTATCAGAGACAGCCCCAGGCTGGGGAGAGCTTATTGAATTTACAGAACCTCACCCACAAATTGGCAAGGATGAGTCCAAAAGGTTAGCCATGGAGCATAATTCTCATCTCGTCCCATTTCCCATGTTACTAATTGCTTCCCATTAAATTCTCTCCTCTCAAAGGTTTACGAAAGCATGTTTTATGTTTTTCAGTGTGTATCTTTCTCTTCAGTGTGTATCTTTCTCTTTCAGTGTGTATCTTTCTCTTCAATTCTCTGGACTCCTCACCCAAAGAATACAATCAGACCACACATAAGGAACAGCGATGTGCATGCGTCTCTGATGGGACAAAGCTTCTAGAATGTAGAAGAGCAAACCCCGAGTGCTGAACAGCCATCTGGGCAGACATCATGGAAGCCACAAAGCCAGCTGAAATCTTTGCAGCTGTCACTCCTACAACTCAAATGATTGCTCCTCTTGCAAATGGAAAACACACATCAACATGAAAAGTCAATGTGTTCATCATTGCAGAAAGAGGAGACAAAAGGCGAAAGAACCAGGATTCGCAAATTTCCTTCAGAATGAACTGGTCCCCTCCAAATGGCAATGAGAGATCCATTCAGCCCCTGAAGATAACAGGTATGTGCTTCAATGACAGCACAGCCATCATCATGACGTTGAAGCAGTAAAGATGGCTAAGCAGATGTCCATTCTTCCTAAACTGGTAAAGAGGCACCAGAGGTGACAGAGGTACTGCAACTGTGCCAAAAGAGGGTCTCCAAGTTACAACCGAATTGATTTCATGATCGCCTGTCACCAAAATCAACTTTCTTCTCGCTCTCACTATTTATTGCATTTTCAACAGCGACATCTCACTGCAACGCCATTAATCACGGGAGCACACAGTGATAGTTTACCTCCTAGCAAGCGCTGTGCTGAATGCTGGCGATCCAAGAATGAACAAGGCTTCAAGAATGAACAAGCCCTGCCTCAGCCTCCAGTCCAGTGGGAGAGAAAAAATTATAAATATGTGAGATGAGTTATGAAGAAGCCTGAGCAATGTGCTAAGGAAGAATATTTTATTGATGTCTAAAAGTCAAAAAGATAAAGTGACCATCACACAAAGCTAGGGAATGTCTCAGCAGAATCATTGCTAAACTCAAATTGTGCAATAGATCAACTCCATTTTTCAAATTGGAGAGTTATTGTTTTCTTTTGATTTTTCTGAATTCCCTACTTCTGCAAACTGATTTTTTTTTCCCAAAAGCAAGCATAAAAAAAAGAATGAGATAAATTGATGACCATGAAAAAAAAAACCCTAGATCTTCTGAAAGTTTCTTTCACAGTCCTAGATTATAATAAAACAAATGGAAACACTTCATTTAAGACAAGTAATGCCTTGGGATCAACTTCCTTGAAAGGAAGAGATGACCTCAGAAGTACATTCCAAGGTAAGCATCAGTCATCTGAGGTTCAGAAGGTACCTGCCCTTCAAAAGAATGGCATTTGGCTTTTTCCCTTCAATTTTGAATGCGAGTGTAGGAACAACTATGGAGAAGTCTTTCCCAAAGTGCTAATATTAGCATCCTCATAACATTCCATGAGAGCGACTCTACTCCATTATGAGGGAGATTTCATTAGGGCATATTAATAACAGCTGGCCCTCCATGTCCATGAGGTCTATATTTGTGGATTTAAACAACTGCAGATCAAAAATAGTATTTGAAATAATCTCCTGTGTGCCGAACACGTACAGACCATATCCTTGACACGATGTCCTAAACAATACAGTGTAACAGCTGTTTACAAAGTATTTTCACTGTCTTAGGCATTTTAAGTAATCTGGGATGATTTAAGGTATACAGGAGGGGGCCTGCACAGTGGCATAGAGAACAAAGCTGCCGCCTGCGAAGCCAGCATCCCATATGGGTGCTGGTTTGAGTCCAGGTTGCTCCACTTCCAATCCAGCTCCCTGCTAACAGCCTGGGAAAGCAGTGGAAGATGGCCCTAGTACTTAGGCCCCTGTACCCACATAGGAGACCTTGAAGAAACTCCTGGCTTCCATCTGGCTCAGTGCTGGCTGTTGTGGCCATCTGGGGAGTGAACCAGCAGACAGATGATCTCTTTTTCTGTCTCTCCTTCTCTCTCTGTAACTCTTCCTTTTAAATAAATAAAATAAATCTAACAGAAAAAAATAAAAATAAAGTATATGAGAGGATACACATAGATTAAATGAAAATACAGAGAATCAATGGATTTTCATACGGAGAGCCTGGAACCATTTCTCATGGATACAGAATGAGAACTACATCTGAGGGTCTACATGGTGAGTTCACCTTGCAGAAATGCTAACTACATTTACAAACAACTCATAAAAATGTTTTTACCCTCAACCCTGGAAAACATGCACAGCAAATACTTAAAGTCCAACTTCACACTGAAGGTGTCTGTGTTGTTCTTCCAGGTTTATGAAATAAGGGATAAGCTTAAACAAGAGGCCTCAATAGAGAAACCCAACTCTACTTCTCTGTCAGGATGTGACTTCCACACCTGAGTGGGCAAAGGTCCTTGGTGTTGACTGTCCGACATTAATTCTCTCTTGTTTTGCAAATCATAATCATTGAAGCACTTTTCTTTGTTGAGCCAGTGCTTCCCACTTCTAATTTTATGTGGTTCACATACAGTTGACCTCATCTCCATGTCCAAGGTGTGGGCCTGACCCAAGTAATCTGTTTGCCAATGAGAACTCAACCCAAATCGAGCCAGCGACTGTCAGCCTTGCAATTTTGTTTGAATTGTTGGAAAAGAGGATTCACTCCCAGGGGAGCGCTAAACTGGCAAAGCCCTAATCCTTTAGCTGACACTGGTCACTTTATCAAAACTTGTAAAAAAAATTTACCTAAACTACATAGGAAATCAGAACTTAAAGACACAGAGAAATTACTCACCGATGTTATTTGAACACCAGAAGTTAACACAGCCTTTCAGGATAGGTGGCAGATTATTCATAAAGGGGCTACAATCATTCCATTTATCCACGCAGATGTTCCCTGTGCAGTGGGGCCTTGCTGCTCCTCCATCAACAGGCAGACTCTAATTCTCTACCCTTCACTAAGGGCTTGATGCTGTAACTTGCTCAGGCCCATGAGTCATTAACAAGCATAATGTAAGTAAATGCAGTAGACTGCACTACAGTTTCCCCTCTCGTATTAGTTGAACCTTATGCAAGAACCAGTGATCAAGCCCAGGCTAGCTTCCTGCACAGAGAGAGAGAGCACGTGGAGAGCTCCACTCCACTGGAGCCCTAGTCATGTCAGGCCATCCTTGACCATCCTGCTCCGGTCAGGCCAGCCTGGGTAAGAACTGGCCCGCCTGGGTAAGAACTACCCAACCAACCCACAGGAGTGTAACTAACAGGAAACTTTCATTTTCATGCATCAAGTTTGGAAGCATTTCGCTGCGAAGCAAAAGCTGATTGGTAAAGTATTAAATGACATACTTCTTCCCTATAATAATTTGAGTTGAGTTTGCATCACTTTATTACCAGAAAAATTACAAATACCCAGTGCCATACCTGGCATATTTAATAACCAGGGCATACTACTATTCATATTCCCTTCTTCCATAAAACGTAACTCCTTTCAGTTATAATTACATGATCAGTAATAGTTATTTTGCTAATTTCATTTTAAGCAGACAATCCACAATCTGAAAGATAATCAAATCTTAACTTTAAACATATTATTCAAATACATTATAATATATCATGTATGTAATGTACACTCATTCAAAAAAGTATACCTCATGGTTTATATTCTATTTTACTGTTTTAAATGTGCATTACAAGTAAATGTTTCAAATGGTCTCTTGGAAGGACAGAATTGAAACAACTTAAGAGCCTTCCTTCACCTGTCAATCATTTTGCTATTTCAGGGCTATTGTTCAAATGCAGACACATATGTAGAACAAAGGCTTTGGAGACGCTGCTTATGCCTCCCACCATCTCCTGTGACTTCACACCACCATGAGCTGACTCTCCAACACCCGTAGCTGAGTTCACCCATGTTCTGGGCCTTCCTGTAGATCCTGGAGCTCCCCCAAATTAATATCCATAAGGAAACACAGTGTGTAATAAAGGGCACATTTTAAAATAGCTACTTATAGGGCTAGTGCTGAGGTGTTGCAGGAAAAGCTGCTGTCGGCAGTGTCGGCATCCCATGTGGGGTGCCAGTTTGAGTCCCAGCTGCTCCACTTCTGATCCAGCTTTCTGCTATGGCCTGGGAAAGCAGTAGAAGATGGCCCTGCACCTGCCTGGGAGACCTGGAAGAAGCTCCAGGCTCCTGGCTTCGGATTGGCATAGCTCCAGCTGTTGCAGCTAACTGGGGAGTGAACGAGCAGATGGAAGATCTCTCTCATTTTCTCTCTCTCTCTCTCTCTGCCTCCCCTTCTCTCTCTGCGTAATTCTGACTTTCAAATAAATAAATATATCTTTATAAAAAGAGTTAAAGTATAATAGATATTTACGCAATACTTAAACAGTATCGAAATACAGCAGAACTCATAGCAATTATTTAGAACTTAGACTGACAAAATGGTCCCCTCCTCAGTCCCAACCCAAGGAATATTTTTTCACTTTCATTGTTTGAATTGCCCACTACATGGTTATAATAGCAGATATATCAAATTTTAGTTCCTTTTGTTGTTTTAAAAATTCCTATAAACATTGCATCCCCCCTCCCATTATCTGACCATGAAACACACTATCCCTACCTTCCAACCTCGACTCCTGTTCTTGTTTATACCACAGCAAATAACATGGGACATGAGCTGCATCCATGTTGAAAATAACACACAAAATAGAAGTTCTCCAGAGAACCCTGACTGACCAAAGCACTCAGAAATGTAGAATGAGTACATCTGCATGCAGGGGGAAATTTCCAGTAAGATTTTAATATAGATCTAAAATTTCCAAATTTTCTAGAAAGGGAAATGAAAGTAGTGGTAGCTCTGAGTCTTCCAGAAATTCCTGGGTAGAACTAACTTTTCATTGGAGGTAAAGTTTACTGCATAGGCTGCAATGACTCTGTTACCATAAAGTGTGAAATCCTCTTCTAAAGTCCAGAAATTATTATGTTTCTATGGATCAAGATAAGCCAATTAACAGCTCCAAATAATTTTACTGTGAGTTTTCTCTGTGGGAACCTAGATCTTCTTGGGAGATCTAGAGAAATTACCCAGTGAGTCACAGAGCTGTCCAAACAGAACAGATCATGTGATACCACTGATCTACACTGGCCTATTCCCACTGACTTGACTATGTATTTTATTCATACACTTTATAGCTGGTCAGTTGTATCTCAGTGAATTCAATAGTCTTCAAACACATTTTATTCTCTCCGATATGTGCCTTTCTGCTACATTTTATTCCATTCTGTATACTTGCTAATCAATTCTTCTGTGAGCTTCATTGCATTCTGCACAATGTATCCATTGTTAGGATTTATTTCTTTTAGAATGATTTAAATCTATTTGGCTGGATTCTGTTTTAAAGCTATTGTGTGCCCCATCCACTGGGCCATGTGGTCTGGTTCACGCTCCATCTTCTTGGTTGAGAAAAGATGTGCTTTCCTAGCTTGGTCTGATGTGAAATGACGCTTGCTTTTTATCTATCCTGGCAATGGTCGTGGACTGAATAATGACAGTGCTATGTAGTCCTGTGTAGGATGCCAGTGTATTTCAGGTACTCAGTGCTGAGATGGGTAACTACAGGCTCTTAATATCCTTCGTATGAAGTCATCTCTCGGAATCAATGCTTGTGAAACCCTACGTGTCATTGCCAACAGAAGGAAAACAGTACACAATCACCAAGCACTCTCGTAAATCACTGTGGATTTAAAGTATGGCTGAAGATCGCCTTCTTTGGTAGTATTAATTGTGAGTCATTTTTAATTTGGGTTAGCCCTAAACTTTATGTTCTAAGACTTCAAAGTTCAGTTTGAACAATAAAATTGTTTTATTCTTCGTGGAGCAAAAAAAAAAAAGCAATGAAAGGAGCATCATTTTAATGACCTCTGTGGTAACTGTCCTTCGAAGTTAAAGACTGGGGAAGAAGTCCAAAGAAGTGAAAGTACACAAGAACAAATCACGTCTAGTGTCCATGAACAGGCCGGTTGGTTTGAATGGCAAAGCTTACACAGGGAAGGTTCTAGAAATTAGGCTGAAAAAATACACTGAGGGTAAGATTAAGGGGACCTTATGGCATGTCTAAGGGTTTGTGCCTGTATTCCAAATGTAAGGGGTGGGGCGGGGGCACTTATGGTTTTTGCAGAGGGGAGTTGACAGGACAAATGCTAAGAATTCCTATAACACAGGTCGTAACTTCCCTAAAATAAACTGGACCTGAGAGAAAGTCATGGTGGCCAACAGTCATGCCCAGATGTGACAATGGCACAGCTCACCTAGTCCAAAAGAAAGGCATTTCCAACAGAAAGAGAGTCCAGCAAATTGGAAAATGGAGGGAAATCTTCATGAAAACCAGGAAAGTTAAACAGGAATGCATTTAGTGAGCATATAAAGAAAAGGCAGTAACAGTGCAGTACACAGCCACTGTCAATGTGATTAAACACATGAAATAAAAAGACGGGTAGAACAGAAGATGTGAGACCCCTAGGAGAAAGTGACCATGTCCAGTGAGAGCTAACTATGGAGAAATTTTGGATCACAACATATAAATATCCTTGATTTAAATAACTTCTATAAGTTCAGAGGCAATAAGAGTAGTATTTTTATAGATAGTCACTCTAAAAGGGCATGCAACTGAAGAATTATGTCAGTAAAAATGAAATTCTGGATATGTCATTATGAAAATCGACTACAAGGAAGGATGAGGGAGCTTGAGAGGGAAGAAACAGAGAAGAGGACAAACTGTCGTGGGGCAGGCATTTGATACAGTAGTTACAACACCTCTTCAGACACCACACCCCATCATCAGAGTACCTGGGGTTAAGTCCTGGCTCTGCTCCCAATTCTAGCTTCCTAATATATACCCTGAGAGGCAGCAGGTAATGGCTCAAGTAATTGACTTCCTGCTGCTTGCATGGGAGACACAGATTGAGCTCCTGGATCCTGGCTCCAGCCCTGGCCCAACTCCTGCTGTTGTGGGCCTTTGGAGAGTGAACTAATAGATTAAAGATACCTTCTCTGTCTTTCTGCCTGCCTGCTTCTCTCTCTCCCTCTGCCTCTCCCTCTCCCTCCCCTTTCCCTCTCCCTCTGCCTCTCCCTCTCCCTCCCTCCCTCCCTCCCTCTCTCTCTCTCTCTTTCTTTCTCTGTCTCTGCCTTTAAAATAAATAATTTTAAAAATAAAGAGAATCAAACAAGCATTATTGTATGGAGAACATTCAGATGAACTCAGATTTTTAAGAAACCCTCATAAAAGCAATGTCCTAAGAACGAAAATAAGCCTATCATTGGAAAAGGGTGGAAAAAAATTTCAAATGGCAAAGAGAAGGGAGAACTACTATGCTCTTGTTTTGTTGTTATTTTTCTTTATCATAAAGTTCTATCTTGCAACTGAAATGATGAGTGAAAAAAAAAATGAATGAATGAATGAAGCCCTAGAGGGTACATAGGACACCCGATAAGGTGGTTCTCTTGGTCCATACAAGTAATATTTTATATAACAACACCAACCAAAAAGTTCTTATAGACCTGACCATGGAAAAAATGTTACTAATGTTTAAGAAACCATGAGAAATAAAGCAGATGCAGGGCAAGTGTTATTTCATTTTTTTTTCTTCAGGAGGAACAGGAGTATAAGAGTAAGACATAGATTCCTACCAAAATTGTAGAACATTAAACTAAATGCAGGATATATGAGCATCTTGGAAAGAAAGAGTCAATTTTTGTGAGCCAGAATCTTCTCACCTAGGTTAGACTGGCCAAATCAGCTGTCTCCCTCCCCCTCTCTCTGTATCTCTCTCTCTTTGTATCTCTCTCTCTCTCTCTCTAAGTATTGGTTTGGCAAAAAAAAAAAAAATTAGATCCAGGAAATCCACAGCAGATCAGTTAACAATATCAAAAACTAAATGCTAAGCCATGACTCAGTGTCACTGAGAATAGAGGTTCCTCACGCTTTCCAAAGAGTACTCCATCCTGTCTTCCAGGCTGGTGCACAAAACCTAGAAATCAACATCTTAACAACAGGATACAACCAAGGACAAACAAAACCTGAAATAAATCGAAAGTATCCAATTATGTCTGAAAACTCTCTTTGCCAAGTGAGGGATGGGTGTGTTTTTCTGGGTAGTAGCTTATGTAACAATCAAAGGCCAGCAGGCTCTGGCTGACTGCGCCCTGTTACAGTAACTCGCAGCAGGTGTTGGATGCCCCTGTACATTCTAGTGTCTGTCTGGATAACCTGGCTGGGTGAGGGACAAAACCCTTCTTCCCACTCTAAGGTCTCAAAACTCTAACAGCTATATGAATCCCTGCCCGAGACCCTGGGTGATTACTACAAAGCAGGAAGGCACAGAAAAAGGAGGTGATTAACACTCTTCAAAGCTGCTAATTTTATAAGAAGCCAAACACCAGAACCTTTCTTTATTTGTTCTAATTATCAGAAGGCACCTATTCTCCAATCAAACATAGCTGGAGGAACACACACTCTGGCTGACCAAACCATGAGTTCAAGACAGGCAGAAAAATCTAGCATCCAGATGACAAAAGCAACTAGAATTGCCAAATCCAATCCACAAAACATTTAATTTATAACAGTTAAAACCTGGCCTCTGACCAAGTCCAAAAGAACTATGTCTTATTTCACTTGCTCTTGAATATGTCTCTTTGAGAGATAAATGGCCGTGCTCTTTGCCAGTTCTCTCCTCTGTTTGGTGTTTTGTTTAGCTGGGCCCATGACAAGCCAAGAGTTGATGCATCTGCTTGAATGTGTAATTTACCTCTCTGGTCAACTTAGCTTTTTTTTCCTTGACAATATTATGTCAAACAATCACATCACAACTGGCTCTGATCTCTTTGTTGTTAGCTAATAAATTAGAGAGTATTTATTATCTGCAATCCCTTTTTCCTCTTTTAATGGTGACACATTTGTGGTGAATTACAGGGAAGCTTCATAAACTAGGCTCCGGGCCAGTCTCAGGCCCCGAGTCCATGTGAACATTCCGTCTCCGGCTGGCCTCCCGGACGGGTGGTAAATCAAGGCAGCTGTCACAGCACACTAAGTTAGTGTGCGTCACTGGGGAGAGCAGGAAGCGTTGGGGGTATAATTCTGTCCATCAAACTAATATGTTATATCAGTAGCTTTGTAATCTTCTGCCATAACTTATGGGAAGTGACAACGAAGAATTCACTTTGAAGGCAATGTGTGCCTCAGACTTTAAGCCAAAACAGACCCGATTCGCAGCCACGGCCTGTCTGTTTACACGAGTGGACTTGCAGAGCCGTGGAGGCAGGTCCATATCAGCGTGGCTGTATGTTACACATTCCTCGCAGGGCCCTGTTTACAGTTCACACGGCAGGATTTGTAAACTTTTCAAACAGGATCTCTTCCCTTCTCTTCGTTACCCTTGCCTTCACCTCCAGTAGCAGGATGGGTAAATAAGCTGCTGGAGGGTTCACATGACAAGGCAAACCTCTGGCGGATGGGAGTGCAGGGGGGACCCTTGGTCCTGGTCTGGGCCCCTGGCGCCCTCTGCCTTGACAAATGGGGCCGTGTCTGCAACAGCAGTGTCAGCACTGTGCCATGGCCGTGACGGCTGCTGCTGCACCGTGGCCACCTGACACCTGAGAAGTGAAGAGGACCCTGTGCGGATGGCGCGACCAGGCCCTCCCTGTGTGCGCCTGCGTTTCCAGGGGCTGCTACTCAAGTGGCCCCGTCTCCATCTCTATTTTCCTCTCCAGCTCTTTGGCTCAGCAACCCAAAGAGAGAAGCCTACTGGGGAGGATGAAGCACTTTTGGGAGCTGCCACTGGAGTTCAGGGAAGGGAATCAACAAAAATCATTCAAAAAGCACTCTTCCTCCCCCAGGCACAAAACTAAATATGCACAGCAAAGAAATTTGATAAATGCTGGCCCCTGCCGTCCACAAAACCCCTTTGATTGATAGCTGTGAGGGTTCGCTATGATAATTCTACTCTGACAGGTCCCAGGCATAAATCCCACAAAGTTGCTGCTCTAGTTTGACAACCTTTCGAGGGCTCCAGTTAGGAACAGGAAACAGGCTTCGATTTTTCACCCTGAATGCTCCTTCAGGTGCAAAGACAAGGTTGTATGGAAAAAAATACATCCTTATCTGAAGAGGAAACCAAATTCACAGTAGTCTTCATATGTATGCATCCGAAAGAATGTTCAACAGAGAAAGATGTGACCACAGTCCTAATTCTTCCAACTTAAATCGCCCAAACAAGAGACCTAAAACCTACTTAGGATGAGAAATGCATAGAATACTCCTATCCCATTCATGTTTGGGGCTTCCAAAGTTATGTTAACATTTTACCTCAAGGTCAGCTTATATATCTATCTATCTCTATATCTCTATAGAGATAGATATAGAGATACATAGATAGATATCTCTATCTATCTATCTATATATTTACTTGAAAGGCAGAGTTACAAGAGAGGGAGAGGCAGAGAGAGAGAGAGAGAGAGAGAGAGAGAATCTTTCATCTTTCATCTGCTGGTTCACTCTCCTAGAGGATGCAATGGTTAGGGACCAACTAAGCCAAAGCCAGGAGCCAGGAGCTCCTTCCAGGTCTCCCATGTGGATACAGGGGCCCAAGCACTTGAGTCATTCTCTGCAGCTTTCCCAGGCATAGAAGCAGAGAGGCGGACTGGAAGTGGAGCAGTTGCAACAGGAACCGGCATCCATACGGGATGCTGGCATTACAGGTGGTAGCTTTATCTCATACACACACACACACGCACAAACACACATACAAAATCACTGCATAAAAATAAAAGTAACTACAAATTCTACCATCCATCATTGACTATCATTTACTAAGACTTACAACTTGCCAGCCCCTGTAACTCATTATATCCACTTAATCCTCTCAACCCCCTTAAATGAGTAAACCTTAATTAACAAGAATCCAATTAAAAAGAGAGTCAAAGTAATTAATTTTCCTGCATTCATCTGTTAGTCTTGCTTCGCAACGTCAGGGGATGTGAGGGACTCGGTTCTTCTTGCCTCTCCCCCTCTCCATCTGAAGGAGGAGGACTCAGCAGTAAGACCCCCAGTCCTAGAAGTCATAGTCAACTGGGTTGAATGAAGAACTAAGGGTTTGCCCTAAGTTACTAAGCTCATCAGAACCCACTCTGTTAGTGTTCAAGTGGATCTCACCTGGAAACATAGTACTATGACCTACTAAAAATTATTAATGGGTTAAACCTAAACAAATGTTGAAAAAGAAGAAATATTTTCCATTTCCTTAAAAGTTCTCAGAAGTTGACTATCCACCTTCTGACTGTCTCTTCCTCTCATGGATGAGAAGAACAGTTTCCTCCTGGCGAAAGGGTTCCTAGTATTAACAGAGGGTCCACAAACTCCCAATACCATGAAGGCAGACAACACCTGCAATCCCATCCCCTTCTCAGGCCCTGGGTGGGTGGGAGGCATTGGAGTCCTGCAGAAAGTCTGTACTGCTGAGAGGCTGCCAACAACAAGGAAGCAAGGATCTGCTCTTGGCACTTCAGTACAAGCTGGGTCTCTAATTTAATGGGACTGTAACTCAAGGACTTCACCCGTGGTCACAGAATTGAGCCTCATTCTTCTGAGGTCAATATTTTATGACTACACCTATTTTATGGAGGCTCTAACCACTGCCCATGTTCTAACGATTGGCCCATAGGTCAGCCAAGAAAGTTAGTGGGTAAAAAAAGGATAAAAAAGAACAAGTTCCTCATAAAATTGGGGAGTGTTTTTTTAAAAAATGTCATAAAGCAGCTCGTGCAAATCTCAAAAAAAAAAAAAAAAAAGGAAATTTGCTAAACAATTCTCTCTCACTCCACTGCCCCCTACATACCAAGCAGGATGTGAGTCCCTTGTAAATGCCTATAAATTTGGGGAAGGAGAACAAATCTGATCTTGCATACAAAGCTCTAGGCTGCAAGGAACAGGGTTACAGTTCTGTCTCCTTAGAGGAAGATGCCAGAACAGCATTTTCCCATCAAGTGTTGATAAGAAAGGCATTTCACATTTCATTTGATGGGGCTGTTTGTGAGTGGGTGGTACAGCAGAATAAGTTATGGCTGATGTCATATTAAATATTACAGGCCCATCCACACATGTGCCTTCTGTTCTTAAGCCAAGGATAACACTATCCTGCACAGAGCCTTCAGCTGTGGCAGATGCAGTAGAGATGTTGCTCTCCCAGGATAACTTCAGACAACAGAATTCTCAAAGGCTTAGAGAGGCGATGAACAGCATTGTGATCCATAGCAAAAACTGCACTGAACCCTTGAACCCTTACTCCTTGCAAATTCAGTGCTGTGTAGATCTGACTTCCCACCTCGACCCAAATCCTTCCCCCAGGGCTTCAACCTGTTGTTCTGCAACATAAACAGAAGAAATTGAGTGAGGAAGGCATCTAAAGATGAGAGAATAATCTCTTCCAGACACAAAGAAGAATCTCTTAAGGCGTAAAGAGATGCTTCAGGGACTCCAAAGAGAAGTTGCACTTGAGGAAGAAGAGGTTAGGGTTAGGGTTAGGGTTAGGGTTAGGGTTAGGGTTAGGGTTAGGGTTAGGGTTAGGGTTAGGGTTAGGGTTAGGGTTAGGGTTAGGGTTAGGGTTAGGTAAGCTAGTGCTTCAAAAACTGACACAAAGTCAGGAATTCTATGGACTAAACTAACTCAACCTCCATGCTATAATATTTTGGATGAGATAATTTTCTGTTGTGGGGACTATCCTGTGTATGGTAGGCACTTGGCAGCCTCCCTAGCCTATACTCACCAGCTGCCAGAAGCAAACTCTTGTCCCAAGGGGACTAAAAATAAGAAATGTCTTCAAACATGATTAAACAACTAGTGAAGATCAAAAACATCCCTATTTAAGAACCACAGTTCTAGATTATTTGAGTAACACATTTGAGGGAAGCTCTGTGAGCCAGTATTTGCCACTGAAGAGGGCTGGACGAATGAACACACACTACTACTCTAGATGTCCTTTTCCTGTTTTCTGAGTAAGAATGACATGACAGCAGAAAACAATATTCCTCCACTGAGATGTCTTAGCAGAAATGAAGGTGCCTTTATTATAAGGTTAAAGTTAAATCAATCAGGGGACCCGATGGTGTAGTGAACTAAGCCTCTGCTTGTGTTGCCACCATCCCATGTGGATGCCAATTCATGTCCTGGCTGCTCCTCTTCCAATCCAGCTCTCTGCTATGGCCTAGGAAAGCAGTGGAAGAAGGCCCAAGTCCTTGGGTCACTGAACCTCCCTCAGAGACCCGAAAGAAACTCATGGCTCCTGGTTTTGGATCAGCCCAGCTTTGGCCATTGTGGCCATTTGGGGAGTGAACTAGCAGATGGAACACCTCTTTCTCTGTCTCTCCCTCTGTCTGTCTATAACTCTGACCCTCAAACAAATAAATCAATCTTGGGAGGAAAAAAAGCTAAGTCAATCAGTTAAAAAAAAGTAAAAATTTAATCATGTCTTCATAAATATTTCTCCGTGATGTGAGGAGGGTACTTACATTCCTCACTTTTTCTATTCTGGAGGCCTTGTATCCTATCCCACTATATCAAAGATTCAGTCAAGGAAACAGAACATCAGGAAAGGGAATTCATCAGAGGGAATTCAACACAAGGGAATGATTCAAAGGTGCCAGAAGAGCTGAATAATAAGCAGGAGAAAGGAAGGCTATCCCACGTGACGCAGAAACTTCCAGAACTTCAGGAAGCCTGCACCGCCTCTACACTAACGAGACCCAAGGACAGAGGCAATGCTACTGAAATCCTGGAGCTGGGGTTTACCGTAGGGGCTGGTCATATACAGTGTGACGTCCTGTTAGGAGCTGGGATGAGAGATGGAAGTGGCTTCCAAGAAGAGATGCAGCCATTCACAGCTACAGTCCCTGCCAGGAAAGGTCATCTGAATCAGAGATGGGGAAGGACCTGCCTGCTTTCCCTCTTCCGCTCACCTGTGATTTCTTGCTAGTGTCTCTCACTGGGTGAACCTGACTGGAATTCAGCTGGCAAGAAAGCCAGAGAAACTGTGTGGGGAGGGAGCCTGGGCTCTGTGCAGAGCAGAAGGGCAGGGTGGCTAGAGAACAGATGTGAATGACCCACGTAACTCCCAAATCCTCCTGTAAGCACAAGCGAATGCACACTTAGGATGGGACAAATCATTAGGAGTCTGAGAATCAGCGTGCAAGAAAAACTGGGGTGGGGGGAGAGTCTAGATGGAGCCTATGACTGAATATCTCTTGTGCAACTGAACTAATATCTCGGAAGAAAATTGCTAGAAGAAATGGTTATGGATGTGGTTAAAACCCTGGAATATTCATATCTGTAACAGAGTGCTTGGGTTCAAGTCCCAGCTCCATTTCCCAAACCATCTTCCTGCTAATACGCACCCTGGGAGACAGCAGGTGATGGTTCAAGTACTTGGGTCCCTGCCACCCACAAGGGAGGCCGAGACTGAGTTCTGGTGTCCTGCTTCAAATATATAAAAGTTAATAAACACATTTTGAAAACTTAAAGAAATGCTCTGTATTCCGAGTACCTATCTCTGTGTAACAAGACGACAAGCTTGGTGGTATTTGCTCGTGACTCTTTCAGTCAGAAAACTGGGCTGAGCTGGGCTGAGCCAGGCAATTCTCAGACTTCACCTAAGATTATTCATGACTCTACAGGTAGGTGGCAGATTGGCAGGTTCTGGTTGGTCCAAGAGGACTGCTCTGGGATTGTTCCTTCTGCTCCAAATGGTTTTAGTTTTGTTTTGTTTTCTTGACAGGCAGAGTGGAAAGTGAGAGAGAAACAGAGAGAAAAGTCTTCCTTTTCCGTTGGTTCACCCCCCAATGGCCATTGCAGCCAGCGCACTGCGCTGATCCGAAGCCAGGAGCCAGGTGTTTCTCCTGGTCTCCCATGTGGGTGCAGGGCCCAAGCACTTGGGCTATCCTCCACTGCACTCCCGGGCCACAGCAGAGAGCTGGACTGGAAGAGGAGCAACCGGGACAGAATCTAGCGCCCCGACTGAGACTAGAACTTGGGGTGCTGGCACCGCAGGCAGAGGATTAGCCAAGTGAGCCATGGCGCTGGCCCCAAATGTGCTTAGTCTCCAGCAGGGAACCCTACTTCTTTGCAGGGAGTTAAAAGACAGGGTGAGGCCCAACGGGACGATGTTTTGTAATTCTTTGCTACCTCACGTTTGCTAATGTCCTACTGTCAAAACAGGTCTCAAGGTCAAGCCCAGATCCAGGGAGTAAATACAGAACTTCCACTCTTCCTGGCAGGAATGCTACAGTCAGTTGCTAAAGAGTATTAGGGATAGGAAAAAAATGTGAACATTTTGAAACAGTCTACCACAAAAGGTGAATGGATTCCCTAGCAAGTGTTTTCTTAGCCAGAGCATCACATTTTTATTCACTTCTGAACATTTCAAAAGAATATATATATATATATATATGTGAACATATATGAACTCAGTGAACATATACATATGTTCTACATATATATATATATATATATATGTCCAATATTAAGGACATTGCTTCAAACTCAAATTCAGAGAAGTCCCAAGACTGCTTTCCTCTTTTTTTCCTCTTTTGCTTACTTTGAGGAAAGGAAAATCCAGGTTTCAGTCCAGTACTGTGGGGACATTGACCTAAAATCAGAACTGGTGGCTTCATGCTCATATGTTCATATTCTAGTCATCTGTGTAATCTCTCAGGAAACACTTGTTCTCGGCCGGCACTGTGGCCCAACAGGCTAATCCTCCACCTTGCGGCGCCAGCACACCGGGTTCTAGTCCCGGTCGGGGCGCCAGATTCTGTTCTGGTTGCCCCTCTTCCAGGCCAGCTCTCTGCTGTGGCCAGGGAGTGCAGTGGATGGTCCAAGTGCTTGGGCCCTGCACCCCATGGGAGACCAGGAGAAGCACATGGCTTCTGCCTTCGAATCAGCGCAGTGGGCCGGCCGCAGCGCACCGGCCACAGCGGCCATTGGAGGGTGAACCAACGGCAAAGGAAGACCTTTCTCTCTGTCTCTCTCACTGTCCACTCTGTCTGCCTGTCAAAATAAATAAATAAAAATAAAAATAAAATTTAAAAAAGAAACACTTGTTCTCTCCAGCTCACAACTTTGCAGCACTGGGAAGTGAACTGGCCCTGACACAGCTGGGGCGAGCAAGGGACGGAGGATCTAAGACAATGGTCGCTGGAGCGAGTAAACTGGCTGTGAAAAACAGGCAACCTGGAGGATGCAGACCACGTTAGTGGCATTTAAATCCACTGCTTTCACTAAAATATGCTGGGCCTGATTTGACATCAATTGTGACTAGATCCTCTCCACCATGTCACCCAGCTCTGCTGTTGGCAGCCTTTCCCCATCTTTCTCCCTGCGTGCCCCAGCCATGCCCGTCTCTACTGTGGACTTACCAACTGGACCTGGATGTTGGACAGGGGTCGCTTCTGTGCTCTGGAGGGAGAAAGCACAGCGCGGCCCTTCCTTCAAGCCACCTTGGTCCAATCCCACACACCCCTTAAAGTGAGACTGCAACTGCCAAGGCGCTTGCTGTCACATAATCAGTGCCAGAGGGGCTGATCCAAGGCCATAACTCAGCTGCACTCACTCTTATCTGGCTAACCCCGCTGAGATCCCATCACTGTCCACAGTCAGCTGTGGGACTTTCCCTGAGCTCCTGGGTGTAGGCATTGCTTCCACCCGAGAAAACACGTTCCAAAATATCTACCTTCTGATGACGCCATCATTTCAGAGGGAATTCTCTGGAGACCAGAAGGAGGAGAGCATAGGCTACCGCTAGGAGACATGAAGCAGGAGGAGCTGGAGGAGCTGGAGGAGCCGGAGGAGCAGGAGGAGCTGGAGAAGCTGGAGGAGCTGGAGAAGCTGGAGGAGCTGGAGAAGCTGTGGGCCTCCGCACACTCCCAGCTTACATCAGGAGGACCGTGCGTCATTCAAAAGGTTTTCTTTGACGGCACACAAAGCTGTTTCCATACAGGCCTTCTGAGTTTCACTTCCTCCATGCAGCCCACCTGGACCGCTTCAAACCAAATTCATCTCTCCTACCACTGAGCCTGAAGTGGGCCTTTCATTCCCTCACTCAGTGAACAATACCAACAGCAGTAAAGCGTGAGTGCAAGACAGCCTGGATCTAACCCCTGGATCAACCATTGAAGACTGAATGCTGAGGACATCGGTCAAGTTTCCAAGACTTTCTATGTTTCCATTTCTTCATGGGTCAGACACAGACATAGGTCCATGGTGATAATTTAGTCTGGAAATAACTGTAGAGCCTTCTTAGCATGTTGCATATATCAACTGTGCAATAAAAGATGCCTGCTATTATCATATCTATACATATTACATTGGGATACAACTCTTCACTTGTCTTACATATTCCCTTTCTCTATTTAGCCTTATCTAACCAGTTAAAAAGTTGTCCATGCTGTAGCATAGTGGGTAAAGCCACTGCCTACGGTGCCAGCATCCCATAAGGGCACTGGTTCGAGTCCTGGCTGCTCCACTTCTGATCCAGCTCTCCGCTAAAGTCTGGTAAAGCAGAGAAGATGGCCCAAGTCCTTGGGCCCCTGCACCCACATGGGAGACCCAGAAGAAGCACCTGGCTCCAGGCTTTGGATTGGCTCAGCTCTGGCCATTGCAACCAATTTGCAGAGAGAACCAGCAGATGGAAAACTCTCTCTCTCTCTCTCTCTCTCTCTCTCTGCCTCTCCTCACTGTGTAATTCTGACTTTTAAATAAATAAAAATAAATCTTAAAAAAGAAGTTTAAGGCAAGCAATAATACATATTATTCTGTATCCACACCCTCTCCTACCCCAGCTCTCCCTGTTAGCCCAGGGCCTGTAAATGATACATGCCCAGAGGTATCCAGTGTAAGAGCAGACGCTAAGGTGAAGAAAGCAAGGCTCTCAGACAGACACCTGGTCAATTCCTAATCTACTGCTGAATAGTGAACAGCCGACTTACCGAGCATCTCTAAGCCTCATATTTATGATACATGGGGATAAAGTGACCGTCCCATGGAGTGGCTGTGAACACAGAGTCTTCACACAGGGGTGAGTGCATCATCATGGGCACACAACAGTGCTCATTTCCTTCCCTTCATTCCCTCCCACCACTAATGACTTCATCAGATTGGTGCCAGGACAGACAGGGAAGCACAGGGAAACAGGCCCTAACAGAAAAGCCAAAGAGAGGGCATCTAAGGTCCCAAGGGAAAACACCACTGACACCCTAACAGGTCTCCAGGGACTCCCCTACCCACTAATATTCAGGTGGTGAATTCTCATCTTAAGATGCCAAAATTGGGGCCAGCACTGTGGTATAGCAGGTAAAGCTGCTGCCTGCAGTGCCGGCATCCCGTATGGGCACCAGTTCAAGTCCTGGCTGCTCCACTTCGGATCCAGTTCTCTGCTGTGGCCTAGGAAAGCAGTGAAGGATGGCCCAAATCCTTGGGCCCCTGCACCCATGTGGGTGACCTGGAAGAAGCTCCTGGCTCCTGGCTTCAGATCATTGCAGCTCCAGGCATTGCAGCCATCTGGGGAATGAACCAGAGGATGGAAGACCTCTCTCTATGCCTCTGCCTCTCTGTAACTCTGCCTTTCAAAATAAATAAATATATTAAAAAAAAAAGATGTCAAAACTGTCATCAACACAGGCTCCTCAAGAGAACAAGGTTGTGGAGGTCTCAGGGTTCTGGAGGAAGTCTCTGTATCTCCCGTTGCTGGCAGGTGAGACTCTGGACGGCATATATAAAAGAACACTCTACACGGTCCCTCGTTGCCCTCCTGCAAGTCTCCAGTCTTCAACAAGCATTCCTGATAAAAGATGTGTGCCACATGGCAATGCAGCCTAGCCTCGTGGGTACGACCTTGAGTTTTCACGCACCCATGGGATGTTAGAGCTGAGAGGAGCTGCTCCAGCAACCTCACCTAAAGATGCAACCTTGCAGCAGCTGAACGTCTGGCCTAGGATCTTGCATAGGATCAAGGACAGAAATGAGATCAGACTCCAATTCTGCTGTCTCACAGACCAGTGACCAGTGCTCTTTTGAAATGCTCATCTTTTATACTTTATTTGCAGTGCAGAGTTACAGAGAATTGTGCATCTACTAGTTCACTTCTCAATGGCCATAACAACAGCCAGGGTTGGGCCAGGCTGAAGCCAGGGGCCTAGAATTCCATCCAGGTCTCTCCTACGTGTGACAGGGGGCCAAGCACTTGGGCCATCTTCTGCCTCTCCAGGAACAGGCAGAGCAGCTGGGACTCGAACCTGTGCTCATGCGGGGTATCATCACTGCAGGGTCTGTGCCACCACACCAGCCCCAACTTGCTCTTCTTCCTGATGCCTCAGAAGACGCACGCTTCTAAAGGCATGTCTCAAGTCAGCCACGCTCCAGGTTCCAGCCTGTATTCGATGGGATGGCATCAATCATGACCTTCGTGGCCTAAAATCAATGCAATGAAGCCGTCCAGCAAAAAGCCATTTCCCCCAGCTTCTTTCTGCAGCCCAGGTGCCGTCTCTTCTCCATGGCTGGGAATGCACCCTGAGACGGCCTTATGTGCAGGAAACAGAGCCCAGCTGGCCCAGCCACACTGTGGCTCCGACAGGGCTTTGGGCCACTTCCCTGATAAGGCTACACACAATGAGCTGCATTTTTTTAAAAAGATGTTAATATCGAATGGCTCTCACCCAACTGCCTTAAAAAACGCCAGCTGGACCGTGCTTTCTCCTCTACTTTGACACTTGGAGAACAGATCCTGAAGAAAAGAACATTCTTCAGGGGAGGGCTATAGATTTTGAAGACATTTTAGGAGGCACGGAAGATCAAAGACATCTCAAGCTGAAATACCAGGGAAGGAAATGGAGGAGGTGACAGAGGGAGGAACCCGTTGGGTCCTGGAAGCTTACTGAACACTGCAGCTAGTGGGCACTGGGTGCCTACTGTGTACCGCAGCTGGCTCCGGCAAGTTCTCCGGAGGGGCTTCATTTGGCTCTCACAATGCCAAGATCTTACAGATGAGAACACCGAGGCCCAGCAAGAGGAAGAAACGTTCCCCAAGTCACGCCAGTGGTTTGTCTCACTGGTGTGCTTCTTTCTTAGGACTGCTGTACCAAATTCAAACCTCTCCTGGCACGAGAGGGCAGAAGTCTGAACTCAAAGTGTAGGCTGCATAGTGCTCCCCACAGGGGGCTTGGAGCAAACTTTCTTGCCTCCTGTGGCTTCTGGTGGCTCCAGGCATCCCGTGGCTTGCAGCCACACGTCGCCAGCCTCTGCCACTGTCTTCACATGGCCTTTGCCTCTTCTCCATCCATGTCTCCTCTGGCGTCTCTTACCAGGACACTTGTCCCTGCATGTAGGACTCACCTGAGTCATTCAACATGCTCTCATCGGGAGATCCTAAATGACTCACTTCCCAGATCACATCACATGATCTGGGTTAGGACAGGGACCCATCTTTTATGAGGCCACGACTCAACTTGCTATCATTGGCTTTTAAACTCAGTTCTGGCTTACTCACAACTCATTTTCTTACTGCACTGTCTCACTCTTTCTTGTCTTTTTCCCTTATATATTTCCTCAAAGGATGGTGTTGGCCCAAGAAGTCACAGTGACAGTACATAAAGCCACAGCTCCAGAACTTCTCAGAAGTGTCCAGAAAGTGTGTGAAGTGACAGAGCTGAAATTTATGCTCCTGTTACACCTTGCTGTTTCTCTAAGGACCAAGGGGGAGAATTACCCCTGACAAACCTTGCCATCACCTTCCCACAAGAAAACAGTTGCCTCGATTTTATGGCTCAGTTCTGCTTTTGTAAGAATAAAAGAACCAGCAGGTGTCAACTTAACCTATAGCCACCCACTAATAAGTTTAAGATAAAAGGCCAATACATTTAAATAAGATTCAGACATAATGTAATAGTATTTGTTACCAAGCCCCATCTAATTATATCAGTCAATCTTTTATAACCAGACCCATGAGTGCAGAGAACTCTATTATAATTTCTCTTTGTAATGATCTCCTCACTATCTGACTCCTTGAACTCAGCAATAAATTAATCATCTGCTTGCAATCATGAGTAAACATCAACTCAATTAAGAACCGATAGATAAACAGTTTGCTCCAAGGCTTGTCCTGATATGGATGGGAATACCACAGGGTGCCTGCCACAGCAAGCTCGGACACGTGCATGGTCTAAGACCACACCTGTGCTGTCAATCTTATGGGAGATGTCCCCGCATGGCTTCCGGCTCCCACCCTGTCTGTGGAGGTGGAGAAGGACTTAGCATTCATTTGCCCTGTCTCATTCTAAATGTGGAAGAACTGTTGATCATATGTTCCCTCTGCACTACCTGGCCTCAAATATCTGAACGAAAATCAGTAGGAAAACAGTACAATTCAAGAAACCCGGCTCGACCTCCTGCAATAGGAAAAGGGAAGGAACCCGCCCACCTCTTAAGATGCAGGACCTCGCGGTGCATGGTTACATCATTAGTGTGGGTTCTGGCTGTTTCCCTCAACAAGATACCTTCAAGTTCTAGAGCCCAGTACCCCAGAAGCTGAACTCATGTGGAAACAGGCTGATGGCAGAAGTCATGAGTGATGGGGTCTTTCAGCCAACAAAACCGGTGTCCTAATAAGACAATATGAATACAGGAGAAAGCCTATTGAAGACACTCACAGGCAGAAGAAGGCCAAGTCGCAGCCAAGCAAATAGTGACATCCATAAAGCCAGGGAACACCAGGGACTTCCAGCCACTACAGGAGCTGGGAAGAGGCAGGCACTCTATCTAGAGTCTCGGAAGGAGATGGCCCTGCTGTCATCCTGCTGTTGAACTTCTAGCTTCCGTTACTGGGAAATAATGGACTGCTATTGGTTAAAGCCATCCACAATGTGGGTGTCTGTGTGATCCTGGGAAACCAATGTTGTAATTTGTCACGGTAAGAGTAACAAAGCTAACACTCATGGAGAGCCATCTGACGGCAGACATCGGGACAAGCTTGCTGCAGGCAAGGCACAGTGATCTCCACTGCTATCCTGTGGGATTATCACTCTTCCACTTCCTAGATCAGGAAACAGGCTGACTGAGGCTTAGCGCTGCCACAGTCACAGAGCCAGTGCGAGGTCGGCCTCCCTGGTCCAGGAAGCTCTTCATTCTCCAGGACACACTACAAGCCCGATGTGGGCAGGTGTCATGCTGGGGTTGTGCACTGGGCTGTTCCCCAGTCCTACTGCTGGAGCCCAAAGTGCCCCTTCATTCTGCTGTAGAAGATGAAGGGAAGTCTGTGACTGCCGGGGACTTCAGCCTTCCACTTACACTACAGCCCGGACCACTACACACTCACGTAGTAGATACTCAACTTTAACTGAATGTGGCTTTTTAAAAAATATTTATTTATTTATCTTTCTAGTTATTTATTTGTCAGAGTGAGAAAGAGAAAGAGAGGGAGAGACAAAGGGAGATGGTCCATCTACTGGTTCCCTTCCCGATGACCATACAACAAGGGCTGGGCTGGTCCAAAGCTAGTTCTCCCACATGGGTTGCAAGGACCCACATACTCAGGCCATCTTCTGCTGCTTTCCCAGGCACATTAGCAGGGAGCTGGATCAGAAGCGGAACAGCTGGAATTCAAATAGATGCTTAAGATACGGGATGCTGGCATTGCTAACAACAGCTTAACTCACTACACCACAACACCAGCTCCAAAAGATTGCTTTAAATCAAGTGTTCTGGTGCTAGAAAAAGGTGCTTTAAGGCGCAGGTGTTGTTGTGAAGTGGATTAAGCCACCACTTGTGATGCTTGCATTCCATTAAAGCACTTGAGGCATCATCTACTTTATCCAAGGATGTACAATGGCAGGAAGCTGGACTGGAAGCACTAGTGGCACTCTCATATGAGATGCAAGTATCCAAACAGCAGTGGCATAGCCAGCTGTATCACAACATTGGCCCCTTTGGCTTTTATTTGTAAGTTTTTCCCAAATATTTTGAGATGTAATCAACAGAACTGTATGCACTGAATACCTACAACAAGGGAAACATCTTTGGTCTACAGGTTAAGTGACCAGCTGGGATGACATTCCATGTTAGAGTGCCTTGCTTTGAATTCTAGCACTGTATCTGATTCCAGCTTCCAGTTAATGCACACCCTGGGAGGCATAAGGTAATAGCTCAAGTAGTTGGGTCCTTGCTAACCAAATGGGAGGCCTGGATTTAGTTTCTGGCTCCCTGCGTTGACCTGGTACATCCCTAGCCATTGTGGATATTTGGGGAGTGAATCAGTGAATGAGAACTTCCTTTCCCTCTCCCTGCTCCCAACCCTGACAAATAACTTGGGTGGGTGGGGAGGAGACATAGAACTTGATGACTTTAAACACAATCACATACACACACATGCACAGAGTGAAACAATCATCACATTCAAGTTGCTTAACAAATCCATCAACACACATAGTTACCGCCATATGCTGTTAATTATGTTTCTCATGGTATGATACAATAGAAAGTGTATAGCATCACATACAAAAAATGAATTTTTTTTGACAGGCAGAGTGGACAGTGAGAGAGAGACACAGAGAGAAAGGTCTTCCTTTGCCATTGGTTCACCCTCCAATGGCTGCGGTGGCCAGCGCACTGTGCTGATCCGAAGCCAGGAGCCAGGTGCTTCTCCTGGTCTCCCATGCAGGGCCCAAGCATTTGGGCCATCCTCCACTGCTCTCCTGGGCCACACCAGAGAGCTGAACTGGAAGAGGAGCAACCAGGACAGAATCTGGCGCCCCAAACGGGACTAGAACCCGGGGTGCCAGCACCGCAGAGGGAGGATAAGCTTAGTGAGCCGTGGCGCCGGCCCCTTTGCGCTAGTTTTAAGTGTCCAATTAGGGGCATCTGGGAAAGTCATCTTCTATATTTGCCCCTACCCCTTCTCTTCCTCATGTCTACATGGAACAGGGCTCTGAACACAACAGGCTGTCAAAAGAACAGCTGCTGGGTGGAGAGGACTGGTGGTGCTTATTCCCTTCAATATAACAGCTACAGGGTCTAGAGGGGAAACACGAACAGACTTGGGTTCAGTTCTTGACTCCGTTCCTTAATATAAAGCAACCTAGGCCATCTTGTTGAGCATCTTCTAGCCTCAGATTCCTATTAAGTAAAAGGGAAACTAAAGTGCCTGCCTCCTAAGGTGGTGAGGACACAGGTGGGTCAAACTCTGCCCTTGGCTCACCCAGGGTACCACATGCCATAGTCATCTCTGAGTTTCCTTGGTGTGGTGGAATGAGAAGGCCATGCCAAGGTGGCCACTGGCAAGCGAGTGTCAGTTACTCAGGAACAGCTTTGAAACCCACCTGGCAACGGAGCCTGCCTGGCAACAGGCTGTGATTGGTTGGGGCATAGACTGCCCCTGTGGCACAGGGCCCCTTGACCAGATTGGCTGGTCTTGGCTACATAAGCTGTTGTACCAACTGTAATGAACGAGTCTGCGGGCTGCTCGCCTCTGGCCTGCTTTCACCCAACTCCCGGGTCTGTGTGTTGACTCCGCGCCTCTTGCCCCCACCACGCTGCTCCTCTCAGAAAGGAATCCACTGCAACATTGTTGAGAAATCAACTGCAACACCTTGGTCCCCTGTAGAATGGCCTCTCTAAATAACAACTGCACGAGGATACCCAAAGGCCATGTGTAGAGGAGCTGTATAATGTGTATGTGTTCTTGCTGCCTTAAACAGAAAGCTTTCAGGTTGAGGTTGGCATCCTAAGACAGCTTCCCTGGATACACAAGCATCTGGCACAGCAGTTAAGAAACTGCTTGGGAAGTCTGCACCCCATAGTGGAGGGTCTGGGTTCAAGTTTCCACTCTGCTCCTAATTCCAGCCCCCCGCTAATGTGCACCCTGGGAGCAGCAGGCGATGGCTCAAATAGTTGCCTCCTTGATACTCACATGGGAGACTTGGACTGAGTTCCAGGCTTCTGGCTTCGGCCTGGCTTGGTCACAGCTGTTGCAGGCATAGGGGAGTGATGCAAAGGATGGGAGACCTTGGTATCTCTGTCTTTCTCTTTCTGTGTCTCTCTGCTTTTCAGAAATGACAGCTCCTCTGGAGTCCCCTTGGTTGCCCTCTCTCTGGCCTCCGCCCAGCCCTGCCCGACTGTGGCACAGGGCCCCCAAGGAAGTCAGGCATCACCAACAGCCGCCTGAATGGCTAAGGCAATGGCTCCTGCAACTGCTCTGAAAAGCATCACATTGCCAAGACAGAGAAAGGTTTAACACTAAGAGCGTGTCAGCAAAAGCCCTCCAAGTCGGGAGAGAAGGAAAAACACCAGCATAATGGATGTTGAGATTTCCCTAAGTTCTCTGAGTGTGGTAAGTTCTCAGCTACATCTCATCTCCAATTACTTGGGTCATTTCCCTCTCTAGGCCTCAGTCTCCCAATTTATTAGCACAAAGAGTTCTTAACCGGACACATTTCCACCTGCAGGATTCTGTGATCTATAAAATTTGATGGAAACACTGTATAAATGCCTATGTACATACATTTTTATACATAATGTATAAATTATATAAAACATGTACTAACTGCTAAGGAAATTTAACGTTTTCTTTTATCATAAACACGCGCAATAAAATGACTAGAGTATTAGGAGTATCTGCAACTTTATCAGTGATAAAGATCAGATATTTTCATGTCATATTATTGCAGAAGTCTAAAACAGTGGTTACTCTCACAAATAGTTTGAAACTGTAGTAACTGTTACATGTGCTTTCAGATCTTATCAAGCGTTTTAATAAATAAGTTCATAAATGACTAACTCATGAATTCGACTTTGAAATACTCTGATAACAGCATCCTAATATTCTTGCTTTTAATCTTGCAGATTATTTTATTTTGGGTGAGCGCTGTGGCTCAGCATGTTAAGTGACTCCTTGGGATGCTCACATCCTGTGTCAGGGGCCTGCTTTTGAGTTCTCGCTACTCTGCTTCCTATCCAGCTTCCTGCCAATGCATCCTGGGAGGCAGCACATGATGGCTCCAGTGTGTGTGTCCCTGCCACACATGCAGAAGACTTGGTCTCCTGGTTTCGGCCTGGCCCGGCCCTGGCTGTTGTGCACAATTGAGATTGAACCAGTGGACAGAAAACCTCTCTCTCTCTTATTCTGCCTTTCAATTACATGAAAGTAAATTAGTATTTTTTAAAAAGTCAACTGAAATAAGGTCCATGAGCTTCACTACACGGTCAGAAGGATCCAGCCAGATCTGCCCCTCCCTAACCAGACGACTTAGAATGATCTACTTGGCCTCTCTGAGCAAAAGAACACTCTTTTACAATGGAGATCATTCCACTGATCTTGTGAGGATCATTGAGAGAGGTCAGTAATGTACTCGTAAGAGGCTACTTCAAGGGCTGACACTGTGGCACAGGAGGTAAAGCCACTTCCTGCTCTGCTGCATCCCATATGGGTGCCGGTTAGAGTCCCGGCTGCTCCACTTCCGATCCAGCTCTCTGCTATGGCTTGGGAAAAGCAGTAGAAGGTGGCCCAAGTCCTTGGGCCCCTGCACCCATTTGGGTGACCTGGAAGAAGTCCCTGGTTTCTGGTTTCGGATCGGTTTCGGATCGGCACAGCTTTAGCTGTTGCTGCCACCTGGGGAGTAAACCAGCAGATGGAAGACCTTTCTCTCTCTTTTTCTCTCTCTCTCTTTCTCTGCCTCTCTAACTCTGCCTTTCAAATAAAATAAAATAAATCTTGGGGAAAAAAAAAAAAAGAGATGACCATCACAATCTCCTGTCCTAAAAAGAGAGAGAGAGAGAGAGAGAGAGACTAACTGCAGCAATCTGATTGATCACTCACTGTTATAATTAATTACTCCTGTTAGGTAGGAAGTCAGTTATGAGCTTATGTGTGTGTGACATAAAGGCCTAAAGAGAAGACATCTATGTCCAGCATATGCACCTGCATCTCAGAGTCATCCTGACAACATTTCAGGGGCAGCCAGGCCTTCGCATCCTGCCCTGCCCCCTTCTACCTGATAACCTGCCTGGTGGGGGTCCCCGCCCCTTCTCCCAGATGTAGTCCAGTATCTGCACTTCAAACACCCTGCTCCAGATCCCCATTCTCCAAGGGGGTCTTGCTCACCCTTCCTCCAAACTCAGGATGGTGCCAGCTAGACTTCCTCCTGTCTGATACCTTCAGGGAAAAACTCAGATAGGAGTTTTCCTATTTACATCCAAAAAGCCCTTTGTTCCAAGAGGAGCAGAGGTGGGGAAGCAAGACCCATCTCCTTAAAAAACCCCTGACCTCAACCAGACTGTGTGCTCAGCCCTCTGCCTCTCAGCTGGGCCGCCCGCCTGACCTGGTCAGGTGTACTCTCTCTCCACTTCCCCCACCAAGTCTCTCAGGCTCTGTCTGGAGAGGTGCCCATCCGTCCTTATGGATGTCCCTTCCCTAATAAACCTTGCTATTTTACCTCCCACTATTCTCTGTCTCACGCCTGAATTCTTTCTTGCGCGAAGACAAGAACCCTGCAAATTTCTCTGGTAACACTCCTAGGTTTATAACATTTTAATATCTGGTTATTTCTATTTTTAAATTATTTTTTATTTATTTCAGAGACAGAAAGAGAAAGACACAGGTAGCTCCCATGCACTGGTTCACTCCCCTAAATGTCCACAAAAGCCAGGACTGAGTCAGGGTTGGAGCCCAAAGCTAAGAACTCAGTCCATGTCACCCACATGGGTGACAGGAACCCAATACTTGAACCATTATCGCTGTCCACCAGCGTTTGCACTAGAAGGAAGCTAGGGTGAGGCATTCGAGTTAGAGACAGTACACAGGCTCCAGATGTGGGACGGGGGCATCTTAACAGCTAGGCTAACCCTCGACCCCAATGCGTCTCTATTTTAAACCACATCCCTTAAAGAGATAAATTTCCTCAAATCAAGGCTGCTACTACTTCAAGTCTTTGAAACATCCCAATCAATATTTCTAGGAACAAAGGTGGGAGAGAGACATCAACAGAAGGATGGAAATACCAAGAATTCCTTGGGTTTCCCCTCTGTCTACTTGGAACTGCTACTGGAGAACTCTCAAGAAGGTGATCCATCCAGAAAACCCATGCTGAGCTCATTTTCCCAGAGCTCCCTTTAGAAGTCCCTCTGCTCTGGGACTGCATGCGTTCCCCCTCACTTAATTTCACCCCTGTAGTTTGTGTATAGATACTGATAAGGAAACCCTAATCTCTAACCAACTGTATGTGAGATCTTGTGGATCTGCTCTTCATGTAAATCCCACCAGCAGCTCTCCCCAACAAACTGTTACCCTTGTGAGGGCCCACGCCAGGGGAAATCCCCCAGCCCCTGGGGACTTGTGTTCTCCTTTGGAGGGGTGAGAACTCCACCAGCCAGGAGGGTTTTATTACTTTGCCTCAACTTCTGAAGCTTCAAAGGAGCAGCCCTAAAGTTGGCTCCTTTTGTTCTGCAGAGTTGGGGAGGAAAAACATCAGTGAGGTCTGAAAAGGCTGTTTGTTTGCGATCTGCACCCAGATCCTCGCCTTCTTCACAAAAGGCAGAGGAAGCAGCAGGTGCATCACAATACCCAGCACCCCCTGGGTCTCCCTGCCTTCTCCCCGCTAGTGGGTTACGAAGCCAGGCAGCTGTTGAACAAGCACTATCAACAAAGCAATCTTCTAGCCCTTTGATTCAAGCTATTCATATCTTCTGCCCCGAAATAAAATGACTTTCACAATTAAAACAGCGAAATCAATGCGGTATCTATTGTCATGTCTGCAGGAGAAAAGCTTTAATTACAGCCATAGTTAGATAACACAATCATTACACCTTCTTCATCTCAAGTGTAAAACCGGCACCCTCTGACTACTTTGCCACCCTTCCTTTGATTTTTTTTTTCTTTTTTCTTTCTTTCTCTCTTTCCCCCCCAACGTGAATGGCTTTTTATCTAAGCACTTCAATTTGCATGCCTTTGCTCGGAGGCAGCTCCCCATGATATGTTAATTGCAGACTGCTTTAAGTACTAAAAGATTAACATAAAACCCTTTGCAAACAAGCTAATAGTTTATGATAATTTTTGCATGGCCTTTGTCTGTCTATCACTGGATTGCCTCTAGCTGTAATTTTATAAAGAAGCTGTAAAATATCATTTAAACAAGTTCATTTACACATAATTATTACCAGAATCACATTATTCAATTTAGATACTCCAGCCTATTAACAATCCATGAACTAAAATGTAATTAAACTATTTTCCTTTTATGAACCTATTCATTACAATGTGTGGGAGACGGATCTCTCAGTTTCACTGCAAATTTCAGCACTTTGTTGTTGAAATTGACAAGTCTGGCACTCATTATGTGCTTTTAATTATATTAAAAGTATTGCAAGACAGCTCAGATAAAGAATATATTTAGAAAAGAATGCCTGGAAATGCCAAGATGGTGTCATCTCCAAATATATATTTATTTTACTCATGCATTTTTTTTGCCCTCTTAATAGTGAAAAATAAAATTAGGCTGGTTGTTTTAATTGAGATTTTCATAGTTTCTCTTAGTAATTTTTCTAATTTAAGCTAATGATAAATATATCACGTAATTGTGTTTATGCATTTTTTCCCCAGATTTCCATGAAGGTACTTTTTTTGGGGGGAACTACCATTGGAATTACAGCTAAAGAAGCATATTCTCCCAGCACTGACATACAGATGCACAAGTACCTCATCTAGGAAGGATGCTGTGTTCAGGGTTTGATTCAAAACTGCTGAACAGCTCAGTTTCTGAAACAAGCCTTAATCTGTGGTACAGGAGCAACAAAATTAACTGGAAACATACACATTGTTTGGAAAGGGGCAGTTTCCCTCCCTGCTGTGCCTGGTGTTACTTATAGAGGTAGCTCAATTCAACAGTCTAACACTGACAGAACACTGGCTACCTAAGGAGGATCAAGTCAGTGTTAGTGACACAGAGCAGGCACAGTGGGTTACACAGCCAGCCACCTGCAACGCCAGGATCCCATGTGGGCACAGGATCAAGCTCTGGCTGCTCCACTCCCATCTAACTCCTGATAATGCGCCCTGGCAGGCAGCAGATGATGGCCTTTGTCACCCACATGGGAGACCTGGATGGCATTCCATACTCCTGGCTTTGGCCTGACCCAGCCCCATTTGTTGTAGCCATTTGAGGAGTGAACAAGTGGATAGAAGAGCTCTCTTTCTCTGTCTCTCCCTCTCTCTATGTAACTCTGCCTTGAAAATAAATAAATAAATACATACATACATACATACATACATACATACATACATACATCTTTAAAAAGGAAAGGAAAAAATGCACAGAGCATCATCTCAGGTTGCATGCTCTTAGAACAGCAGTAAAAAGGAGTGCTACAAAATTCTGAGTCCAGCCTGGACCCCCTGCAAGCCCCTGTCCACAAAGACATGCTTGATGCATGATTGGCCAAATGTCTCCTTTCCACTGCCCCATCTCCATCTTCCTTAGGATGCTCAACACTTCCCTCCTACTATAATCTTGGCTGTACTTGTCTTTCATGGATTAAATCACTATCAACAATTTCCACAAACCACCTTGCCTAGCATACTGCAAGCACTGGTGGCCTGCACCTCACCATTCAGCACCCATTTTCTGATACAGGAAGCGTAGGCTCCAGGTACATCTCCTATCTTTCAAGCCACACATGAGTCTTTCTTCTTCTCTCTCTCTCATGGCTAAACAGTGTCTTACACTCAACTACTATTTAATCAAATACTATAATGTTGACCAGCTATTTAACCAACCAACCACTCTCCTTTCCTCAGAGAGCCACTATTGGTTACACTAAACAAGATGGAGGATGAATCTCGGGATTCTCTGGACTACACCCAAGTGAGCCAGTCATCCATAGGGTAATCTCAAAGAGGAAATTCAGTTGATTATAAGAATTTCTATAGTATTTTCCCAAGAACTTCTTTTGTAACAAAAATCACCCTATCAGGGTCTTAAGAAAGTCACTACTCTCCATCCCATCATTTTGCTTTGCTTTTTTGTTTATTTATTTACTTTTTTGAAAGTGTTAGAGAGGAAGAAACAGAGAGAAAGATCTTCCATCTGCTGGTTAACCCCCTAGATGGCTGCAATGACCAGGCTAAAGCCAGGAGCTTCCTTAGGGTCTCTCACTGGGAGTGAACCATCAGATGGAAGACTCTCTCTCTCTCTCTGCCTCTCCTCTCTCTGCATAACTGACTTTCAAATGAACAAATAAATAAATAATCTTAAAAAAAAAAAAAAGAAAGTAGCTGATCACAATCAATCTTCAAAGTCTGGTAGAGAAAAGAATGCCTGGAAATGCCAAGAAAGGCATAGACCAAGAAGAAAGAAACTTTCCCAAAAGAGCAAGTGAAAGAAGGCTATAGTCAGCTCAACTACTCTAAGAAAGCACCCAGATCAGATGGTTGGCTTACACAACGGACATTTTATCTCACTGTTCTGATATATCTGTGATTAGGGTGCCAGCCTGGTTAAGTTCTCATAAAGTCGCATTTTTGGGGTGCAGACAGCCAACTTCTCATTGTATTCACCCATGGTAGGACAGCGGGCAGGCCTGTAGTGTAATAGGTTGGACCTCTACCTGCAGTGCTGGAATCCCATGTGGGTGCACCAGTTCCAGTCCTAGCTGCTCCTCTTCCCATCCAGCTTCTTGCTGATGGCCTGGGAGGGTAGAGGAGGACGGCCTGAGTGCCTGGGCCTCTGTGGGAGACCCAGAGGAGGCTCCTTGCCCTGGACCTGCATAGCTCTAACCATTGTAGCCATTTGGGGAGTGAACCAGTAGATGGAAGACACCTCTCTCTCTCTCAATATATATATACATATATATATATATATACACACACACACACACACACACACATATACACACAGAAACATGGAATGTATGTGTACATATATATAGATATTTGAGAGACACACAAGACACACTTGCCTTTATTATTTATAAATATATATATATATATATATTTATTTGAGAGGCAGAACCAGGGAATGTATACATATACACATAATTAGATATATATATATACATATATATATACATACATAATCTCCATGTTCTGCCTCTCAAATAGATAAATCTTAAGTAACAAAAAATAGAGATAGAGAGAGAAAGAGACAGTGGGAAAGCTGTCTGGAAGTTCTTATGGAAGGCACTAATCCCATTGATGATGGCTTCCCCCTCATTACTTAATGACCTCCAAAGGCCCTACATCCTAGCAACGTCACCTTGGAATTAGGATTTTTACATATGAATTTTGGGGGAGACACATTCAGTCCATGTTGGATACAAGGGTACTTCAAAAAGTAAATGGAGAAAATGGAACTATAAGTTCATTTTGGTGCAAATAAATCTTAAAATTCATGCATGGTTTTTCATAATAACATTTCCAGAAACTCTTTGAAAACCTCTCATAAATAATAGCAGAATGTGATAGAAACAGGACTTCGATATTTACACCACAGGGGAAAGAAATTCTCTTGCTTATAAGACGATTGGACCAGATAATTTTTGAAGGCTTTGTATAGCTCAAATATGGAATATTCTTACGGTTCCTCTGTTTGGTTTTCTTATTCTATCTCCCCAGGACCCTCACACAATCACAAAAGGCTTCTGTGCTCACAGCTTTGAACACTCCTGGTACGTGCCACTTTGTACTTGGTGTCCACCTGGGTCCAGTGGGCACATCGCTCATCTTCTCCTTGGCCTGTGACTGCCCCAGGAACTAGCTTGTCACTTCGTCCACCTTTGCACTGGCAGCTAGCCATAGGACTGTGCCTAACACTGGTCCTCCCAGGAAGAAACCCTCTTTCTATCAGCTTAGAAACAAGAATGTCCCCAGAGCTGAGTGGATTTCTCTGGTTTTTAAGCACCTTGCCTCCTAGCTCTTCTCACCTGCAAGTGACAGAATGCAGGAAGAGTGAAAATGTGGCTCGGAGTCCCTGACTGGCCACGTGACTGCCTACATTCCAGCCACTGGGGCTAGGACCCACCTGGACAGCTAAGGAAGCAGGCTCAATTGAATCTGCCCCTTCTTAAATTTCCTGCACAGCTGCCTGACTCAAAGAACATGGTGCCTCTTGGATAGGGCTCAGTTGTAGGCAGCTAACTCACATTCCCCTCAATGCCTGGGGGACAGCTCCAACCTCAAACAACTTTATTTAAACAATTTCTTACTTAACATGTTTTTCTTGGTGCTTCAAATCCAATCACTGCCTGCGTGGCTGGGAAGAACCGCTACAGGACAAAAAGAACAACACAACCTGTTTTTATTTTAATATCTTCCGGGTCTCTCAGCACGGCCATCACTTGGGCTGTCAGCCCTTCACCGCCTGAGGTGGCTTCCTTCTCTCTGCAGACTGCCTGCCTCCCCACTAATGGCACTGTTCGGGCGAGGGGGAAATGCAATTTTCCACTCCATTACAAGCACTGTGTAAAAGGACCTCTTTTCCTCACTGCACACAGATAAGGACCTAATGAAATTCCATTCACTAAGTATTACAACAGCCAACTCCACTCCAGATGCAGGCGTTCTACACGCCTGCCAGGCCCTCACTCTGCAGCTATTGCCATTCAGTGTCCCTGGATGGCATGGTGTCAGGATGAAACACTATGAAGGTCACAAAGATGGCAGCATGTCCACGTTTTGGGGTCTTCTTTCTTTCTCTCTGTCAAGCTTGGATGGCACTTCTGATGGACTCTGGTACCCTCAAGACTGTAGACATCTCCTGACGTGAAGGAAGAGGAGCGATGTGTAGTTTGCATTTTAATATGGGAACTAAAAGCAGACGAGGCGGCCACTCGGGGGAACGAATCTCATGTGATACTTGAGGTAGAAAGCAGTGAATAGGTCAAATTACTCCTCCACACTCTCCCACCTTTCTAACCTCATCCTTTCCCTACCTTGTCCATTTCTGGCATGTTTTCCACTGATTCATGACAAAGCAATACAAAAGTAGCAGAAAATCCTATTCCCTTCTTCTTCCCATGCACGGTGTCAATATCTTTAGGTGCTCAGGGACCCTGCAATGTCCTCCTTGCCACAATCCTGTCTGTAAGTAGCTCTGGATCTGCCTCACACCAAAACTCATCACTCTGTTTCCTACACCCTCCGGATCCTATTCCATCATCAGATAACCCCGTCACACAAGAAGGCCTCAGTATGGTGTAGTTTAATAGCAAATTGAAAGGTTGCTCTTGGGAGACACATGCCTTAGCTTCAAAGGATTAATCTTTAATGTTGTGTTTGAAAGCTTAGCTGCCAAATTTATGGGTTACAATTTTGGGGCACAGAACCTGTCTGTGAAATCTCTTCCATCATGTCCCAACAGTACCGTTAGACCTCCATTGAGCCAAACAATTCGGCCTTGAGGAAGACTGAAAAAATATTCTTAGACTGTAAGCATACATGCACAACCACACATACACTTATTAACACATGTAAAATATGTTTACATAGTCAGCACATTTTAAAAATATTTTCCTATTATCCTCCATCCTTGCTGTCATGTGCCCCCTCACAGACAATGATTTCAAGGGATTTGGTGTAGATCCTTCTATTACATGAAAGCAAAACATGTGTTTCTCACTTTATGCCATATTGTAAGACACACAGTGTTGACGTGTGCCATTTCATTTGCTTTGCCTGCTGCATAATATCCACTACAAGCACATGCAATTAATTCATCTGTACACTGATAGAACTTTGTTTTCAGGTTTCTTATACAAAAATAGCAATTCTAGTAATTTTCTTTACCCCATCACATGGGTAATAGTTCCATGTTTCCTATTTTACAGTGGAACTGCTGGGATCATGAAGTATATTAAGGTTCAACTTTAGAACAATTTGTACCAATCTCTACTCCCTTCTGCAACATAAAAGTGTTCCTGTAGGTCTACATTCCATCCAATATTTGATTGTTTTAAAAAGTTTTGTTTGTCTTGTATGGAAAAATACCATTATTGGGGCCAGCATCAGGGTACAGTGGGTTGTCACCTGCCACCCCAGCATCCCAGAGGAGAGCTGGTTCAAGCCCCAGCTGCTCCACTTTGGGTGCAGTTCCCTGACAGTGCTCTTGGGAAGCCAACAGAAGATGACAAGTGCTTGAGATCTTGCCACACACTGGGGAAACCATGATGGATCCCAGGCTACTGGCTTATGCCTGGCCCAGCCCTGGCAGTTACAGCTCTTTGGGGAGTGAACCAATGGACTGAGGACATCTCTCCCTCTCCCTCTCTCCCTCTCTCCTTCCCTCCCTCTCTCTCTTTCTCTGTAATTTTGTCTTTAAAATAAATTTTTATTTCAAAAAAGAAAAGATATTGTTATTGGATTTTCTTTATGGTTCCCTATCACTGGCAGAGTTGAGCGTATCCCTTCCCAAGATAACTGGCCATATTTCTTTCTCTGAAAAAATGTCTCTATCTTTGTTTTTTTTTCTCTATTGAGTTGTCTATAGTTTTCTTACAGGTTTATGGCAGTCCTTTATATATTCTTAATACTCACCCATTATCAGTTGTGCAAGCTATCTTCTAATTTATTAACTTTTCCATTTTTAAGGTTTCTTATGACATACATACTTCTTCATTTTGATGGATCAAAAGTAACGATATTTTATTCAAAAATTTCTGTGATTTGTGAAAGAACTCTTTGTGTGCACACATTTTTAATTTGTATAAATCACACTGTTAAAGGTGTCACCCTCTCTGTTTTCACTCAAGTCCAGTGATCCCAAGACTCATTGTGTTGTAATGTAAAAGTTCACGAAAATATGGCATTGATAGATGTTTATTTGAAAGCCTGAATCCAATGTGCAATACGCATTTTCCCATGAACTTTGTGAAGATCCCTCATACATCTGTACTCCACTACTTTTAAATGCTCTGGATACACCCTGCTGTCCACGCACCACATCTGAGCTCTGTTCCCACAGATGCCTGTTTTATGATCGCTTCACACAACGTTCCTTCCAATTTCCCCTTTCCAAGACCAATGGGGTTAAGTAGCAATGGGATGTGGATAACTTGTGAGGCAGAAGAAAAAATAATGATTATGACTGTGTCCTTTCAGAAACTCATGTCATACACTTAAAGAAAGGATTTGAATGACTCATAAATGTGACAGATGCACACATATTTTGAAGAAAGAGTCTACTACTTAGACCATATCACAAGAAATAGATTTCTTCTCCTATGCTAACACTTGTTTGAAAATGAGCTCCAGTAAAAGGATTCCAGAGCTGTTTGAACTCTGCATGAGAGCTGTGATCAACTAGCCATGTCTGCCTTGGCTTGGGCATGACAGCACACATGCCTCCATCTGCCTCCTCTGGTAGGGCCATGCCCCACTCCTCCCATCCTTCAAAACAAACTCTGATGCTTCCTAGGAGCACAAGAATACCCAAGCCAGTCCACTACTAAAGACAAAGCATGTACTTATGGACATTCTGGTCCATGACTGGACAGAGTAATACACCATGAAACTGCTCAGGCCCATGTCTTCGAGTCCTGGTGATACCCAAGACCAACCTTTTACATTCGCCATTCTCACCCAAGAGGTTTTAACTTAACATTTTAATTGGCTGTGAGATGATATTTTAGAACTAGGTTTCTGGAGACAGGTTGTAAAAACAGCTGCAAAGAAACTGATGTTCTTTCTAAACTCCAGCCCCATTAGTTATGCAGCAGGTGGTTCTGTTTAATCCAGGAGGAATTTACTGAGGGCTCTGCCGTTCTCAGTCCTGTACTTGACTCTCAAGGCAGAAAACAAAAGCTACAAAATCAGCCAGTTCAGGTCCGGGCACATTAAGAGTGGCCAATAGAGTGCTGGCTTCCTTTGCCTTCTTTCTCCCTTGCTTTAGATTTCCGTTGAGATGGAGACACGCTATTTCCCTATGCCACAGCCATTCTATTCAACAGTCAGGTAAAACAAAAAGTGAACTGTTAAGAAATACTACCCTAAGTGGACAGCAGTGCTCTTCACTTGGTAGAAATTACATGGAATACGAGGCTTTCAAAGAACAAGTGTTCCATAAGCAATTTTGTTCAAGTAACACTTTAATCATAAAAGCACAAAATGTTAGAATTAGAAGGGACGTGGGGGACCAGTGCTCTGACTCAGTGAGTTAATCAGCTCCTTGCAACACTGGCATCACACATCTGAGCACCAGTTCAACTCTTACTGGCTCCACTTCTGATCCAGCTTCCTGTTAATGCACCTCAGAAAGTAGCAGAGCATGGCTCAAGCTCTTGGGCCCCTGCCACACATGAGGGAGACCTGCATGGAATTCCTGGCTCCTGGCTTTGGCCTGGAGTAGCCCAAGCCTTTGCAGCTTTTTGGGGAGTAAAGAAAAGGATGAAGATACTTTCTCTCTCTCTCACTGTCTCTCTCTCTCCTCTCTCTGCCCTTCAAATAAACAAATAAAAAATAGGGATATAGAAGATTATTCAAACCAACTTTTCATTGCACAGAGAAGAAGACAGTGGTGTTTTAAAATTATGATGTGATTTCTGGGACGAGGACTGCTTTGTCCTGACCCCTAGCACGCAGCCTTTGTGCTTTATTATGCTGTAGATTATAGCCAAGTGGAAAGCCTCAGAAGAATTATGCCTAAGAGCAGTTAGGGGGGCTGCAAGCAGAGACATACCTGTCCCCTTTCCCTCCTTGGGCCCATGATGTAACACGTAACCCAGGCAGCTGGAACGCAGGCCCTGATCTAGGTGTATGTGTGATACCCCTAACTTTACGTGACCTCTACACATGCAATTCATTCTATCCATGCTTTTAATTTTTAAAAATTGCTCTGCTAAGAGTATCTGTAAATTTTAAAAGCATTACCATGATCAGGTTGCTTCAAATTGTCCCTGTCAGCTGGGACAGGGCAAGCTCTGATGAAATTTCCCCAGTGAATAATAATTTGTTTCAGATTTTAAAGGACAAAACTTCCTCTTGGCAACCTCCTGGAGGGAGAAGAACTATTTCCAATGCTCTTTAATACATCTTGAAATAATTTATGAAACTTTACGAATATATTATTTCAGGAATGTGCATTTGCAGTCAAACAAAGAATAATTATTCACTGTTAGAGGAGTCCTCTGACGGGACATTATCTTTCCTTTCACAGGTGATGGCTGAAAGAAACAATGTTTTAAAGGCACTTCCAGGTTAAAAACTCTACTTAGGAAATGAAAGCTAATTTGATTAGAAAAGATGTTTAATTAACCACCAAGTCCATAACTTTGCCATTGAAGAGAAATCTTTTTGTCATGTGTTTGAATTTCAGGAGATTACAACTAACGGAGATAATTACTCTCCCTTCTCATATGATATATGCTCTAATTTTATTAAACAGATACGACCAAGGTCTTGGGCAAAACCACAAAGGCAGTCTCTTCCACTGAAATTCAATGTGGCCAAAGCAAGCTCCCTGATGGCACATCCAAACTGGGTAACAGCTGATGGAGAGAAGTACCTCGCCTAGTGGATGGTGGCATAGATACCAATGCTAAACAGGTCTGCACATCAGCCAAAGACATAGACACCTTCAGAATCACCTATTTTGTATTCAAAAGCTTGTGACCATAACTAAAGACATTCAAGAGCTGGGAAATTCCTCAATAAAGCTGATGATTACATTTGCAAAGATAAGGGTGCATTTTGGTGATGAGATGCAAAACAGAACACAATTCAAAAAATCATGGTCCATCCTGACTCATTTATAAGGCAAAGCATGGCCTCAGAAATCGAGGCAGGAAAGATGTGAGAGGACTGGCCTTAGAACAACCAACAGCGGGACACCGAAGGGACTGAACTGATGGATCCTGCCCCTCTTCTTCTGCATACTTCCACTTCCCCACCTCATTGCTTGACCAAACCCACTTACCACATGTATTAGTCTTGATTTTCTCCCATGATTAGGAGCACATTCCTTGGTATAAAGTCCCCAGTGTGGGTTGACTATCCCTAGTGGTCCCAAAAAATGTAGTAAACAGGTTTTTCTCGAAGCTAATTTCAATATCTAAAAGTGACTCAAAAATCATACATTTACTTGCAATAAGATACAGTGCCTAATGAAAACAAGAAGCTGCTTTGCATTTTGGCTGAAATTATTGTTAGTTCAGAGTAGAATCCTAGTTATCTCTTGCTTGCTTGCCAGAAGGGTGGTTGGCAATATTCATATTTTTACTGGGGTATGAATGAATTACTGCTCAGTGAATGTCCTCTGGCATTCACTTTCCCTCCAAGTAAGGCAGCCTTGTACAATAACAAAAGGGGTTTCTGGGTGTTAAAAACGGAACCTAGTTTAGCCTCTTTTAATTTTGCATGGTTATTTCTCCTCTTTCCAAATTCCTTTCTAACTTGGGAATCATAGTTAAAACTTCATCTTTATTTATATTGTTCTACAGTTGTTTGTGGTTGCAACTTCAGTGCCATGCAAAATGAAAACTCCAAAGGACAGAAGCTGCACCATATGTTACTTCTGTATTCTGTAATGAAGTTTGGCTTGAAATAATAACCAGTCAATAGTTGCTGATGAACGGACTCAGGCTATGTTTCTTTTTAATAATCTATGAGGTCCCGTGACATGAAGAGGCTTCTTTTCCTCCTGCCGGACCAAGACGCTTCCTTTCCTAACATTAGCTCCACACCGGGAAGGATTCACAATGAAGGAGTGGTAAGTTGTCAACTTGGATTGGCCACCCAGGACCTGTGGGGAGAGCTCCAATGCACAACTGTGCATATCTGGAAGAACGATAGTGGTGTCGCAGAACATGAGTTATTTGTATGGCTCTGAAGATGCTTAGCTAAGGATTTCTGGGCAGACAGGCCAGTCACTGAGGCCAGTTCTCATCAGTAGCATAACATTCTCTGAAGGAAACAGCACACCTCTATTTCAGATTCACAGATTCCCAAGGTTTCGTTTGATGATGCTAAAAGGATCCTTGGAGGGTGAGCCTTCTGCCTGGTGGTTGACGCTACCTGGCACACATTCCATCTCGGAGTACCTGGGTTTGAGTCCTGGCTCTACCCTTGATTCCAGCTTCCTGCTAATGTGCAGTCTGGGAGGCTGTGGTGTTGGTTCAAATGACTGAAATGCCGCCACCCATGTGGGAGAACTGCTATGAGTTCCCAGCTACCTGCTCTGGCCCGGTCCAGTCTCAGATGTCGTTGACATTTGTGGAGTGAGCAAGCAGATGGGAGCTCTGTTACTTTCTCTCTGTCTCATAAAAACAGTAATAATAATAAAATGGTGTGACCATAAGCCCTGATCATGAATGTGGGAATAAAAAACAGAATAGACTTCCTACAACTGATGATTCTAAATATGTAAGCTGAGCAACGCCTAAAAATCCATCTTGCGCTGTCACTCAAATGACCATTTATGTTTTCACTCAACAAACTACAAAGCGGGAGATCTAAAGGCCAGTTATGGATCATCATAGTTTCAGCAACTTAACTCTCTCTGGCTGGAGGATCCCTTGATTGCTTGTGGCAAACCCCCATCAAATACTGTGACATGTGCTGAGGTAAGTGGGACTTCTCCAGCTGTCACCTGTGTGTCCTGTCTGAGCAGAGTAGAAGGACAGCCATAAGAGAAGGCTGAATGGTTCCTCACTTGAGAAACTGGTAATGGAGTCAGGAACACGAGACTGGGAATGCTGGGCAGAGCTTCAGGAATTCAGAAAGAGGAGAAAGCACCACTGACTAGTGCAATCTGGAAAGGCTCCCAAGAGGAGGCACCGGTGTGAATGGCAGGACAGGGACAGATTCGGAGAAACAGGAAGGTCGTCCTAGCACAAGGTAAGCAAGGGAATGGGAAGTAAGAAGTAAAATCTCATGCAGGCTAGGAAAGCAGGTGAGAGAGGGGAAATGCGCACACCTATAACAGCGGGCAGAACAGGTGCATCTTTGCCCCAGGGATGGAAGATCCCTCACCCAGGTCAGAGCTGATTCTCAGTGGGGGTTAGGAGGTCAAAAAAGCCAGCACGTGGAGAGGTGCAAAGCAGCTCTTTAGCAAGTTTTAGAAAGAAAATCTTAGATGACTAATTTTAAAAATGCACAAAGCCAGCATTGTAGCATGGCAAGTTAAGCCATCACCTGCAACATCAGCATCCCATATCTGAACTCCAGTTCACGTACCAGCTGCTCTGCCTCTGATCTAGCTCTCTGCATATGCACGCAGGAAGGTGATGGAAGATAACCCAAGCACTTGGGCCCCTGGCACCAATGTGGGAGATCTGGATGGAGCTTGTATCTCCTGAATTCAGCCTGGGACAGCCATAGACATTGCAGCCATTTGGGGAGTGAATGAGCAGATGGATGACCACTCTCTGTCTCTCCTTCTTTCTGTCACTTTGCCTTTCAAACAAATAAATAAGTCTTTTTAAAAATACATGAATAAAAGCAGAATTGTTCCCCCCACATACCCTTTCCCCACAACACACATGCATGGTGTCTCTAAGGAATCCATAAAAATACTAGGGTATAGTTTCCTGCTCCTCATTTGTGAGGGGCAGAAGGGAAAATGAGCCCAGAGAACTGAAGTGATTTCAAGGAATCAGGAGGACCCCTTGCAAGCCTGCTCATTTTCCATTCCTCCCGCTCCTTCTCTGGCTCCTATGAAGCTCCTTACCACCCCACCCATCTGTCAGCAACGATTTTGGTCACTGCCACCTCAAAGTAGAATCCAATATATACTCACTTCCTTTTATCTCCAGGGATACAATTTCACCACCCCTGAGTAAAAATCAATTCCACAGATGTTTACTAAGCACTTACTATGCACCCTGTACCCAGAGAAGGAGGGAATGTGGGGTTCAGCCGCCAGGGACACTGGGAGCCATGGAGGAAACGGGGTGAGCCTATATTTGTGAATCTTTGCCCCTGTGCATTGCCTTCATACTTTTAATTCCAACGCGATCATTCCTGAGCTGCACTGGTGAGAGGACTGCCTCTTCCCCCACCTCCACCCCCTGCTTGTTGTAGTCCCAGGGCTTGAAACCATGGTATAATTAACATAATTAAAGTATTAATCAAGATTGAAGGGGTTGGACACTGTGTGAAATGCTTAATTTTGTGTATCTTTAACTGATTGAATGTTTAGGTTTGCATTTCAGCTGTCACCCAAATTATGTGTAATTAAGCCAAAGCTCAGATCTGCCTGTCTCCTACCCAGCGCGGATGGCAGACAAATCTGATTCCGGAGAGAAGGTGGTAAATCTGCCCACCCATTTGTAGCTGTGAGCTTTCACACTCTTTATGCATCTCTTGCCTTTTCCCAGTGCATTCATTGATCAAATTATCCCATTAGCACGAAATGAAGAACAGATAGCTCCAGTGGAAAAAAGTCAAATGCCTCAATATATTCCCTGGCTACCACTCTCCCTGCCAACATCCTGCCACCTGTCCCTGGATGGTGTCCCCACGTGCGGGTGCTGAAGGGTGCTGGGGCTCCCAGAGTGGACACAAATGGCACTGGAAGCAGCCACAAACCAAGGAATGTGCTCGATGTCCATGAAGGGACCCACCTTTGGAACCCAAACTGCAAGGGATGATGATGATGCTAGTTATAAAACACATTAGAAAGAGATCAATACATTGACTTGATATTGAAAGAGGCATCACTTGGGCTGGCGTCATGGCTCACTAGGCTAATCCTCCGCCTGCAGTGCCGGCACCCGGGGTTCTAATCCCAGTTGGGGCGCCGGATTCTGTCCCGGTTGCCCCTCTTCCAGGCCAGCTCTCTGCTGTGGCCCGGGAAGGCAATGGAGGATGGCCCAAGTGCTTTGGCCCTGCACCCACATGGGAGGCCAGGAGGAAGCACCTGGCTTCTGGCTTTGGATTGGCGCAGCGTGTCGGCCTTAGCAGCCATTTGGGGAGTGAACCAAATATTCTCTCTCTCTCTCTGTCTCTCTCTCTTTCTAACTCTGCTTGTCCAAAAAAAAAACAAAAGAAAGAAAGAGGCATCACTCAGATACAAGGGCCCCAGAAATTAACCATGATCCACAAAAGAGCTCTGTAGATGTTCATACAAATCATACAACTCCCTCAGGTAAAAGCAACCACCCAAGGAAGCTTAAAGATCATATGACTGTGCTCTTTCTTGTGATGAGCACAAACAGGAAACAAAACACAGGGACAGATGCATCCACACCCCTTGCATTAAGAAAGATGTCATCAATTTGGAGACAGAAGATAACACAGGGAGAGATTAGGACCGCCAGACAGAGCACAAAGGTCTGATCTGGTGAGCAACACAGACCCCGAGTTCTGGAAGGCAGCAGTGCAGTGGCTGTGTAAGGAAAGAACGAGGCGCCTCGAAGATGAGTAGGATCCATGAAGGTGGTTGTGAGGCATGGAATGCAACCGTGGAAACAGAGACCACAACATACTCCACTTTTAAAAAGATTTGTTTTAGTACACAGTGACTCCTGAAGTTGATTTAACAATTTGACACTCTTGTTTATGGCGTCAGTAATCTCCCTAGGCTCTAGTCATGAGTTGCCGAGGCTATTACGTCTCATGAGGGATCTGTCCTTAATGTGTTATCCAATGTGAAATAATGCTATTACTAGTACTGAAACAGTATTTTTACACTTTGTGTTTCTGTGTGGGTGCAAACTGATGAAATCTTTACATAGTATATACTGAATCGATCTTCTGTATATAAAGATAATTGCAAATGATTAAAAAATCTTGGTGTTAAATTGGAAATTGCATAGAAAATTAATCAATTTAAAAATATATATATCATGTAGGATCTCTGTCCTTAACGTGCTATACATTGTGAATTAATACTATAACTGGTACTCCAACAGTATTTTTCACTTTGTGTTGCTATGTGAGGGCAAATTGTTGAAATCTTTACTTAATATATACTAAATTGATCTTTTGTATATAAAGATAATTGAAAATGAATCTTGAAGCGAATAGATTGGGAGAAGGATCAGGAGATGGGAGGGTTGCGGATGGGAGGGAAGTTATGGGGGGGAAGCATTTGTAATCTATAAGCTGTATTTTGGAAATTTATATTCTTTAAATAAAAGCATTATTAAAAAAAAAGATTTGTTTTATTTATTTTGAAAGGTGCAGATTGAGAGAGAGAGAGAGAGAGAGAGAGAGAATATTTCTTTCATCTATTTGTTCACTCCCCAGATGGCCACAATGGCCAATACTGCAGATGGTCCCAACAGCCTACAGTGGACCAGGCCAAAGCCAGGAGCTTCATCTGGGTCTCCCATATGGATGCAAAGGCCCAAACACTTGGGCCATCTTCTGCTGCTTTCCCAGGCCATAAGCAGAAAGCTGGATTGGAAGTGCAGCAGCAGGGATACAAACTGGTTCGCATATGGGATGCCACCATTGCAGGTGGCAGCTTTACCCATTCTACCACAACACAAGCCCCCAGCATGCTCTGTCCTCGAGAAATTCTACTTAGCTTACTGGGATGGAAGGTTTGTGGGGGAGGTAATTCTTGAAAGAAAGCAGGTGTACTGAGGCAGCACCTGTACAGAGGAGCTCAAGTCCCAGACTGAGGAGTACGTGGTGAGGAAAGTCTTAGGAAAAATGGGAAAGGGGATCCCACTTTACACAAATGAAGAAGGAGGACCTGGGTGCTGAGTGAGATTTCCATTGCTGCTCTAGCAAACTGCCACGGGCTCAGCAGCTTAATACAACACAAAATTAGATCTCTTTCTTCTGTGGGTCACTAGTCCAATGGGCTCAACAGGTTTCCCTACGCTGAAACAAGGCCAAAATCAAGGTATTCGCTGGGCTGGGTTTCCTCTGCAGACTCCAGGGGAGAATGTGTTCCCAGGCTCACTCCCATCATGGACAGAATTCAGTTCCATTCAGCTCTAGGACTACAATCCCCATCTCCCTGCCGGCTGCTCTTTTAATAGAGTTCCACTTCATCTTTCTTGTCTAAAATTACTTATAAAATGTCATCCACTATTTCCAGTTTGAATTTCTTTAAAATTGAGGGGAGTTTACAGACCCTTGGAAAGGAAATTGAGCACAGATTCCTTTAGATTTTCTTAAATCTTTGTTAAAATTTTATTTTACTTATTTGAAAGAGAGAGAGAGAGAGAAAACGAATATATCATGGATTTACTCTCCAAATGCTCAAAATAGCCAGAGCTGGGCAAGGTTGAAACTGGGAGCCAGGAACTCAATGTGAGTCACTGATGAGGGTGTCAAGAACTCAACTACTTGACGCATCACCTGCTGCCTCCTAGGTGTGCCCTAGCAGGAGCCTGGAATCAGGAGCAAAGCTGAGACTGGAACCTAGGCACTGCAATACGAATGTGGGCATCCCAAGTAGCATCTTAACAGCTAGGTTGAATATTACACACCCCTATGCATTTTTATGTTTTTAAGCTCTTTTTTCAACTCTTCTATGAAAGCATTTCAAAAAGTTCATGGAAAAAATAACTTATTTTGGTGAAAAAATATCAAAATCTAGTCATAGTTTTTTCCACAATATGTATTTTCATGCACTTTTTAAAGGTCCCTATTACTTGTGGACTTCCAAACTTTTTGCACCAAAAGAAACTTATCTTTTAATTCCATTTTCATGAAGTTCTTGAACTATCCTCAAGTAATTTCTTAGTTTCTTCTCCTTTAATCAATATTTTCTTTATGAGATTTTTCTAAATCCGTTAATCTGTGTTGTTCATAAACATGAAAATAATCCTTCCTTATACTCAGAGTCCACAGGTTTATATAATATTTAACTGAACTGTATTTACAAATACCCTAAGAAAACAGGCATAATAACTTAGAGGGCAAATATAACTGCATATCCAGGTGTGAAATTAAACTGAATTTGGCCCAAGAAAGCCTCCATACTGGGCTCTTAGCTAACAAAGTGCAATCTAACTTGGTTTGCAAAATAAATGGAAGTCTAACTTAGGAGTGTTTTCTTATAACAATAATAACTATGTCTTAGCCAATCACAGCAGCCGAGATTTGTTCAATCACAGGCACCCAAAATGATTAAAATGGGTTCAAATGAGGCAAATGTCAAGTTGTAATTAATTTGACGTCTTGGTACCTCATTTATCTTTCCTGTCCATAAATGGTTTCTGACCGCATGGCAGACACAGGACTTTCGTGTCTATTCTGGATCCCCGGCTACCTGATTAGCAAATCATTGTTTCCTCAACTAAACTCTGTTAAACTTCATTTTGTCGCATGTTTTTCTTTTCACACTGGTAAGAGCAGAGGCGAACGCACAGAGTAGAAGGAAGGGACTCCTTCCTGGGAGTGTGGTCACCTGTGAGCATAGTTTTCAAGTTATTGTTTTCCTGTACTTCAGAGAGAGGGGGAGGGGGAGGGGAGGAGGGAGGGGAGGAGTGGAAGGGAGAGGGGGGAGTGGGAGGGGGAGGGGGAGGAGGAGAGATCCCATCCTCTGCTGGTTCACTCCCCAAATGCCCAGGAACCCGGAACTCAATCCAGGACTCTCATGTGGGTGACAAGGACGCAACGACGGGAACCACCACTGCTGCCTCCTAGGACGCACAGCAGCAGGAAGCTGGAATCAGGAGCAGATCCGGGGGCATCCCCGCTACTGTGCCAAGCACTGCCCCCATGTGAGTGTGTGTTAACTGTGGAGGGAACTGGGGCTGGAGCTGTGGTGTATCATGTAAAACCGCCACCTGCAGTGCCAGCATCCCATATGGGTGCCAGTTCAAGTCCTGGCTGCTCCACTTCCAATCCAGCTTTCTGTTATGGTCTGGGAATGCAGTAGAAGATGGACCAAGTCCTTGGGCTCCTGCACCCTCGTAGGAGACCTGGAAGAAGATCCTAGCTCCTGGCTTCAGACTGGCACAGCTCCACTGTTGTGGTAAACTGGGGAGTGAATCAGCAGATAAAAGACCTCTCTCTCTCTCTCTCTCTCTCTCTCTGCCTCTCTGCCTCTCTTTCTCTCTCTGTGTAACTCCAACTTTCAAGTAAATAAATAAATCTTTAAAAAAATTGTGGAAGGAATGGAGAAGGAGGTGAGATGATCCAGGCACTTGGTAAGGCGAGTGGGTAAAGTGGGTTCCAGTCACTGCAAAACTGCTCAGTGCTCAAGGGGGAGTGACACTCTTGGATATATGTTTTACATGACTGGCCTGCTGCTCAATCAAAAATAAGTAAATACTTAGACCAATAAAAGCGTGACACGCTTCTCCGTTAACAGGACAAAACTGAAGGGAAAATGGCAGGCCCAACCCCCTATGTTTTCCCCAGGGTTTCGAAGTTGTAGTGCTCCTGAGCGAGTGAGTCTAGCGGCAGCAGCCCTCAATCTTGGAAACAGAGTGCCTTAAAGGCTGGTCTGAGCTTGAGAAAGTTAAAATCGACCAGATAGAGGAAGCTACTGTGGTCACTTGTAATTATTCTCTTCCCTTTGGTAAAGTGTATCTAAAACAGCGCCCCATTCAGAACAAGTGTTTTGATCAATTATGTACAATGGTAGGTTAGCACCTCCGTGGTTTCCCTGGCTGATTCATTACCCCTGTTGGGGCACTGAGCGGCATTTCAAAGCACCAATTAGGAAGTCAGACAGGCTTGAGTTTGAATCCCAGCACTGCCTGACCACCTTGCTGTGAGCAAATTACTTCACCACCATGAGCTGTAGTTTGCTTCATGTGAAAAGAAAATGATGGAACGGATGCCTACAGACATGTTGTAGTGACTGAAGAAGAAGCACTGAAAAGTACGGGGGGGCCTAGGGAGGACGCAAGAAATGGCTGCAGGCCCTTTGCACGAGGACATTGTTATTTGGAAGGGGTAAAATCTGGTGACAAAGAATGCTGGCCAAGCCTCAGCGCAGGGGCTAAATGCGAGTCTAGGACAATGAGAGAAATCCCCTTCCTGGGCTCTGTTGCTGGAGGAGGAACTCACTTTCCCCAAGGTCACCTTCAACAAAAGCAAGGAACCGCTTCAGATGTGCCTTTCCATCAACATGCCCTGCACTATTCCAACAAATGCACTGACATCTCAAAATGCACTGTGCGTACGATATGCCTGGAGGTGATGTTAAACTGTGCGTCCGGATTCAGTAGGTCTGGCACAGGGTCTCTGAGATGCTGCAGCTCTAACAGGCTCCTAGGTGAAGCCACTGTTGCAGGTATAGGGATTCCCTTTGGAATGGCCAAGACGTAGGTATCCTAGCAGCAATCAACTCCCTCCCAGAATGTGAGACATTGGGGCCCAACCTCTCTCCCCCTGTGTAATCCACTCTCCAGAATGGTTCACATAAAGCATCCACATTAGGCCAGCTAAAACATCCTGACAATTTCTCCTCTATTTCCTCCTCCGCTGCCTCAAAGAGAAGTCATTTAGGGAAAAATAATCCTGTATTTTCTAACCTATTCAGTAGCATTATGGCTTGGACAATTTTTCAGACTTTCCCACCCTTTTATCAATTTGGACGGCAAAGGAAACATCTGAGCCAAATTTCTCAATTTCCTGCAGTGGAGCCATAAGGTAAAAGTCTGAACATTCTCACCAAGCAACTCTTCGGATTTCCAGTTTCAGACATAAAAACATGATCCTCTTTCATTTTAAGCCACTGAAGTCTGGGAAACTTAACTTCACATTACTGAACTTTGGATCAAACAAAACTGCCTGGGGTGGATGAGGGGGTTTGTTTAAAGAACTGAATCTACCTCAAACCCCAGGATCTCTCACTCTTTATCTGAGGAGAGACAGAAGAGGCGCCCCTTCTGGTTTGCCTTTTCACTCACCCTAACATTTACACGAAATACACTGTTCCACGTTTCCCGTGACTTCTTCCTAAACCTTTGTGCAGCATCCCAGCTTTCCAGAGAAAGTTCCCCAGGACAAGGTGGCTCTTCTTCTCTATGGGAAACATTCTCTTGGTCAACTTTTCCTTGGAGGATGCACAGTTGTTACAGGCCCCGCTCCCTTCCTTTTCTCTAGTCCTTTGGAAATGACTGCTTACTCTACGGGATGATTCTTTATTGATATGTCATGTCATAAGCAACAACAATATATCATGCTCTGCCAAAAGATTCTAAAAGTCAGGGGCTGGCGCTGTGGTGCAATGGGTTAACGCCCTGGCCTGAAGCGCCGGCATCCCCTATGGGCACCGGTTCTAGTCCTGGCTTCTCCTCTTCTGATCCAGCTCTCTGCTACAGCCTGGGAAAGCAGTAGAAGATGGCCCAAGTCCTTTGTTCCCTGCAGTGGGAGACCTGGAAGAAGCTCCGGGCTCCTGGCTTCAGATCAGCACAGCTCTGGCCGTTGCAGCCATCTGGGGAGTGAACCAGCAAATGGAAGACCTCTCTCTCTGTCTCTACCTCTCTGTAATTCTGCCTTTCAAATAGATAAATAAAATAAACCTTTAAAAAAAAGAAAATTCTAGAAGACAGGGACTCTCCCAACTTTTCTGAACCTTCCATGACGTTCCTCATCCTTGTAGCCACAGAGAGCTCGACCACCCACCATCTAAATTTACCTAAGATGAGAGCAGCTCAAATAAGATACATTTTTCTATAAAGGAAAGGACTTTTTTTTTCTCACTGAACAATTAAGCCCTATATAGGTACCATGGGCTAAGGGAATCCTAAACACACGCCAGGTTCTGGGTTTTCTAGGACATGTTAGAGCAAGCATAAAAGAGCTGATGCGTAATAGGGTAAGGTTCCTGGGCCCCGAGTTGGGGTTAGTTCTCACTTCCCCTCCTAAGTGTCATGGGTATGGAACATAGCCTTTGTGTCTTGTTTCCTCACTAGAGCTGAGGATACTGAAGAAAGTAAACACAAAGAACTTTAACTTTAATGTCTAGAACAAATGAAGGGGGGCTACCTGAATAGACCAGTGGATGGGTACATGGTAGACAGGTGCATAGGTGCATGGATACATATACAGACAGGTACACAGATATCTGAATAGAGGGGTACAGGCACAGACGGGTACATGGATATACAGGTGGCACAATCTCTATCAGAACAGGAATGTGTTAGATTTTACAAGGTGTCTCCTTCCATAAATCTAGTATTCCACACTATCATTTCTGAACCATTAGATTCCAAATCTAAAACTAAAAAGAAAATGTCTATCTTTCCAAATTACAGGCTTTTGTGACAAAGATGAAAACTTTGGAATTATTTGTTCCATTCTCATTTCAAAAATGAGGAAACCGAGGTCAGAGATAAGAAGCCTGCAGGGTGCAGAGACATAATTCTACCTTGATGGGGCTCAAACCTGTTGGTCACTTGCAGATGTATCCCACCAGCCACAGAAAATACCCATGCTTTCTGGCATCAGAAACCATTTGCATCTGCTTCTTCCCAAGAGTCCAGCACAGAACTGAGTTTTCAGAAAACTAAACCACTGAATACCATTTACCAAAGAGTAGCTCTTTCTCAACGGCAGAAAAACAGAGAGATGTGTTTCCAATTAGTCAGGGAAAGAACTCAGCCACAAATGCCTTGCCATTTAGTGTTGCTAAGCTGGTGATTTCTCCCCGAAGCAGGGGACTGGTATAACTGTCATCATCCTTTCTGTTATTTGCATCCAAAGGAGTCACATGCGTCTCAGCAATGTGAAATATTGCCTTTCATCTGCTTGGGAATTATCATCCAGTGTCCGCTCCTTCCTCCAGACTGCACATCATTAAGTTCCCCTTCCATGAGTTAAACTCCTTGACACAAACTTTCATGCAAAGCAATATGTTTTAAAAAGAGAAAAATCATTAAAGAAGGGTTTAGCTTTCCTTCATACTGCAGTTCTTTTTCTAAAGGGGCTCCTGACTGCCAGATAGCTTTCTCTAGGCACAAAGATGCTTCTTCATTTTGGTGAGCACACCTGAAAAAGCTTCATTAAAATTCTTTTCCAAACAGAAAACTCCAGCGTCCGGATTCCAAATAAGTGTATGCATTTCTAAAAGGAAAGCTGACAAGGAGAAGTTACATGCACACCATTAAAAAGTCAGAAAAGCCCTGACTAAGAACAATCTTCCAAATCATTAATGCCAAGTAGTCCCCCGGGGAGGGAGGCAGGACAGCGCCTCTGAGAAAAGCCAGGCTTCGTCAAGGGCCAAGTTCACTGAGTTGACAGAGTTGTGAGGGAGTGACAATTTGGGAACACTAAATAAAGAGACAGTACATCCTGGGGGGGGGGGTTCAGAGTAGAAAAAAATTTTAGATGGAAAGGAAATGGGGTAGGTATTGTGGCACAGAAGGTTAGGCCACCACTTGCAATGCTGGCATCCAATATGAGCATGAGTTTGAGTTCTGGCTGTTCCACTTCTGATCCAGTTCCCTGCTAATGTGCCTGGGAAAGCCACAGAAGACAGCCTGGGTTCTCGTGCCTCTGCCATCCAGGTGGAAGATCCAGATAGAGTTCCTGGCTCCTGGCTTTGGTCTGGCTCTGCCGCAGCCACTGAGGCAATTTGAGGAGTAAACTAGTGGATGGAAGAGCTCTGTCTTTCCCTCTATTTATTTGAAAGGAAGTTACAGAAAAAAAGTTTTTAAAAAAGAAATGGAAGGAAGTTTGATGGGGTTGTTTGGTGTTCTGTTGCAGAAGTGGCCCCCAATCTGTTCAGATGTCCCTCTATCCATGTCCCTGGGTCATGTTGACTCGGCTTAACCACATGACTTGCTTTGAGCAATAAGACAGTAGCAAAAGAGCTATAAACAGAGACTTGAAAAGGGCATGTACACTGGGGCTTGCTCTTTGCTGGTCTTGGAACTCAGCAGCTGTCTTATGACCAACACTAAGACTAGCCTACAAAAAGAGGAAGGATCTAGGCCGGCGCCGCGGCTCACTAGGCTAATCCTCCACCTGCGGCGCCAGCACACCGGGTTCTAGTCCCTGTCGGGGCACCAGTTCTCTCCCGGTTGCCCCTCTTCCAGGCCAGCTCTCTGCTGTGGCCAAGGAGTGAAGTGGAGGATGGCCCAAGTGCTTGGGCCCTGCACCCCATGGGAGACCAGGATAAGCACCTGGCTCTTGCCATTGGATCAGCGCGGTGCACCGGTCGCAGCATGCCAGCCGCGGCTGCCATTGGAGGGTGAAACAATGACAAAGGAAGACCTTTCTCTCTGTCTCTCTCTCACACTGTCCACTCTGCCTGTCAAAAAAATAAAAAAAGAGGAAGGATCACATGATGAGAGACCCGAGTCATCCTGACCATGGAAGGGGCCCCAGCTGACATCAAAACCCTGTAAGGGAGATCAGCTAAAAAGAGCTAAGGTCATTTTGGATCCAAAGACCTGTTCAAATTGAATCCAACCCAAATGGCCAATCTATATAACTGGGAAGTAAATAATATTTGTTGCTTTGAGCTGCTGACTTGCGATGGGGGGGTATTATTTAATAAAAGCAAACTGATGTAAAGGCTATGAAAATCTCAATAAGAAGAAATCCACCAGTTTGGGGACAGGCCATGTGGTTCGATGGTTAAATCACTGCTTGCTGTCAGCCTCACATATTGGATTGCCAGGTTCAAGTTCTCCCGTGTTTCCAATCCAGCACCCTGCTAAGGCACACCCTGGTAGGAAGCAGGTGACGGATCAACTATTTGGGTCCCTGACACCCACATGGGAGACATGGACTGAATTCTGAGCTCCTGGCTTCGGTGTGTCCCAGCTCAGGCTGTTGCAGGCATTTGGGAGTGAACCTGAACATAGAAGATGTCTCTTTGTCTGTCTCTGTGGCTTTCAAATAAAACGAAAAAAAAAAAAAAATCTACCAGTTTTAATTTGGTTATCATCTAATTCCTGAGGGATAAGAGGCTTCTGAAGAGATATTTGATACAAAGTCTACCACATTTTCAGAAAATCATGAAAATTTTATCTAACAACTAAGAGATGATAACTAGATATGGAAGCGAGATAGCAGGTGCTTAGTCCTTCTCCAACAACGCTTACGACAATAAGGCATCGTGGTTTCATGAATTGGGACATACCTAACAAGTTGGTCAATGGATTTGGATGGAGAATAACTTAGTTTGATGCCAAGCTCTGTCATTTACAAGTTATGTGTCCTTTGACAAGTCATTTCACCTTTTCTCTCTGTTTCTTTGATAATAAGGCAAGGACACAAAGAGTTATCACCCAAAAGTCTTGTGAGGAGTAAACAGAAAACACACAAGTGAAAGTGGTTGATAATATGTAGAGTACTTTATAGGGTCAAGTATAATTTTTATGATAAAGTGATACATAAGATGGTTGCCACAGTGACTGTACTCCATGCTGTTGGCATGTGCTTACACACCAATCTGATCATCCATCTCCAGATCTCACTTGTACAAGTAACAAAAGCTCATTCAAGATCAATGAATGTCATCCGAATTTCAAGACTTCGTATTTATGAACCATACTGTAAACTAGGAAAAATAGTAGGAACAGAAAGAAGCTGCTATTACAAGAAAGCCTACTGTGAACTATTTTGTAATTGGGATCATCAATTCCAAATGTATCCATCATTATTTCTATTACACACATCTTCTTATGGATGCACATTGTGCTTTATAAAGCAAGATCTCACTTCCCATGCCTTTACAAAGAATTTTTAACTGACTAAAATACCATGTTAGATTTTGCAAAATTAGAAAAAAAAAAGGTTTCATTGTGTGTCATACCCTGTGGACTCAAGATATTTCAAAGTGTGGGGGAAAAAATAAGCAAGGAAGGGCTGACAGACAAATTTACTCAGCAGAATCCCTATGTTTCCAAAGATCCTAGAATACAACTCAATGATAGAGATAGTTTGCCAGTTTGTAGGAAGAAAACAACCACGCTTTAGCTTTATAATTGTCTTCTAATTCTACTTCCTATGTTTTCGGTGCTTGTTACTGCTATCTCTGAGAGAATGAACTATAAGACAGGATTTCTGATTTGGCATAAAATGACACTGCTACAGTTTAATGTACTCTCCAAAACTCACAGTGAAATTTAGTTGCCACTGTGATGTTATTAAGGTGTGGCACCTATACAAGGGTGATCAGATCATGAGGTCTCTGCTCTCACGAATGTATTAACATTATCTTGGGAAGGGATTAGTAATGATGGGAACCACTTCCTGACAACCGGATGAAACTCACAGCCCATCCTCTCCTTGCCTCATGAGTTTGCTTGCCTTTCTGTCTTTCACCATGGGATAATGCACCACAAAGGAGTTCACCAGATACAATCACCATGCTTCTAGATTTCCAGTCTCTAGGACCTTGAGACAAACAAATCTCTGCCCTCTATAAATTACCTATTGTCTGTTAAAGTAGCAAAAAAAAAAAAAAAACAGATCATGAAAGCCATATTTAGATATTGCAAATGTGGGATGATATTAGTGATAGTCTGCATTTGGTACATACTTGCTGTGTTCATGTTAAGGGTCCGTATGCCTGTGGTTCTAATCCTCACTACAATTCCACAAGACAGACACTAATACATTCCTATCTTAAGGACAAAGTAAAGGAGACACAGAGAGGTTAAGAAGCACACACAAAGTTACACAGTCAGTGAAGGAAGTGCATTTCCTTTGGGCAACCTGACTCCAGAGCCTGTGCTCTTAACCAGAGCACCTATGAATCTATGGTATTCTTCAAGGCCACCATGATGTGCAAACACTCTACTCCTTGAATACGTCTGAGAACTCTCGGTTTAATGACTTGAGGAAAACAGGCCCATTGGCACTGAACTTGCTGAAGTGCTAGCTTCTGGAACACAGCTTCCTAAATCTGAAATCCCAGCACAAAATTAATTATTAGAACTACACTGATGGCACCTGTGTTTTATTCACCGTTACATATATATATATATATATATATATATATATATATACACAGATACATACACATAGACAACTGCATACTCTATATCCTAGTCAGTTTACTGGATAACCTGAAGAGATTTATTTTATTTTGGCTGTGAATGAAGATATTCCTCTTCCAATTCAATAAAAAAAAAAAGCACAACAGAGCCGTAAATATAGAGATGAATGTACAAATTCAACCGTTTGATTGCATTAATTCAAAGAACTGATTAAAGAGTCTTGATACAATGGTGGAAATCAGTTTGATTTATTAAGCTACATCAACCATGAAATCTGCACAGAGTGGGGAAAAAAATTAAACCTGTCACTTTAAAGAAATACATTCCACAATAAAGGGAATGAGGAAAAGGAACACCTAGGATAATTTATAAACACATGCATAATCTGGAGAAACCAACTCACAACTGGATATTTCATTCCTCTGGGTCTGTCGTCAAGGGCTGCTCCCACCTCACTGCCACCCTCACCTTCTAACTGGGAGAATAACATTGCTTTGCAGGTGGTTTCTCCTCAAAGTGGAACGGGGTGGAGCAAGGACCTGTAAGTTACCAGCACGCTCAGCAGTTCAGCAGTTCCTCACTCTTCCTTTGCATTACAGCGTCCCAGGGCTCCACTGCCTGTGTGCTGCCACATAGGCCAAGTGTGATGGCCAAAGGCTCCCAGCCTCAGTTACTCTTATCCTGCTCCAGGCAGACAAAAGAAGCCCTTATCCAAAGAATGCCAAGAGGAAACATGTCGAGACTCTTGCTCCTCAAAGTGCAGTGCATAGGACTTCTAAATACACACTACCTGGGAGCCTGTTAGAAATGCTAAGTCCAGCCCAGACCTACTGAAACAGAGTCTTATTTTAACAGAGTTCCCAGAAGATTCCTATGCATAACAAAGTTTCAAAAGCACTGTCCTAGCTTGTAGATGTCAACCAATGTGCTATGCTCTAACTGCAAGGTGGTAAGTGGCCATCAGGTTAAGAAACTGGAGTTCCTAGAAGAAACTAAGGGGTTTCATGTGGAGATAAGTGGTCTTGCTGAATCACTCTCAAAGACTGGCAAGACTTCATGTAGCATGAGGTACATGTCATGAGTTAACAAGGAGAAGGACTGGATAATCTAAACCAGTTTCTCAACAGTGGCACTGCTTTTTTTTTTTTTAAATACATATTTATTTGAAAGGCAAAGAGACAGAGAGAGACACAGAGCTCCCATTCGCTGGTTCACTCCCTAAACGCCTACACCACCTGAGGCTTGAGGTTGAAACCAGGACCCAAGAACTCTATCCAGGTCTCCTACATGGGTGACAGAAACCCAACCACTTGGTTCATTACCACTACCTTCCAGGGTCTGCATTAGAGGAAACTGGAGTCAGGAGCCATAGGTGGCAATCAAGCCTAGGCACTGTGATCTGGGATGTGAGCATCTTAACAAACAGGCCAACCACTCATCCAGCAGAGAGCAGGGCAGGAGTGGCTCTACTCTGTCGCTTGTATAACAGCCTCCCTACCTTCTACTCATTCAATGTTAGTAGCATCACCCATGTCCAGTAGTGAAAATCAATAAGGTTTCCAGACATTCCCAACTATCTTCAAGGAAACTAAGTTGCCCCACAGGAGAACCACTGGTTTTGATAACTGGTCATTTGTATGAATCAATTCAGGAGCATGGCAACTATAACTAAAAATCTGTAAAATAGTGAACAGTACATCCCCCAAAATAAAATAGTTTAAGTAAACATTCACATGAAGGAAGGGAATGTTCTGGCTCTATTTTGTCCTATTTATTCCTTCCTGTAATATGACGTTCAGCTCTGGCCCCAGACTTACTAAAACATAATAAACCAATAAAATATTAGCTTGCTTAGCTATGTGGATATGAAAGCATTAAAGATGGAGACACATTAAGGAATTGTGTCATATGAAGAATAACTAAAGGAACTGTTATGTTAAATGTGGAGATGAGAGGGCTGAGATTGTGGGTTAAGCTGCCACCTGCAATGCTAGCATCCTACATGAGCATCAGTTCAAATTCCAGATTCTCAACTTCTGATACAGCTCCCTGCTAATGTACCTGGGAAAGCAATGCAAGATGGCCCAAGGACTTGGGCCTCGCCAACCTGGGCCCCCTGCACCCATGAGGAAGACTTGGATGGAGTTTCAGGCTCCTGGCTTCAGCCTGGTCCAGTTCCAGCCATTGAGGCCATTTGGGGAGTGAACCAGAAGATAAAGAACTCTCTCTCTCTCTCACTCTCACTCTCACTCTTCTTCATGGCTTCAGGAGATAGACCCAGTGATGTTATAGTTGATTGGATCTTAAGAAGAAGTACCATTAAGGTCAGAGTTGATGATAGAGAAATGGGTTGTAATACAAAATAGCCAGGGAACCATCACCAGGAGATAATGCTAGACATAGCTGGATATCACAGAGGTACAGAACAGGCACTGTGCTAAGTTGAAATATCATGAAATCATTCATTCTATCACTTACCCACTCAGCAGCTGTTTGATACAATAAATTATATGCATGTAATATAATGTAGAACTACATGTGCTAAAGGAAAAAACAATTGGTCTTGGCCTTGAAGGAGTTTACAGAATAAGCTGACTGCAGAATCCATAACAGTAGGGTACAGTTAAGGGGGACGGGAGGAGTGCTCGGTCTATATCTTGCCCTAATTCAATTTGTCACTTAAATATTGCTGAATGTATATTAGTAGGCCAAGAAAATTAGAGCGGCAGCACATGGAAGTTCAGAACACCAGAGAAAGAAAAGGTAAGGAGTCATGACCTTAGCAGCTCTGAAACCATGGGCGAGTCTCAGATGGGCTAGAGCACTTCTAGTTCATTGTTTAAAGTTAACAGAGATTTCAGTTATACTACTGTGTGGTCCCTGCCCCCTGAAAGTTCTAATGACATAGTTCACGGCTTAGGGCCTCATAATGAGTAAACACTCAGTGTCTGTGGATGAAGCAAGACAATGAGTGCCCAACATGTAAAGAGGGCCTGCGGTGGACCTGCTGCCCCACAGTGGATAACTCTGTCCCAACTGCTGTAAATCTTTCACTTCCTGTTAATTCCTTTTTCTGGTTGGCAAAACAGTCAGAGCTGTGCAGATACTTCAAAGAGAACAGCTGCCACTGGTACAAATTTTGCAACTCACACCTCACCTTGGGCCAGCTATGGCAAGGTCCTCTTAGGTAAACACTAATTATCATCACATGGTCACAATTAACTATCATTTTCATACAAATAATGGATCTAAACCAAATTTGAATGGTGTTTTTTTTTAATAATGTGCCACAATGCTGACAAGGAGACCAAAGCAAATGCCTCCATGTGTCTTTAATAATAACCTTAAAGGAAGACATATTTTATCCTAAAACAAGTAGGTCAGTCATATGACCCTACTGAGCAAGTATTAAAACAGCTGTTCTATGCATAGAATAACATTCCTTTAATTTACTGTGTTTGCTTTTTAGGCCCTATTTTGTTTTTCCATTTTGAAGAACTAAATGCCCCAGATGAATCAGTCAACAATATGTTGGCTGCTCTCACATTCAGCCTTCAGCTGTTTTATAATAGTGACCTGATCTTATTTCAAGAAAAGAATGACAAACTTATAGCTGCAAATGCAAAATTTATGGGGTTCTTTGTGGCAGGCATTACTGAGAACAGGCTGAGGAAATAGGTAAGACGTACTAGAAAGAAGAAACCTCCATAAATACAAGGCCAGCTCTCAACTGTCATCTAAGACCTGCAATCCAAGCACCATACACTACATGCTTGAGTTTTCTTTTTTCTTAAAAGATGTACAGGTGAGAAAGGTGCTTAGTGCTAATTAGATGGACAAATGAATGGTTACATTATGCCTAGTCACAGCTCTTCTGAATGCCCTTGGCCACTGCTTTAATGGCTCTGTGACTTTAAATGGTGCAAGGTCAAGAAGAGTTGCATTTTGCTGGAACCTCCCCAGCAGAACCCACGCTGCCCATCAGATTCTGAGGCTGTGTCTCTGCGAAAGTGATCAGTTACTATGGAAGGAATGCAACCCTTTGTTTTGCCAACATGATATCAAATCATTAGTCAGGCACATGCTTTGTTTTGTTGATTGTACTGGTTTCTACTTTGCCTCCACTGGCAGTTTTGGGATTGAAAAAGCACAATTTCTGGTGAAGGAAATTCCGTTCCATGTACAACGAAGAGTCCTATAACAATCCATCTTAAGAATGGTTTTACCTGGCCGGCACCGCGGCTCACTTGGCTAATCCTCCACCTGCAGCACCAGCACCCCAGGTTCTAGTCCCAGTTGGGGAACTGGATTCTGTCCCAGTTGCTCCTCTTCCAGTCCAGCTCTCTGCTGTGGCCCAGGAAGGCAGTGGAAGATGGCCCAAGTGCTTGAGCCATGCACCCGCATGGGAGACCAGGAGGAAGCACCTAGTTCCTGGCTTCGGATGGGCGCAGCATGCCAGCCATAGTGGCCATTTGGGGGGTGAACCAATGGAGGGAAGACCTTCCTCTCTCTCTCTCTTTCTCTCTAACTCTGCCTGTCAAAAAAAAAGAGTTGTTTTACCCAAAGAGCATTTGAGAAAGCTCTAGTTTCATTGGACACTTGTAATAAAAGGGTTTTTATAATTTATTTTAGGAAGTAAGGATGGATCCATCATTGTCTTGGAGACTCTAATATTGTACTTTGGCACATTAAATACATGGAAAGCCCATAAGAGTGAATACCTGCTTGACACTGTGCAATGGAGCACTCTGTGTTCTTTTGCTAAGGAGCTCCTTTTTCATATAACATCCATTGAGAAGCTACAGCCCAACTTTCTTGATCATGGAACCACATACTTCTATCAGAGTTTTCATGCAAGTGTTTGACTCACTGCTGATCTACAGAGACAAATGGTTACTAGATCACCTTCAACCAAACATGCTTCTTTAAAAGGCAGATACACACACACACACAGATCCTCTATACACTGGCTCATTCCAAATGCATGCAGCAAGGGCCAGGCCAAAGTCAGGAGCTGGGAGCTCAAAGCAGGTCTCCCACATGGGTAGCAGGGACCCAAGTACTTGCGCCATCACTTGCTCCTCTCAAGGTATGCATTAACAAGAACTGGGATGGGAACCCAGGCACTCTGATATGAGATGTGAGAATCCCTGTGGTATCTTAACCCATGAGCCAAATGTCTAGCCTCAGGGAATATTTTAAACATTGCCGAGAAAAAGGTCTAACACTTTCTAACTGCCAACTGTCTCCTAAGCTAGGAAGCCATGTATTACAGAACCAACATAAGCTCTTTCACCTTTCAGGATCTCTACATGTGTCACAAGTTTTATCAAGTTCTAGAAAAAGCATGGTAATGCTCAGACATATTAGCCTACCTGAAAGTCAAACTCACAATCCTATTTATTATCCTCCTTTTGCTACTCTTCTTTCCTTTCCTTCTCTATCCTACCTTGTAGATGTCCAAAGAATTTCAGAGCCCAGGCATCCCATATAGACTCATGATAACAAGTTAATGGAACCACATGTCAAGAAAAAATTGCTAGCCTTGTGGCAAAAAATTGTAACACTGGCATTCCATATTTGTGTCCCACTTTGAGTTGTGGCTGCCTTGCTTCCAATCCAGTTTCCTGTTACTTCACATAGGAAGTCACTGGATGACAGCTCAAGGACTTGGGCCCCTCCCACCAGTGGGAGACCCAGAAAGAGTTCCTAACTCCTGGCTTTGGTCGACTTCTTTTTTCTTATTTATTTATTTATTTATTTATTTATTTATTTGACAGGTAGAGTTATAGACAGTGAGAGAGAGAGACACAGAGAAAGGTCTTCCTTCTGTTGATTCACTCCCCCAAATGGTTGCTATGCCGGCGCTGCGCTGATCTGAAGCCAGGAGCCAGGTGCCTCTCCTGGTCTCCCATGCGGGTGCAGAGCCCCAAGCACTTGGGCTGTCATCCACTGCCCTCCTGGGCCACAGCAGAGAGCTGGACTGGAAGAGGAGCAACCAGGACTAGAACCAGCGCCATATGGGATGCCAGCACACAGGCAGAGGATTAACCAAAGTGAGCCATGGCGCCGGCCCCTGGCCTGTTTCAATGCTGGCTGTTGTGACCACTTAGGCATTGATCCAGCAGATGGCAGATCACTTTGTCTCTCTAGGTCACTCTGCCTTTCACATCAATAAATCAGTCAATTTGGAAAAAAAAATTATTACAGAGGAACAGATTTCTCAGTCCATTTTCTAAGAACTTAGGATGAAATAGACACTACTGATTTCAAACCTTTCTTTATTTTCTTTCTGAAACACAAACCTGATCCTGTCCTTGTCCCGTTCAAAATTACCCAGTGGTTCCCTACTGTAAATACGTTGCAATCTAAACTCTTGAAAACAGACACAAACGCTTCATGCTATTGCCACTGAGTGCTTTTTCATGTGACTCCTCCTTCCCGGTAGATGAAGCTCCAGCAATCCTGCCTATCTTCAACGTTCTGGCTGCCATGTCCTCCCCAGTCTCTCTACCACTGTAGAGACCCTACTCTCTGCCTGAATGAAATGTCCCCATCGTGTCAACATCAAGACACTAAGTACAGAATAATGCAATTTACAGCTCTCAGGCTAAATATGAATATCTAAGTTCTTCCTCATTTAATAATCATCTCTCCCATAAACCCCAGTTAGAATTTCCCTCCCCATGCTTCAGACCTCCTCTTATACACATGCAATATCAGGCTTCACTGTTGTTGTCTACTGATACCTTAGGCTCCCTAGGGCCATGTTTTACTCACGCTTAGAGCTCATTTTCTACCACAGGGCTGGGCATGTTGCAGATTTCAATACATTTTTGTTCAGTGATTATATATCTCCCTGTTTCTCCATGTCAGTTTCAGAGGCATATGTTCTATCCACTGCCACCGAAGATCGTGCAGCTACTACAAGTTCATAAAAGATAAGGGCACATTCATCTTGGCTCCCCCTCTTTCCAGAGACAATATGCAATCATAGCAACAGTTGATGTATTTGGGATTAAAACAACAAAACAAAAACAAAATTCAATATTCTGAAAGAGCAAAAAGGATCCTTGTTGACTTTCTGAGAACATTCTCCTTGGCCACATGAAAACCACCAGTTGTCTCTCTCGCAAAAACAGCATCTTTCCAGGCACAGACCTTTAAAACCACCGTAAAAGAGAATGGCTGGCTCTTTTTAAGAGGAAGTCTAATTATTACTTAAGATGACAACCAAAATGATTCTCCAATCAAAGACTTGTTTAATTTTGTTAAGAACAGAAACCAAACAGCAATAACTTGATGGCGCGCCCATTCATTGAATGGCAGCATGAGCTTCTATCATGGTTCATTCTTCCCTTTATCTCCCACCACATTGCTAATAGGCTCAATTCTGTAGGAACAGCTAAGAAACTCTGACATATGCACAACATCAAGAAACATACTCATATCTGTAACTAAATATTTATGCAACCTGAGCTCAGTGATGACCACTCTTCAAAACATTTTATGGGGCATGTGTAGAAGACACAAATGTTTTAAAAGAGGGGGACGGTATTTTGAATGAAAAACTTTATAAAATTGTTCACTTGCTTTCAAATGTACTGTAAGAAACTAAGATTCAGAGAAGGCATAAAATGATGGGATATATGCATACATTTTTAGGTCTTAAATTAAACCCCACAAAAACATTACATTTAGAGTGATGCGAGTTTGCACTCTACTTAACTAAATCACAGATTCATGGACGGTTTCTCATCTCCTAGCAGGAATAAGTACAAAAGGTTACAAGTTAGTCCAGCTTTAAAAAAAATCACTGGGAAAGATTTTTTCCCACTGATTTCCATCTATAATAGGACTTTTCAATTTATGACCATCTAAAAAATATTGTGCCATTGCTTTAATTACTTCCATCCAAGGAAATTTTAACTGTCATCATGAAATCACAATTTCCAAGATGCCTCCTATTTCATTCTTATCATTCTGAAAGATATTCAAGGAGGCATGCATTTACTATGTAGGACACTTTAAGATGATTGTTGTTTAGGGCTTCATTATTTAACAATTATTTATTTATCTGAGAGTCAGAGGGAGAGAGAGAAATTCTCCCATCTACTGGTTCTCTCCCCATATTCCCACAATAGCTGGAGCAAGGGGTGGGCAAAAGCCAGGAGCCAGGGACTCAATCCAGGTCTCTCAAGTGGGTGGCAGTAACTCAACTACTTGAGTCATCACCACTGCCTCCAAAGGCCTGCACCAGCAGGAAGCTGAAGTCAGAAGCCAGAGGCAGGCATTAAACCCAGGCACTCTAGTGGGGAACAGGGGCATCATAATCAGTAGGCTAAACACTCACCCTAAAGCTTCTTAAAAAAAAAAAAAAAAAGCAAACTTACTCAGACACAAGAAATTTCCTCTGCAGTCTCTGCCTCTAACTTCGTGAATTGCAGGCCTCTAAGAGGCCTGTTTTGGTTAAAAGCAGCAGTTGTGGCTTCATTTCTCCGCCCTCAGTCTGACTGTTCACTACATAAGGCAATGGAAAGAGTTGGCACAGCTTACAGCAGGATCACCTTGGAGCCTACCGAAGAAAAGACGATTCCTGAGCTCTGGGGCTTGTCCAGAAAACCCAACTCTCTGTGGGCAGTTTCTGGGAACCTACATACCTAACACACACCCTGGGTTATTCTCAAAGAGCACACTGGAGTTGGAGAACCAATGAACCAGGTGACTGCTGGGCACTTCTAACCATAAGGGCGTTGATCATGGATTTGGCAAATACATCAACCCACACAACCCCTCCCAGCTTTCCACAACCATGGTAACCCACATGTACTACCCCTAAAGGGCACACAACATAACAACACACTTTCCGGGTGTGGGCTTGTGATCCTGACAACTTGGCAATTTTCCCAACGATCTTGCTCGCTTTGAAAGTGCTGCCACACGTGGGAGATGTCCTGTAGCCTGTGCCACACTCACATCCCGCGTGGGGATGGCTCCTCAAGGCTCCCCTTCCAGTGACTTGGAAGGAAGCTGGATAAACCACTTGTAAACAATCTTGTACTCTTTGAAAGGTCATCAAGAGAGTTGTGTTGGAATTTCCTTAAGTGGTACACTGGATTCCCTTCATGGGAGTAAAGAACCCAAACTTCAGGGTCTGTCACTGAACAGCTGCTTTCCCTACCTTCCCCCAAGGGCCTGACGGGGCGATTTCCATGCCTCAGAAACCTGACATTCAGAACCAGCACCTGCCTTGCACCCAGCCCCCAGCTGTCTGCCACATTCCCCCAAGTTGCCTTGCCATGAGCTCAAACACACACTCGGAATTCAGCTGATGCAATCTAAGGCAGTCCCTGGGATCAATCTCTTATCAGGGGCTGAGGTGTTTGGGGAAAGGTTAGAAGGAATGAAGTGACAACGGACTCAAATATCCTGCCGCTGAAGTTGAATAAACAGCGCTCATTTCAAAGCTTCACTCTTCCAAAGAAAATAGCTCAGGGCTAGAGAGGGAAACAGGGAGAGGACAGCCAGCAAGGTCCAGGATATATGTATTCTGTCTGATTTATTTAAATAGAAAGAGACATAAGTGCATTTATAAGACTCACTTTAGCTTTTGTATTTATCAGTGTCCTCCATCTTACCTCCATTACGGCTCTGACAGAATAATTAATTTCAGTCAATCAATCATTTAACAAAAACTCGCAGGTGACCTCAACATACCATATAAGCCGCAGAGAACCAGTCACAACAGCAGGCTTCAAATTCCCTTGGAAAGGAAAATTAAGCCTGCTATGTGTGGCTTGGGGCAACCTAAGCCGTAAATCTCTCTTTTCTGATCTCTTCATATAGATGAAAGAGCAAAGCCGCTCTGGGTTCCATACAACAATTATGTGTTCACCAAACTCAGGGAATCAGCCTGCCGACAGCCCTAATCATTACCAATTAACCACGTCTGCTGACATCCTGTAAGAGCTGCCCCAGTGCCGCTGAATACCCAGCTCTCCCTCCAGGCAGCCAATCCCCGACATTATGGCCTATGTGTTTGGGAAGGGCCCATTAATGTTTGTTGACAATTCCAAATAGAGGTCACCTGTTGTCATGGTGCAAAATACCCTCTTTCCCCCTCTGAATGCCAGGCAGCAAGGGCAGCTTTGTTAGAAACACTTCAATGCATTTCTGCATTGCCACCAACATTCGCACTGGATAAAAAGAGATTTAGGGTCTCCTAACTCTTCGGTGGCGATTCCCACCTGCTACCACACACCCCTTGGGGATGAAAGGAGCTGCTCCCTCGGTGAATCAACTTGACAGAGTGTTCAAGCCCCAGGCTTGCAGAGGAGGAGGTGCAGTCTCTGGCAGCCATGAAGACTGACCAAAATCATCAGAGATGTAAATCTTAAAAGAGGATTTCATCCCATTGGATGCAAAGTGGCCTTCTGCCAGCCACATGATTCTCCGTTAGTCCCTTGGCCCAAAAAGCAGAGGGATCCTGTTGCTCATTTGCACAGGAGCCCTTGTGTGTGCTTCTAGTCAGCCTGAAAATGGGGCCATTTCTGAAAAATCCAAATAGTAAAAACACTAATTTAACTCTTCAATAGAATTTGATCACTACTTAATTATTTAATTCAAGTTAATTCTTCTAAGATGTGCCAAGGAAAGGGAAACATTCCCCCTGCAAAATGTCAAACTTGAAGAGTGAGCATTTGTATATGTATTTTTTTTTTTAGATTTATTTATTTATTTATTTATTTGAAAGGCAGAATTACAGAGAGGCAGCGTCAGAGTCAGAGTCTTTCATCTGCTAGTTCACTCCCCAAATGGCCACAACGGCCAGAATTGAGCCAATCTGAAGTCGGGAGCATGGAGCTTCTTCCAGGTCTCCCAAATGAGAGCAGGGGTCCAAGCATTGGGCCATCTTTCACTGCTTTCCCAGGTACAGAGATGGATTGAAGCGGAGTAGCCAGGACTTGAACCGGCGCCCATATGGGATGCTGGCACTGTAGACAGCAGCTTTACTCACTGCGCCATAACGCCAGCCCCACATGCTGAGCATTTTGATCTGGAATAGATGTCCCCCTTGAGCTAGCAGGAGTCTCACCAAGACTCTGTTCTCCTAGAAGGGGCAGCTGTGCTATCAATAGGAGAAAGCCGCACAGCTTCTGATCTAGTTGCCTGTTGAGGAGGAACTCAGTGCAGGGATGTCTGTTGTGAGCAGCCAGAGTGCACCTGACCCTCCACAACCACAAAATCCAGTGTCTATGTGCAGGGCACACTTGCCCTTTGCAGTAGTCAGTGCCAAGGTTGAAAGCACTCACAAGGAGAGTAGACTGGACAAGACCTAACTCCCTCCTCCTCAACTGTGGGTGATCTGAGAGCATCCTTGGCCCTGGACCCAGACTTCCAATCTGTATGTTCAATCAACCTGGGCCACCACAGCAAAGTCCCAGAGTCACAGCGGGATATCCCACCAAAATGAATTTAAAAATTTCAAGACACAAGATTCCTGTTGGAAATCCTGCAAGAGATTAGCTGAAAGGAGTTCTCTGTGTTTTTTTATTTATTTATTTATTTATTTTTACAGACGAAGTTAGTGAGAGAGAGAAAGAGATGTCAACAGAAAGGTCTTCCTTCCGTTGGTTCACCCCCCAAGCAGCCACTATGGCCGGTGCATTGTGGCTGGCGCGCTGCGCCGATCTGAAGCCAGGAGCCAGGTGCCTCCTCCTGGTCTCCCGTGCAGGAGCAGGGCCCAGGCACTTGGGCCACCCTCCACTGCACTCCCGGGCCACAGCAGAGAGCTGGACTGGAAGAGGAGCGACCGGGACAGAATTTGGTGCCCTGACCAGGACTAGAACCCAGAGTGCCAGCGCTACAGGCAGAGGATTAGCCTAGTGAGCCAAGGCGCCGGCCTGGAGTTCTCTGTTTTAACACTAGATCACAACACGTTCTTTTTCATTATGTTATACCTTTTCACAACTCAGTGTTAGTAATTGCTGTGACAAAAAGTAAGCAGTTAAATAAATCTGCTGTGCACTAGCTGGTAAAGCCACTGCCTGCAGTCCCAGCATCCCATATGGGTGCCATTTGAAGTCCCGGCTGCTCTACTTCTGATCCAGCTCTCTGCTATGGCCTGGGAAAGCAGTAGAAGATGGTCCAAGTCCTTGGGCCTCTGTACCCATGTGGGAGACCTGGAGGAAGCTCCTGGCTCCTGGCTTCTGGCTTTGGACCCGCACAGCTCTAGCCATTACAGCCATTTGGGGAGTGAACCAGTGTATGGAAGACCTTTCTCTCTGACTACCCCCTCACTGTCTGTAACTCTGTCAAATAAATAAATAAAATCTTAAAAACAAGAAAAATGTAAGCAGTGCAGGAAAATTAATGTAGAACACGAAACGAAGGTGGTCTGTTCAATCTGATTCAAGGTTTTGGGAAGTCATATAGCACACATCTCACTGGAAATAATTCTGGTGATTTAGAAATGCATTTTCTTTCATTTTATATGCACTGTTTTTTTTTTCAAATGGCTACTAAATTATTGGAACATGAATGAGCCTATTTGGATCAAGCTACTTAGTAAATAGGACTCTGTGTGTGCACATGTGGTATGCATGTGTGTCCTCATGCCTCTATAAGCACAGTAAAAAAAAAAAAATGCTGAGAACTATAGGGTACCATGAATGAAGAAAGTCCAGGACCCACCTTTCTCTGCTTGAGCTGGAACACCTCCCTTTCTTTATTGCTTATAACAGGGGCAGAATTCTGGCCTCTGGAGTCTCAGGAAACTCCCAACCGCAGGTAAGATGTTCTCTTCCATCCACTCATCCTCCCTCAAGAAAGAAGTGTGAAGACAACTTGGAGACGGGAACGCAAATCTACTCAGGGTCCAGAACTGAGTGGTGAGCCCCTCCATCTTTTCAGCTGCATGCACACAGAATGCTGCAAGTGTTATTCCATCAGGTGAATATGGGTTGCCAACCTTAAACACATTCCACGACCTGCGGTGCAGAGGCCCCGCAAGAGGGAGCAGGCCAAGCCCAGCCAACCCACAAGGAGAGACAGACCCATCATCTTGTGCACTGCAATATTGACACCATTGCCACAGGAAGGGCCTAATAAAGATCCATGTCTTTGGGTGGTGTTTTTCTCACCAACACCTCATTACTCCTGGATCCTGGCCAGTCCTCCACGGAGTTTCTTTGAGTAGAGGACAGAAACAAATTACCAGGCTTTTCAAGAAACAAAATGCACAGCAAATAAATTTTCTTAAACTATAGAAGGCTATCATAACCCAAGCCAGGAGAGGAAGCAATCTAATTTCAATCTGCAATCAGAATCAAATACAAGTATCGATGGATACATCAGCCCTTCTGCAGCAACGCCAAGGGGTTTCCGGCTGACCTCTGAATCTCTGCCCAGGAAATGAAAGCAGGAGACTGGCAGATAACTTGATGGAAAAACCAGTGAGCTCACAGAAAGCCAGACAGGTTGCAATAACACCTGGGAGTTACCCAGGGTCCCCGGCGGGGTCCTGCTTGCTGCCAAAAACTGCTGCTACTTCAATTGCCATTAACCACTCTTAATGCTGCAATGAATCAGCCTAGGTGCCTGGAAACGAGGAAAATGACGCCCTCATTTTCTTGCAAATGCAGATTGCAATCCCCAGGATGGAAATATGGAAAATTGAATGCCTTCCTCCAGGTTGCTAAAAATGAAGGCAGTTTTCAAGTTTTCAGTGATGATCTTTCCCAGGACAAAACGGTCCCCTGACCTCACCCTAGAGTCACTCAGAAGACACAGAAGTAAGATCTGCCTCTCGTCAGGCCTCTTCGCAGATCAGACTCCTGTCCCCACACCAGCAAGCAGAATGAAATAACATCCACTGAGTCTGAGCACATCGTACCAGAATTACTTGATTTGATCATCTTAGCACCATGAGGTATGGGAAGAATCCTCACTTTACTGATGAAGAAACTGAAGCTCAAAATGGTTATGGGATGTGCTGGACGCCACCAAGCTGGTTGCCTTGCATAGCAAGAGGGGAAGTCTGCTCTGTCCTTTTTCCTCTAGTGCCCTACTGGACTGGAGGAAATGTAAACTCTCTTTACTTGAATTTTTAAAAAAAACTGTCTCTGCTTCAAGATCGGTAGGGGAAATTTTGCAATATATCTAACATACAAATGGCTTTCAAGAACAAGGAGCTGTCATCTGTGGGGAAATCATCATCATAAACACACAAATGGAGAGTGTATACAATGTGAGCTGTGGCCTTTAGATGTGGCACTGCCCTGTGATGTAAGCATCGTGACAGCCTGGCCGCATGGGCCAGGCAGGATGCAAGGGAACACAGAGGAAATGCTGAAGAGTAGTGAAAATGTAGAGTCCTGCTCACAACAGGCAGTTAGCAAACACACATGAATCAAAATGAACCAAACCCCTGTCTCAAAGGATTGAACACAAATAGAGGGTACTTGATAAAGTCCATGGGAGAACGGAACTAACAGCTTAAACTTTGATGCAAAAATTCTTAAAAACCATGTATGTTTTTTTCATATTGTGAATTTCTCAAAAACTTTTTGAAGACTCCTCAAATGCATGGATTTTACTTTTTTTTTTTTTTTGGACCAAAATAAACTTGCCTTTTAATTCCATTTTCCCCAAGCTTACTGAAGTATCCCTGTATACAGGTTGAGCAACCCTTATCCGAAATACTTGGGACCAGAAGTCCTTCATAGAATTTCAGCAGGGAGGGGGGAGTTTGGACTGTTTACCCATACACAATGTGATCTCTTGGAGAGGAGACCCAAGTCCAAGACCAAATTCTTTTCTGGTTCACATACACCTGAAGTAGGAATTCCACACAACATTTTTAGTTGGCCTGCCTTTGCACACAGGAAGGCAAGCGTGGAACTGCCTATTTGTGATACCACACGGGTGCTCAGTAAGTTTTGTATTTTGAAGCATTTCAGAGTTGTGATTTTTGGATTTGGGATGCTCAGTCTTTTGCTCACTAAAAATGATTACAAGAATCACTAGAAAAAGAGTACAAAGGCCAAATGGTGGTGAATATAGCATAAGCCCTATTCGGCAACCTGAAACTCTATTAACAGAATTTCCACCTGTTCATACAAACCAACACACAGTATCCTCAACCAGTGGCTGGATATTAGCTAAAATGCATCTCCCACAGAGTACTGATGGTTACTGCTCTATCCCTAGAGCTCGGCATTTTACCAAACGTATAGTAAGTCCCCCAAAAAAGTACACCTGGAGAATGAATGAATCAGGACCCTTTATCCTCGGGCTATTGCTCAGCCTAATGGCTCAAGGAAGAGACTGAGTGCCTGCCCTGTGCCAGGCGTGGTTCGTCCTAACCCACAAGAACTGTGGCGGAAACTGCTGCTTGCCAACAGCCTGGACCCATGGTGCTCGGGGGACCAAAGCATCTCTCAGGCCTGTCTTCCCCACGCTGCAGATAAAGTTCCACTCAACGTGTTAATCACAGGGCACTGAACTGCACATTCTTCTAAGAACAGCAACAGACAGCAGCTCTGACGTCATGTGGCTCCTGTGTCTTTTTCCACAAGGCTAGGACTGCTCTCGGGCTGGACGCTAAGCTGTCAGCTTCTTGGGGGCTCCGAGGCTAAACAGAGAACTTCTGTCTCCCAGAACCCCCATTTGGCACACTGCAGTAAGTGGCATATTTGGGAAATAAATAACAAACAAGCAAATTGCCCAAGATCCCACTATTAACATTCCACTCCTCAGGCTAAATGTTAGTGCCATCTTATCAGGCTCAGTTTGGAATGCGTAAATGGAAAAAAAATCCTACTAACTAATGGCTGTATTAAGAAGTTCCACTTAATCAAATGTTGCATTATCTAGAGTTATTTTTTAACAGATACACACTGGATTAATAAAGAAGACAGAAAACTTGAGATTAAATGAGAGGTTTGATAAGTCGACAAGAAGGTTTACTTTAGTACGAAGTCACATTAAACAGAAGCCTTTGATATTAGTGAAACCCATAGAGATCCCCAAATTCTGGAAAAGAGGAGCAAGTATACTTTACTGTTGAATTCTTTCTTTTTTAAAATGTGCTTCCAGCTAACTAAAGACTTCACTGGAAACACAGCTGCAGTTCTGACCAGACCCATTTCAAAACATCTAAAGGATGCCTGGATGGAACCGTGCTGCCATCCTGTCTGGGTCCCTAGCAGGAGGAGATGAGAGGGCACTGAAACCCTCACATACCCTTGGTGAAAATGTGCCAAGAATGGGTAGGGGTCCACTATGACAGAGAGAAGGCCAGGGAAGACTTGGGAAGATGTTTTCTTATAGACCAGCAAGAGCTTCTACACTCGTACTAACAGTATTTTGGAGGCCAGCATTGTGGCATAGAGGTTAAAGCCACCACCCGCAATGTCAACATCCAATATGGGAGCTGGTTTGTGTCCCAGCTGCTCCACTTCCAATGCAGCTCCCTGTTAATGGCCTGGGAAAAGCAGCAAAAGAGGCCCAAAGCTCCTGGCTCCTGGCTTCGGCCTGGCCCCACTCTGGCTGTTGCTGCGGCGATCTGGGGAGTGAACCAGTGAATGGAAGATCTCTCTCTCTCTCTCTCTCTCTCTCTCTCTGTTTCTCTTTCTCTCTTTGTAACTCTATCTTTCAAATAAATAAGTAAATTTTTAAAAAGAAAACAGTATTTTTGCATGGCTTTTCAGTATATGAAAAATTTTCTACCCACCATTTTCTCTGGCCCTCAGAATCTCTTTGAGAGAAGCATAAAGTATTATGTATGATCCACATTCTTATAGGCCAAGTTAAGTGGCTTTCCCAGTATCTCCTAACTGGTAAGTGGGAAAGATTATAGAAGAACACAGCTCTTCTTGTTCCCTATCACTATGTGATGTGCTGGGAAAATTTCAATCCTATTCCTCCTAAGACAATCAGCCTGAAGCGATATGAGCTCTAGTAGGCAACCTAAATGCAGGCTGGATTTGAATGCTACATCCCCTCATGCCACACAGAGCAACTTATCACTGGCCACTGTCAATTTTGAGTGTTCCTAGAGAGTCACATTAAAACCAGAAAGGTTATTTCTTCTTAAGAAACAAGAAATACAAAGCCCCCATCTCCAAGAAGCCCATTTAATCCATTATCTCACCACGATCACATCACATCCCTTCAAAGGTTCCCCTCCAGTCTCCTAAGAGAGCATTTAACACACCGCCAATTCACTGCTGCCAAGCCCTGGAAAGTTTTGATTCAGCATTTGCAACCCATCTCTTATGACAAGTTGCCAATATGTAGATTAGTCCCAAGAATTAACGGGATTCAGAAAGTGCACATCATTCAGTTTCAGCCAATTAAATGAGCGCCATCCATCACTGAGTCTTTCTTGTTTGGGTCATTAGCACATATTCAGGGAGGCTGGAAAGGAGACACTCAGTGGGAAAGTTAAGGGAAGCAAGAGGTTCATATCTAGAAAATTGCGATGCACAATACCCATGAGGTCCACCCACTGGGGGAGCTTTAGGAATGGAACCTGGAAGACTAAAGTGTAAACAGTGTGAGGTGCATACCCGACCCACCCTTTCAGCATCCTTACTCTCTTCTTACACACTTACCAGAATTCTATTTTTCCTGCCCAATTTCCCAGACTCTCAAAACACTTGCATGGATGCTACAGGACAAGACATGAGATGGCACATTGTTTAAACATAAGAACGACTATGTCCGGTGTATTATTCTCCTCTCCTTTTGTGACTGGAATTGATTATATCTTGCCTCAACTTGTATTGTAGGCATCCAGAAAACAAGACCTAGCATGTACATCATTAAGGATGGTTGAGGTAATATTAAAATGGTATAATTTGATTCCTTATTCAAATGAGACTTTCACAAGTACAGCTTATTTATTGCTTCTTTACTCTGCACTTACAAATTTGTCCTATCCCACCTTCTCCCCAGTGGTGACCTGGGTCTGATATGTATGAATGATTTCAATTTCCTAAACTGAAACATACCATCTGGATGCAAAGAAATGATGTCTTTTTCTTTGAAATTCATAGGGAGAGCTTTTCCTCTTAAAAGTTGGGTCACAGTGCACCAAGTTAATCTTGGCAGTCAACTAGTTTAAATATCTAGGTCTCTCCACTTCTGATAATCTGCATTGTAAATATCTCATTAACCACACTGCAATCCACTTGAAATTATATCTTATTTTTCATGAAAGGGTCACAGAAAAAAACCAGCCTGCTATGCCCTTTGTTTCTTGGGAACCAACTGTTGTAATAATAACGTCTTCTGCAGTTTTAAAGAATTCAAGCTATTTGAGCTGATGTAAATGTGAGGTACACAACTAGGGTGAAGGCTTTGTGGAGAGGGCTAAGGGATGTCTGGTTCAGTGGAGAGTTTCCACAGCAGAAATGAGATAGAACACTTGCCAAGAGATGGCACACTGTCCTTTTGTGAGCCACACCGTCCCGTGGCCTCTGTCAATCCACTCAGGACCCACGTCATGAGTCCTGACATCTGAATGGGAGGAAGGTGGAGCCTCTCTGCCCTAATAAACGTATTTCATAACTGGCTTTTCCTTCTGGAGTTCAACCTCCATGATGCTTGATGCTGGTCATCATTCTCTTCTGGGATGACCACAGCTAACCTCCCTCCTCCTGCCAGTCTCTCTCCCCAGTCTTCACTCTTGAGAATGTGCATAGCCAATTCTATATTTGGACACTTATTTTTGTTTTCCTTCATGGTTCTTTCTGCTTTAATCAGTAATGAGCCCATGTGGCTCCCATAGAGATTTGTCCTTTTCCCTCTTGGCACTTAGGACATTTTCCCAAGTACCCTGTCTACAGAGTGCCAACTTCATATTTTAAAATCTGGCAGAGATAAGAGAACTTGACATCAGAATTTTCCATGGGGCACGATGGAATATAACACAAACAAGGTTTCCCTGCTGTAACTTACGGGACACCAGTGATGATGGTACAGTGACTATAGCAGCTATTACTCGCTGGTGTCTTTTGGGTGCTAAGTGCTGTGCTAAGGACTCAACAGACACTATTTCATTTAGTTAACAAAACAGCAGCCTGAAGTTGCTATCACTACATCTACTTTACAGGCCAGAAAAGGGGCTTAGAGGGGTTAAGGGTTCTCCGTATTCTACAGAGAGGCACAAAAGTTTCTGGGCAGAAAATAAGATTTTTTTTGCCATCCTAAGATGCATCTCCATCTAATTAATGTGACAAAGAACTTTCCAGTTCCAAGCAGGAGGCCAATTATTTGCTTCACAGTTTTCTGAACAACTGAAGCCACCATATGAGTTAGCCACAAAGACCTACAACAAATGAGAAGTTGTGGGTAGATTAAACAGTCAGCCAACACGACTGTGTTCATGTAACGTTCTCACTCTCCTGTTGTCCAAACACAGAAGGCAGCCGATGCATAGTTCTGATTTATTGATGACTTCCATTTGCAGCAAAGATTAGAAAGAGACCATTATCTCTGGCCTCCGGTTTGATCTCAGGTCCTGGATCCTGGTACTTAGAGACACAAAGACTCTCCTCTCACCTCCAGTATAAACATTCTTCAAGGATAGGCATTTCATAGCTTTTCTAAGTAAATTTATTCTTCCCATTCAGATTTACAAGTCAAAAAATAACACCCAAGGGAAAAAAAAATGTGTCAGTGTTTTTGAATTCTCACGAGCAGTTCAGATGGGATATTTGGTGACTAAGTTAATAAATACCATTGGTGACTTCTGGAGAAAATTGGGAAGTGCTCAGGATGAGCCAAACATCTCAAAGCCAACCAAGGACAAAGTGCAAAGAAGCAATTGACAAAGTCTGGCCTCTTGGAGGATGTACTGAATGTTCCAGTGCAAAGCCTGGTGTTGCACATCCTTGGAAGAGGTCACTGGGCCCTTGACAAATGTATGCAAAAAGGGAAGAGGGCCTTGGAGAATATGTTCATCTAATCTTGGGAACAGCCTCCTTCCATGGGCTGGGGATCTGGTTCCACCCTCAAAGTGAGCCTAAAAAGAACAGAGAGGGACCAAAGAGGAAAACACTTCAAGGGGAGTTACGGTAACACTCTTAGGCAACTGGCAAAGGGAACTAAGAAGACCCAGCCCAAGCACTGACTCAGTGTGCCAGGATTATTCCAAAGACTCCTGGTATCCTGAAACACCATTCGTTATTTGTCTCAATTCCTGAATTCAGAGGCCAGAGACTTCAGGGTGGGTAGATGAGGCCAGGAAATCATTCTGGAAAAGGAGGTTCAAACAGTAGAGACTGAACTAAGATATGCAGCCATGACAAGTTAGAGTTAAGAATCTGCACCTTAAAAGACAGCTGAGTGAGTGAGGACAATAGCCAGGAGTGGGCCTATCAGCCAAGAGAATGAGTGGTGCAGGCCTTTTTCCTTCAGGCCAGGCCTGGGCTCAGGCCTTCCAGTGTTCTGGATCCTCTTCTAAATGATCCTTAAATCTCAAATGGTCCTGTACAGATGTCTTCAAAGGTTCCTTTGAAGGCAGTGGCTTACAGGACACAGATCCTAGGGCTGACTTTTCACATTCAAACAGTGGGAAATTGCAGCCATTGAGACCTCCACCTTTTGAAAAGATGTATTTATATATTTTAAAGGCGGAGTTAGAGAGAGAGGAGGAGAGATACAGAGAGAGATCTCCCAAGCACTGGTTCACTCCTCATATGGCAAAATGGCCAGGGCTGGGCCAGACTGAAGCCAGAAACCAAGAGTTTCTTCCAGGTCTCCCACATTGGTAGCAATGTACCAAGGAGTTTCCAGGCACATCCACAGGGAGCTAGATTGGAAGTAGAACAGCTGGGACTTGAAGTGGCTCCCGAATGAGATGCCAATGCTGCTATGCCTCAGTGGCAGCCCCTCCACCTTTTTTTTCTTATCACCAGTTTTACCCCAGAGCAAAATGGATACAACCCCATTCTTCCCCTCTAAATATCCCTAAAGCAGTGGTCCTTCTTCTCAAAGCTATCCCTTACCTGGCTCTGGATCAGCTGAGGCTGATGACCCACAGGCCTATGGCAGACCTAAATTAATAACCTGCTCAGGACAGAACCTGCTGTGCAGAAACTGACCCTTTAAATGTTTACATTAATTATACTTACTTCTATAACTGAGGGGGCTCTTGGGATTCTGCTGGGAATTTTGTCAATTCACTTGGGCTGTGAAAAGGAGATTTCCTTGGGCATATATTTCACTGGTTAGTGGCTTCCCCCAAGGCAAGAGACTCAGTATTCTTTAAGGTACTCTAGGCCCTTACTGAAGGGGCACCCACTTCTTCCACATACTGAGTCAAACTGAGTTTCCACATTGCTGTGACTGAATCCTAGGTGTGCCTTCTGCACTTCCAAAGAATAAATGTCACACGTTCACGTGGCAACCCTTCAGGTATTCAAAGATAGTTCTGAAGACCCCTGGAAGTGTTTCTTCCTTGCTGACAAAACAGCTCTGGGATATTCAAATGACCTGTACAGGACTTCTGATCATTGCAGTCATCCTCCAGTCATAGGTCACTCCTCCTTAACCTACCCTCTGTAGACCTGGACACTGTGTTCCAGGGTTGGAACCACTCACTGGTTGGCTGAGGGACTTGAGGCAAACAGCTCCACTCCCTGGGCCTCCGTTTCTTTGTGTGTTCACTCTGTGACTTAGGCTCCCTTCAGGTGTGAAGTCTCTAAGACTAACGTCTGCCGAGCAGAAAGAAGAGGGAAATGTCCCCCACTTCTGTCCCCCGTCCTCCTGTTGACACCCAGTTCACTCCACACCACCTGAGGTTGTAGCACCATTTTTGAATCCGTCATCAACTCCACTCTACAACCATAAACAGCAGTCTTCTTTGGGTTAAACGAACAAGGAAATGGAGAGGATGGGGATACAGGCTGGTTTTGAGGAAGTCCTCAATCAATTGCTCTTAGAAGTCTGAAGAAACAACCAGAAATCCCCAAGGATCTCCTGTGCCGTGTTGAGGCAGCTCTGTCCGGCCTCTGATGAAACCCCAGCCAGGGCCTCTTGTGAGAGGACACCAGTGGACCTCATGGAGGGCCCTCTGTGTTCAGGAACATATCTCTGAAGTGCTTGTCACCTGCAGCAACCATCACAGAGAACTGAAGCAAGGGCTTTCCTCCAAGAAGTGGCAGTCGGGCACATCTTGAAGACGAGACAAGCCTCGGGGAACAAGCTGCCACTGGAATAAGCTGCTTCTCTGGGTACAGTTGTGATGACAGCCACAATGCCAAGCTGCCACAGAGGGAAACATTGTTTTGTTCTTCTGGTGGGCCTGATCCTTTCAAGTGAGCAAGCGGATCCCATGAGGTTTACTAAACAGAGCTGGCCTTAGGCAGACTGTCAAATCTGGCAAGTTCCCTTCCATACCATTATTCCCCAGTGTAATCAAGACTACAGGACTCCTCTTCCCCCATCACTATCAAGAACCCCCTGGGTAAGCTTTTGTTGCTCAAGGCTCTCCTTCCCTTCTCCTATTGGAACTCATCTTTCCTGAGACCAAAGACACTGCTTTTCTCTAATGACTTACCTCATGCCCAAGAGCTATCAAGTAAAAGTGCCCCATTTACCCAATTATAGTCATGCCTTGCGCCTGCAAAGACACAACAGGGACACAATGGCAGTGTAGAGGTGAAGTCAATGTTTACAGCAGCCAGTGAAAGTGGAAGTCTGTACCAGGAAGCCTTCCTGACCCCCTCTTATCCCAAACGATTCAGCGCCGGCCAGGCAGTACAACGCATGGTTGGTCCGGCCCATCTTAAAGTCTTCTACAAAATGTAGTGTTCACTCAGACTCAATGAGAGCAATTGAGCAAATGCATGTGTATATTTCCAATGTAGGGCCATTAGGACCACTTGCTTTGTGAAACGATTTCTCTGGGGACTGGATTGACATTCCATTCAGAAATCTAAATTACAGTTGCTGAAAAAAAAGACATTTGCATCAACATCTGGGTGCTCCAAGACTAGCGGCTTCTGGTTAGAGACTGACAGCCTACGACAAACAGCCAAAGTGGGCTAAGCAGCATGGGAGAGTGAAGGCGGCAGAATGACAACTTGAATTTCAGGTAAAGTGGGAATTCAACACCAGCTCTAAGTCCATTTAACAAACCCTGACCAGCTTACTTTGTTTCATGATTATCTCATATCCATTAAATGGCTTTTATGGATATGACGTTAAATAAGAGAGCAGATGTTCAACAAATGCTGGCTCTTTCCCCCATCATCTTGTTGTCATTGATGGAGGCTCTATTACTAGCAAAATGGGCAATCTCTCAACTAAGGTAAGAGGGTCATTGATCTCTCCCATACTAAAAGTAAGGTAATAGCAAAAATTTTTATCATTAGGAAGATGAGCCATTTTCAAATAAATGAGCATGTATTTACTACAATGAATAAACTATACTTAATTTTCCATTAAAGCAAAAATTTGAAGACATTTGAAAATTTTTTTAGCTTCTCTGAATTAACACAGTCACCATCACTGAAACAAATACAGTTACATCTCTTTTCAAATAATCTGTATTAGGAGGGTTTTTTGTCTTTCTTTTGTTTTAACCAACTCAGGTTGATTTACCCATAATTTGCTGAAGATTATTGGCTTTGCAACCGTATTGCATAACCAGTGGCTGGGTATGAAACAAAGTCTCCATCTCACTGACCTGATCAGGCCAGTTCCTGGAATTCGGAATGTCATCATGTGAGGTATGCTTCCAAGACAATCACAGTTGCTAAGAAAAGTACTCTGCAGGTACACAAACCCTTCTCCACTTAAAAACATGCCACTGAGACGGGCATGTGACTTGACTGTGAAGGCTCCAATGATAAGTAGCCTCATTCATAAACTGGAATGAGCTCTGCTGCTTCCATTGGCCTCCCACCGTTAATAGAACAAACAGGCCTTTGGGTGCTCAGGCCCTAGACTCTGGAAGATCCTACTGGAAAAAATCAGGCTCACTGGATGTATGACTGGACTCCTGGAGGTCTGAAACAGGATCACTAACTGGATGCTACTGGAAGAGACACATACTGTGTGAATTGCTGGGAATGAGGTGCCTTAGCATTGTACTCATGCAATCACATACTACCTATAACCCCTCTAGTGTACTAGTCTAAGCAAGCAGCGCCTATGACTTTACCCATAGCCCTCCTTGGGCATATGCTGTTCTGCACCAGTGCATATGCCCCTAAGCAGTGTCAGCCCCGAAACAGCCCCGCACAACCTCTGAAGTCGATGCTGCCCTTCTCCTACAATCAGTTTTCATTACCACCCTTTGATCTCGCCCCTTCTTGGTACACAACGCTTCATCACCTTTATTTTCTGCCATAATTGCATGTGAAAGATCTCCCCTTTGATAGACACTAGATGCCACACTAGTCCAGAAAAGAGTGTTGAAAAGTGTCATGTGACCTTTCTGCTGTAGAAGGAAGCCCGTACACCTGTGGAAGACAAACAATTTTTCAGAGATATGACATATCTATCATCTGTCCACAGGATATGAGCTGTGCTGTCTGCTTCATAGCAAGCGGCTACGGATGGTAAAGGAGCGAGTGCTGAAAGAAGTCGGCAGCACGCAGCTCACTGTCTGGCAGGCCTCCCCAGGCCCAGCTCTGTCCCGGCCGGGAAGAAATCTGCACAGTGCACATCACGGTGGCAGGCAGAGAGGCTAGCTGTGGCCCTGTTTCTGCTCCCTGTCACACTGTCACTCAGGTGCCATCACCTGCCGACAGGGCCACATGGTTCTCAATTATAGCCCAGGTCTCCATTCACACTGCATCCCATTACTGCTTGAGAAGATCCGACACCAGCCAGGCACGTCTGTGACAAGACATTCCCATCTCCAAAACAGATTACTGTCAGAGCCTGCCCTGCTCCAGTGTCCCCACAGCGTTGTTCTCCCCGAGGTGGCCATTCTCCTGTCCCTGTTCAGTCAGGCCAGGCAGGCATGGATCCTGAGCATACTCAAGGGCTCAATGACTCTGTTATGCGGGACCTCCTCCTAGGCTTGTGACTCTTCCCTGCTAGGACCATTTCTTGCTGGGCTACAGAGCCTTGGCTGGCCTCTCCACAACAGTAATGACACCACCAGAGGAAGAAGAAACAGTCAAACGTTTTTGAGCAGGGATTTGTAAGTGTTCTAGACACTATTCTGAGAGTAATACATGTATGAACTCAAAGCAATCTCACAGCTCTATGGGACAGGTGATACTCCTAATCATATTTCACAGACTAGGAGACTAGGGAAGGTTTCACAAATAGAAATGAAACAGAACTCATGCTGGAATCCAAGCAGCCTTCATCCAGAGCCTCAAAACTTAACTGTCACACTACAGTTCTCAATGAAATGAACTACTACCACAACCACCTTGTATCACATGCTTGTGGTGTGCTCAGTGCTTTACACACTGTATCTCTAAGCCTCAAAACTGATTTTAATCCTTATTGTACCTCTAAAGTTCAGAGGTATTAAATAAATTTGTTCAATAAAAGAACGAGCCCTGGAGCTGGACCAAGGTCCCTGTGATGTCAAAACCCATGTTCATTCCATGAGTCCCAAGCCTCAAGATAACTGCAGAGGGCTGATGGGGCCAGGCTGTTACTACCTCATAATTGACAAGAGTGAGGCCATTTGAACAGGCGTGTTCTGCTTAGATTAGCAGATAACCAAGAATGAGAGATCCTTCCTTACCCAACACAGTGAGAAGGAAAGAGCAGGAGTCTCCAAGAATGAGGATAAGACAGAGAATACATTTTTCTTTTGACCCAATGGTCCTGTCCACATCTAGAATGCTAAAACAAGCCTTCACTCTTACCACTGACCCAACTTGGCCACAACATATTTTTATTTCTGCATATTATTGGATTTGATTTGCAAAAACGTCTGTAAAACAAAGGGCGGGCATCTTGGTTCTGAGTGATGTTTCTCCAGAGTTCTTTTCCCATAATGTCTTGTTCAGGTTTCAGTATTGGAATCATGTAGATATCATAGCAGGAACAGGAAAGTGTCCGCTTGTCTCCAGTTTTCTAGAAAAGTTTTTGAGGAATTGGAATCTGTTTTTCACACAGTGTCTGGCAGACTTTGCTAGGGAAGCCATCTGAGATCTGGAGTCGTCTTTGTGGGAAGGTTCATAATGATAAACTCCATTTAGAGAAAAGACGCAGGGGCATGGGGTTGATCAGTTTCTTCTTGGCAGCAATTTGGTAGCCGTTATCTTTGAAGGAATTTGCCCCTTTAATCTCAGTTGTCAAATTCATTGGCGCACACTTGTTCATAATACTTCCTAATGACATTCTGAACATCACTGATGTCTCCTCTCCCTTTCCTGATATTGCTAATCTGTGCCTCCTTTCTAGTTTTCTTCATTAGCTGAGCTACAGGTTTATTGATTTTATTAATCTTCTCAAAGAACCAGGTTTTGTCTGCATTGATTTTTCGCTTTTGCTATCCTCTTTTCTATTTCATCGATTTCTGCTTGTACTTTTGTTATTTTCTTTCTTCTGATAACTTTGGAATTCTAATTACAAGCAAATTAGTCTGCCTGAAGTAGCCCCATATTTTACAGGTTCTATGTTCATTTTCTTCAGTGATTTTTCTATCTGATTCATTTTAAATAGTTTTTTCTAATATATCTTCAAATTCAGTAAACTTTTCTTCTGCTAGTGTCTCTGTGGTTAATTCTATCCAGTGATGGTTTCCATCTAGACCTCGTGTGTTTTATCTCTAGGAGTTTGTTTTAGTTCTGACTCCTCGTAACATTTCTTTCTCTTTTTTAAGATTTATTTATTTATTTGAAAGGCAGAGCTACAAAGAGGCAGAGGGGAAAGAGAGAGAGAAAGGTCTTCCATCCACTGGTTCACTCCTCAGATGGCCGCTACAGCTGGAGCTGCGCCAATCCGAAGCCAGGAGCCAGGAGCTTCCTCCCAGTCCCCAACAGGTGCAGGGGCCCAAGGACCTGGGCCATCTTCTACTGCTTTCCCAGGCTATAGCAGAGAGCTGGCTCGGAAGTTGAGCAGCCGGGACTTGAACCAGTGTCCATATGGGATGCTGGCACTGTAGGCAGCAGCTTTACTCATTACACCACAGCACCAGCCCCATCCTCGCAACATTTCTGTAACTTCTTATGATGCTCATGCATTGCTTTACCTTCTTAAACATACAGTGATCAAAACTATTTTAATATTTTTATCTATGGATTCTATCATCTGTGTCAGTTTCCATCGGTCAAAACTTTTATCCCGATTCTGGGTCATGTTTTTCCTATTTATTGGAATGCCAGGTATTGTAAATTTTAACTTGTTGGGAAATGAGTATGCTTGTATTCACTTAAAAACTTTTGAGTTTCCCCCCTCTGGGACACGGTTAAGGTACCTGTACCCAGCTTGTCCTTCCGAGGGTTGTCTTCAAGTTTTGTTAGGCAGGACCACAACAGTCTTTCATTTTGTCTTTCTACCTCCAGGGCAGTGTTCTTGGAGGACTCCGTCACAGGAACCGAATGCTCTGCTGTCCTCCCACTCTGCCTGGTGGGAACAGCGCTTCCTCTAAACCTGTGTGAACATTCAGGGTTCCTGTATCTGCTGTGCCTTCGGAGTGATTCTCTGCCTGATTTCCAGGAGATTCCTCACACCATGTTCAGATCAGTAAGCACTCAGCTGGCAACACAAGAGAACCCTCTGCAGAGACCTCAGGAGCTCTCTCTCCATGACACTCTCTCTTCCCCCAGTTCTCTTTCTGGTTCTCTTCTCTAGGGATGCCAGCCACTGTGGCTTCCCCTAGTTCCCAACATTGTCTCTTCAACTTAGGGAGACTGGCAGTGTGTGTCTGGCTTGGCCTCAGTGCACTGTAGCCCACCACACGCTCTAGATGCTGCACCTGCAGTGCTGTCTGGTCTTCCTTCTCTCAGGCATCCATGTTCAGTGCTACCCACTGTCTGATATCTGCAAACGGCTGCTGCTTATATTCTATCTCATGTTTAGCTATGAAAAGCAGGAGGGTAAATTTAATCCTCATTACTGTGTCATGGACCAAAACAGAAATCCCTTTGCCTTCTTTTTATGACATATAAGGGGACTTCAAAAAAGTTCACAGAAAAGGGAATTAAAGCTCGATTTTGGTGCAAAAAGATTTTGAAAACTGTGCATACTACAAGTCTTCAAAATCTGATGAACATGCATATTATGAAAAAACTAAACATGAATTTGATTTTTTTGGCCCATTTTCCCATCTTTCAAGCTCATTTTCCTTGGACTTTGCCATGTACCTTGGTATTAACTAGGGAGTTTAAGCTCCACACGCAGAGGGGCAATGGCTCCTTTAAGGATCACCCCTTGCCTATGCTTACATTTCAAGTCCTTCCTTGGCCCTTCTTCCATTGGCTGATTAGTATGGAACTGAAGGTGGGAAGAGTGGGTAGATAATACTCAGCTTGTGAGTCTCCTATGAACCCAAGCCTAGGTACATTCAGAAAGCAAGATGAGAGAGGCCTTTTCTCCATTTAAAAAAAAATTAATTTATTCATTTGAGAGGCAGAGACACACACACAGAGAGAGAGAGAGAGAGAGAGAGAGAGAGAGATCCCACTCATTTAACTCATCCCACTCATTTAACTCACTCCCCACATGCCTCAACGGCCCCAACCTAGCGCTACAGCTAGCAGTCAGGAAGTCAATCCAGGTCTCCCACATGGGAGGCAGGAATCCTCCACTCACTTGAGCCATCACTGCTGCCTCCAGGGTCTGCACTAGCAGGGAGCTGGAGCTGAAGAGCAGCAGCCAGGGATCCAACCCAGGGACTCTGACGTGGAATGTGGGTATCCTAACTAGCACCCTAAACTCTAGGCCAATCCCCTGCTCCTGTAGCATCATCTAAAGGGCAAGCATCACGTGAGAGCCAGACCAAAATTCTCCCACTCTACTACAAATGTAACGATAAAGAGTTTTAAATCCAGCTTCTCTCCATTTACCATGAGGTAGATGCTCAGATCAGCACAAACATTTTGCCTACTCATAGGAAGCAAATGTACTTCCCTCTATGAGACAAAATTAAATATTAATCTGGCTCCTGATTTAGTACATGCTAATCTTTATTGTACATTTATCAAAAATTGAGAGCTACTCTTCTCAGTAACTTCTAACTCACTGAATGTCATAAGCACCTTGCAATACTGGTAACAATCTCATCTCTGCTTTAAAGATGGGAAAGTAGGGTAGGTCCACTAACTCTACTTAGTGGTGGAAGTAGGCAACAAACTCTAGCCATGACTCTGAATCAGACTAGGTTGACCACAAATTGACCACATCTTCTAGAGACTGACCCCAGAGGCCCAACATAGGAATGTGCAAAAACTAACCAAAAAATCCCAGGCCCAGACTTGAAGTTAGACCTAGGTCTGTGTCTTGAGGACATGTCTGTTTGGCAAAGACAGACCTCTACTAAGAGGGAGATAAATGTTTCTGTTCTATTCAGAAAATTCTGAGTTTCTCTAGTTCTATTCCTTCTTGGACTCCTCAGTGAGGGGACCACTGTTGCCTTTCGACTCCCAAACTGCCACTAAGTTCTGGTAGTAAGAAAATACACCTGCAAACTGTGTGCAGCACAGAATCTTTCAAGAAAATGGCTGAATGTCCATTCTGATTATTTTACCTTTCAGCATCCTCTCTGGATAGCCAAGAGTGCAGGATACAAGAAATTCATTTAGAAAACTGCCATTAACCAGAAATAAGGCCGTAACAATCAATGCATTCGTTTTCCACTAGTGGGTGACTGACAAATTTTAAGGAGGAGGGAGTCTTTCAGTAACTGTGGAGTACCACTTAACAGTGAGTGGACAGGAATAGGGGGCTAAAGCACAACAGTACATGGGGCAAACTTACACGATGAAAAACTGGCCCATCCCAAACAATCACAAAGGGTTCTTCTCTTACCACATACCACTGGTTGTAGTCCACAGTTTTGCTGCTCAAACTAAGCTATCCTCTTTTCCCAAAAACTTCTAAACACTTGAGAACCCTGATCTTGACAGAGCCTTGAACTTGGTTGCTTCAAGTCCCACGATCCAAGGGAAGCTTGTGGCTATGACTAGACCTCCACCATGGGTCTGCTTCTGAGATTGATCCAACCTTGCTTCTAAGTCTTCCCAGATGACCATGGGGGAAACCCCTTCAGCAGACACAGCCCCACACCCTTCTTCCCCACAAATGCTGACAGAGTGCCTCGGTTATCTCACCTCCAGCCCGACTACCAGCTCCCACCTGTGTGACAGAAGGGCTGCGCCAACACTGGGATAAGAAGAGGAGATCTGACAGGAGAGGCAGCAGGAGAAGGCACTGCCATCTGTGGGAGAGAGAACATTCCAGAGGCTCTGACAGCTGCAGCAGCACGAGTACTTAAGAATGTTTTCCTCATAGGATGAAGATCAGAATGGATTCAGACATAAATGCCAATACTTCCTCGAGTTAAATTATTCTGGGAACTGAAAACAGGGAGGAGTTGTTAGTTTAACAACAAGATCCAGTTTTATGCTAAAGAATCCTATCAGCATTAGATTCAATCCAATTAGAGGGCCTATGCCCAATGTTCCTGCCAATAACTTTAGAATTACTATGTGGCAGGCTGGAAGGAGACTGGGTATCAGTATTTCCTAATGCCCTAGCTGACAGCTTCCACCATTCATTTTATCCTTTTCCCTCCTTGGATCTCTTTCCCTCCCCTTTGCCTTGTAACCCACATTGCCTAAAGTCTCTAAATAGTGGATTCTGTTCTACTTTCAGTTTACTTTAATCCTGCCTTATGTACTGGCTCCAAGCAGGTTTCATAGAATGTCTATGTGTTTTAGAGTTCCAAAGCCAATAATAAAATGGGATCCAATTTTAAGAATGGAGGGGTTGGTCGGCATTGTGATAAAATGGGTTAAGTCAGTGCCTGCAACACAGGCATCCCATATGGGCTCCAGTGTGAGTCCTGGCTGCTCCACTTTGACCCAGCTCCCTACTGATGGCCTGGGAAAATCAGCTAAAGAAGGCCCCGAGTTCTTAGACCCCTGCATCCACGTGGAAGACTCAAAGGAAGCTCCTGGCTCCTGGCTTCAGACTGGCCAAACCTGGCTGCTATGGCCATTTGGGGAATAAACCAAAGGATGGAGGACCTCCTTCCTCTCTCTTTTTCTCCCTCCAAGTCCCCCTTATCTGTAAGTGTGCCTTTCAAATAAATAGAAAAAAACTTAGAAAAGAAAAAAGAATGGAAACAAATGAACACGCAGAAGAGGGACATGGAAATAAGAGTTTACAAGCAGTTTGTTGAAAACATACTATTCACAGATTTCAAATTTTTTGCCCCAAAGTTACATTATTTTTTACTTCCATTTTCGATGAAATTTTTGAGATATGCTTATAGATCTGATGATTTAATACCATTTTCTTTTTAGAAAAATATGACTACAAAAAGATACACAGAGGTTAATATTTTTTCTATTCTTTAACAATTGTATATTTTCTTTTCTCAAAGAAGTTTCTGATGTCATATTTTTATTTTTAGTCCAAATAAACATATGTAATAACCCATACCAAAAAAAAAAAAAAAGCCATCACAAGAATTCCCACTGAGAATTACCATTAGAAACAGAACATGGTATCAGCTATTCATGATCTTTTTTCCTTTCTTCCCCTTGTCATTTTCACCCTCCTACTTCCTAAACTTTAAACTTAGCACTAGATTCCAACAAACTGCCAATATGATAATCAAGTTCTAGAACAATGTTTAGGTTTGATCAAAGTGGTTCAAAACAAGTAATGATCAAGAACTTGAAGAAGCCATTGCTCAGCTCTAGCACCTGGAGCCAGAGGACCACAGGGCGTCACTCTCCCACCAGGCGTGGTTCTGCACCAGCACAGGTCGTGGCTTCCCAGTCAACTTGGGAAAGCTGGTGTAGCCCAGGCAGGTTCACAATAATGCAGTGGATGAACTCCTTAACCAAACTCCCTAAAGTTCAAAGCTATTTTGAGGGGGTTCAGAAATAGATGTGGTTTTGGTGAAAAATGATGTAATTCAAAATCTTGTGGCTAAGGACTGCAAAAGTTCTATGAGCAAAAGAAGCAGGTTTGCCAACAGCAACAGTCGTACTTACCTTATTAATAAAGCAGGTGGCTCATTCAAGAAGGCAAAAAGATGTTTCTAAATTTGGTCCCAGAGAAGTAACTTTTGGTTTTTGTTTAATTTTTAATTATTTTATTTGAGAGGCAAAGAAATAAGAGAGACAGAGATAGACCAGGTTAAAGAGCTCTCTTCCATTTGCTGGTTCACTCTCCAAAGGCCCATAATGGCTGGGGCTGGGCTCAGCCAAAGCCAGCAGTCAGGAACTCAATACAAGTCCCCTGTATATGTGGCAGGAACCAAATAACTTATCCACCCCCCCCCCCAACTAATTCCAAAGGTCTACATTAGTGGAAGCAGGAGTCAGAAGTCAGAGCTGGATGTGAATAGAGGCACTCTGAAATGGGACGTAGGTATCTTAACCACAAGAATAAACACATGCACACCACCAGAGAAGCAACTTTTTAAAATTTTTTCCAAGATTTTATTTATTTATTTAAGTGGTAGAGTTACAGACAGTGAGAAGGAGAGACAGAGAGAAAGGTCTTCCATTTGCTGGTTCACTCCCCAGTGGTCAAAAGGGCTGGAGCTGGGCCAATCCAAAGCCAGGAGCCAGGAGCTTCTCCCAGGTCTCCCATGGAGGTACAGGGGGCCCAAGAGCTTGGACCATCTTCTACTGCTTTCCCAGGCTTTAGCAGAGAGCTGGATCAGAAGAGGAACAGCTGGGACTAGAACCAGCACCCATATGGGATGTCAGTGCCACAGGTGGAGGATTAACCTACTGTGCCACAGCACTGCCCTCAGAGAAGCACCTTTTAAAATGGGGTTCCCCAGGATCGACACAAGGTGGTGGTTGAGTAAGAAACTCAGACAACAATCTCCTCAAATACACCAACATGAACAGCTAAACACATGCCAGGTCACCTTCACAAGAGCTACAGAGGCAAGGTGAGACACCACAGTGCCCCATCTCGTTACAGGAAAAATCACATTGAAGAAATGAAAAAGGTAAGAGCCGCACATGTCACATGCCCCTCAGCCTCAAGGGGCATAGTACAGAGAGATATCTACCACTTAGGGGAGGGAGAGCAAACTGAATCCCAGTGCCAGTCTCACTGTGAAAAATTCAGTTGGCTCAAGGCCCCCAGCCCTGCCACAGGCCTTTAGCCATGGAGTTGATGAATATTTGGACTTTCCATTGCTAGGCAGCCTCTATTACCCCTCCCTCAACCACCAGTAGAGAACAAAACAGTACATGCAGAAGCTGGCACAAAGAGCTTCGAATGGCACCTTGGAGCACAGAGCCAGGGAAATAGTGTGGATACTGGCACCTTGAAACACCCAAAGGCCTCTCCATTTAGCCTACACCTACAGACTGAGATTCTAGACTTGCTTGGCATCAGGGGGAGACTGCACTCTGGGGAGGGGTCAGATTCATTTTTGGTAGGTATCACTGTGGCCTCTGGTGGGCCTGAAGGGCACCTCTGGACTTTGTGGGACCCAGGGACTGTGGGACCTAGGTATGACCAGCCTGGAACCAATCTAGGCAGCCAAGGTGTGTGTGGTGGGGGTACCTTTATCATCAACCCTCCAACTTTGAGCAGACAGCAAGGGAGCAAGGGACTGTGTCTTGAAAATCAGTGCTTGGTTAACAAAACCCCATGTTGGACAGATCCTAATGTAGATGGACTCTCTGGATCTGCCCCTATACAGGTAGTGACCTACATAAGGGGAAATGGACTTGTTTTGGCATGTAGCACTATCAGCCTCTGATGGGCCTGGTATATATTACCAAGATTGCACAGGGCCTGGTGACTGTGAGACCCAGATACAACTTTTATCTACAACCTGAGTAGCTGAGGAACTGCCTCGTTCACCCCTGCTACAATGCTGGGCTGACAGCAAGGAATCACAGGACTGTTTTAGAGCTCAGTTCCATGTTGACAAAAACCAGCAGTGAACAGATTCCAGTGGTCCCTGTCTTTAGGCTGCTGCATGCAGACTGAGCCTCCGGACCAGCTTTGGTGCCCAGTGCAGTTTGGGGATCCTGAATGAGCAGTCTTATACCCCAGCCAGCATCACCAAAGCTGATGGGTGTAGCTAGGCAGTGAGTCTACCTCAGCATTAGCACTGCCTAGATTTTCTACAAGGACAGCCACAAATAATGCCAGATTAGCAAAACTAATTACTCAATATGCAAATGATGTTCTACTCCAGTAAGCAACAGGAACTTCCAGAACCATGAGTTCACTTAAAAAAGCAAAATAAGGTGCAAGAAATTTTAAATGCTTGGATGAAGATTTCAAAACAGCTGTCTTAAGGAAACTCAACAGAATTTGAGACAACACAGAAAATGATTCAATATTCTAAAAGACTTGACACAGAGATGTAAGTAATTAAACAAAATCAAGCAGAAATCCTTCATCAGAGAAAGACAGTAAGTGAAATTTAAAATGCAATACAAGGTATCAATAGCAGAATATACCAAAAACAAGAAAGAATCATTCAGCTTGAAGACAGGTTTTCTGAAAACAAAGAGTTGGAGGAGGAAAAAAAAATTTTAAAAGGAATCAAAAGGAATGAAGAAAGCTTATGGGAAATATGGGATAGCATGAAAACAGCAAATATGTGAGCTATTATGATTCAAGGGGGACTTAAGAATGTTAAAAGGGTAGAAAGCATATTCTAAAGATAATGTAGAAAACCTCCTAATCCTAGAGAAAGACACAACTATCAAGGGAGAGGAGGGTCAAAGGTTACCAGTCAGATTCAATGGGACAAAGTCTACCCCAAGATTTATTATAATTGAGTTATCCAAGAATGAAGATAAGGATTCTCAAAACTGCAAATAAAAAAAAATATATAAAGGGAGTCTCAACAGGAACCTCACAGGACAAGAGGAAATAGTATTTAATAAAAAAGAAATTGGCAGCCAAGAACACCATATCCAGTAAAGCTAGCACTCAGATATGAGGGAAAAAGAAAGACATTCCTAGCAAATAAAAGCTGAGGGAATCTATACCAACCAGACTGTGTTATAAGAGTTCTTCAGACTGAAATAAAGAGATGCTATGAGTAAAAAGGAAATATGAGAAAGCAGAAACCTTACTGGTAGGTAGCAACTTTATCAACAAATTAAAGTCTCTAATGTAAAAAACATACTATATAAATCAGTTAAACCTTTAGTGTGAAGACTAAAAAATTATAATTACTACAGTAAAATATTAAGTGACAGAAAATATGGAAGAGTCAAATTCATTAACAAAAAATTCAAAATGTGCAGATGAATGGAGTATAAACATAATATGTTTTATTAACATTTCTTATCTCTTCATTTTTTTGTGTCCTCCATTTTTATAATCAATGTGGAGTTCCTATCATTTCAAGAGAGGCTGATATAGCTAAAAGAAGGTTTTTCATAAGCCTCAAGATAACCACAAAGCAAAATCTATATAATGACTTATCAAAAACTAAGAAAGAATCAAAGTAAAATACTAGGAAAAAAATCACTTGGCTAAAAATACAGACTGTAATTCAAGACAAAGAAAGAAAGGAACTACAATACAAATACAAAAAAAGTATCAAAACAGCAGAGTAAGACCTCATGTATTAATAATTAAATGTTCATGCTCTAAATTCTCCAGTTAAAAAGCAGAAAATGAACAGATTAAAGAAAAAGACCCAACTATATGTGGCTTGCAAAAAACATTTATTTCACCTCTAAGGTCACACATAGACCCAAGTGAAAGGGTGGAACAAGATACTCCATGCACATGAAAGCAGGTGTAGGCCAACTTCTTCTGTAAGATAAAAAAGATTTTAAATAAAAATTAGTAGAAAGAGGCCAGGAAGCTTATTATATTACAACAAAGTGTTCAGTACAGCAATAGGAAATGACACTTAAATATATACACACCCATTATTGGGGCACTCAAATACATAAAGCAAACGTTATCAGACCTAAAGGGATGGATGGATGCCAATACAATAATAGCAGGAGGTTTTAAAAATCTCACCTTCAAAAGGGCACAGATTATTTAGACAGAAAGTCAACAAAGAAGCAAGAGTTATATTATACCTTAGATAAATTGGACCTAATGGACATCTACAGATCTTGCCCAATTGCTGTAGAATACACATTATTCTTGATAGCACATGGAATATTTTCCAGAAGAGATACTATGGTAGGTCACAAAACAAGTCTCAACAAATTTAAAAGAATAAAAATCAGAGAGTGTCTTTTCTGATCACAAAGCACTGAAACTAGAACTCATGAATAAGAAAAATGCTGTAAACTACACAAATATATGGAAATTAAATAACTTACTCCCAAACAACCAATGGATCAAGGAAGAAATCAAAGAGTAAATTTAAAAATATTTATTGAAATAAATGAAAATGGAATTACAACATACCTAAACCTACAGGATACAGCAAAAGCAATACTAAGAAGGAAGTTTATAGCAATCAATGCCAGCATCAAAAAGAACAGAAACATCTCAAATAATAACTTATCATTACACACCAAGGAACTTCAATGGCAAAAACAAAAAGCTAAAATTGATATAAGGAAATAAAATAAAACTCAGGGCCAGCACTGTGGCACAGTGGAATAAGTTGACATCTGCAGTGACAACATGTCATATGGGCTCCTGTTTGAGTCCCAGCTGCTCCACTTCTCATCCAGATCCCTGTTAATATGCCTAGGAAAGCAGTGGAAATGGTCCAAGTGCTTGAGCCCCTGCACCCACGTGGGAGACCTGGATGAAGCTCCCAGCTCCTGGCTTCAGCCTGGCCCAGTCCTGGCTGTTACAGCCATTTGAGAAGTTAATCAGCAGATGGAAGACTCCCTCTCTCTCTCTCTCCCTCCCTCCCTCCCTCACTGTCTCTATAACTTTGACTTTCAAATAAACAAATAAATAAATTTTTAAAAAGAAATAACAATACTCAAAGCACAAATAAATGACATAAAGATTTTAAATATACAAGAATAATTGAAATGAAGAGCTGATTCTTTGAAAAGGTAAGCAAAGTTGACGAACTCTTAGATGAACTAACCAAGAAAAAAGGAGGGAAGTTTCAAATACATCTAATACGGCTGGCACCGCGGCTCAATAGGCTAATCCTCCGCCTTGTGGCGCCGGCACACTGGGTTCTAGTCCAGGTCGGGGCACCGGATTCTGTCCCGGTTGCCCCTCTTCCAGGCCAGCTCTCTGCTGTGGCCCAGGAGTGCAGTGGAGGATGGCCCAAGTGCTTGGGCCCTGCACCCCATGGGAGACCAGGAGAAGCACCTGGCTCCTGCCTTCGGACCAGCGCAGTGCGCCAGCTGCAGCGCACCAGCCCAGCGGCCATTGGAGGGTGAGCCAACAGCAAAGGAGGACCTTTCTCTCTGTCTCTCTCTCTCTCACTGTCCACTCTGGCTGTCAAAAAAAATAAATAAATAAAATAAAAAAGATTATTCACCATGATTAAGTGGGATTCATCTCATGGGTGCAAGGATACCTCTACATTCACAAATCAGTAAATGGGATATACCACATCAACAGAATGAGGGACAAAAAGCACACAGCCACCCCAAGAGAGAGAAAAAAGGTCTTTGATAAAATACAACGTCTCTTTATGATAAAAGCTCTAACCAAATTAGATACAGAAGAAACATACTCCAATATATAAAAAGATCACATGTAACAAGGCAACAGCTAACATTGTAAGGTGGGAAAAGCTGAAGAATCTCTAGGATCTGGCACAAGACAAAGATGTACAATTTTAACACTTTTATTCAACATAGTACTGGAGGTCCTAGATAGAGTAATTAGGAAGAGAAGAAACAAAAGGCATTGGAATTGAAAATGTAGAAATCAAACTGTTACTGCTTGCAGATGACATGATCTAACATATAGAAAATGCAGACTCCACCACAAAGCTGTGAGGATTGAAACATTGAGCAAATGTTGAACAATGTTGCAGAATAAAAAAGACAATATACAAAAATAAGTAACATCATTATACATAAAGAGTGAATAGCATGAAAAAAAAATCAAGAAAGCAATCCCATTTCCAAAAGCAACAATAACAACAACAAAATACTGGGGCTGGCATAGCAGGTAGAGCATCCCATATGGGTTCCAGTTAGAGAGCTGGCTGTTCCACTTCCATTCCAGCTCCCTGCTAGTGTTCTGAGAAAGCAGCAGAAGATGGCCCAAGTGCTTGGGCCCCTGCCAACCACATGACGGGGCTCCTTGCTCCTGGCTGTGGCCTGGCCTAGCCCCAGCTGTTGCAGCCAACTGAGGAGTGAACTAGTGGATGAAAGATATACCTCACTCTTTCTGTCTCTTTCTATAACTTGATTTTCAAGCAAATAAATAAATATTTCCCAAAAACAGTAGGGAATAAGTTTAACCAAAGAGATAAAATCTCTAAAATGAAAACTATATATCACTGATGAGAGAAATTGAATACACAAGTAAATGGATAAACATCCTGTATTCAAGTATTGGAAGAATCAATACAATAAAAATGTGCATACTACCCAAAGTAATTTACAGGTTCAATGCAATCTCTATCAAAATTCCAATAACATTTTTCACAGAACTAGTGAAAACTATTAAAATTTGTATGGAACCACAAAAGATCCCAAAAAGCTAAAGCAATCTTGAGCAAAAAGAATACAGCAAAAGGTTGTATACTATTTGACTTTAAAATATATAATAAAGTTACAGTAATTAAAACAGCATGGTTTTAGCAAAAACACAGATTCATCGACCAACAGAACAGAATAAAGACCCTAAGAATAAACCCATACATCTACAGCCAACTGATACTTGACAAAGATGCTAAGAACATGCATTGAAAAAGGGGATAGTATTTATAATAAATGGTGCTGAAAAAAAATACAGATGCATGCAGAAAAAACAAACTAGACATGTAACTCTCACCATTTACAAAAATCAGCTCCAGGAGGTCAGAGTCACGCACAGTGAGCTAAGCTGTCACTTAACAAAGCTGGCATCCCACACTGGAGTGCCAGTTTGGTCTCAGCTGCTCTGCTTCGGATCTAGCTTCCTGTGAATATGCCTGGGAGGGCACAGAAGACAGTCCAAATACTTGGGCCCCTGCCACCCATGCGGGATACCAGGCTGGAGTTCCTGGCTCCTGGTCTTGGCCTGCCCCAGACTTGACTGTTATGGTCATTTAAGGAGTACGCCAGTAAATGGAAGATTTCTCTCTCTCTTCCCCTCTCTCCTTCCACCCCACCCTCAATCTTTGTCTCTCTCTCTCTTTCACTCTGCCTTTCAAATGTGCATAAATAAATATTTTTTTTTAAAAAAAAACTTTGCTCAATATAGATTAAAGAACCATTGCAACTTTGAGACAATTAGAAGAAAAAAGGAAAACACTTCAGGACAAGGATTTCCCAGCACAGACCTTAAAGACACAGGAAACAAAAAGAAAAATGAGATTTCACCAAACTGAAGAGCTTTTGTACAGCAAAGGAAACAACCAACAGGGTGAAGAGACAACCTACAGAATGGGATAAAGTACCTGTAAATTATACATCTGATAAGGGGTTAGTTTCCAGAATACATAAAGAACTCAAACAACTCAATATTAAAAAAGCAAACCATCAAATTTTAAAAATGGACAAAAATACAGTCATTTCTCCAATGAAGACACACAAATGGGCATCTGATAGATGAAAAAATGCTCAATATCATTAATCATCAGGGAAATGCAATTCAAAACAACGAGATACCACTTTACTCCAGTAAGATTGGCTATTATCAAAAAGACAAAAGATATCTGGGGCTTGTATTGTGGCATAGCAGGTTAAAGCCCTGGCCTGCAGCACCAGCATCCCACATGGGCAGCCGTTCTAGTCCTAGCTTCTCCACTCCCAATCCATCTCCCTGCTAATGGACCTGGGAAAGCAGTTTAGGATGGTCCAAGTCCTTGGGCCCCTGATCCTACATGGAGACCCAGAAGAAGCTCCTGACTCCTGGCTTCATATTGGATCAGCTCTGGCCACTGTGGCCATTTGGGGAGTGAACCAGCCGATGGAAGACCTCTCTCTATATATCTTTCTTTGTAACTCTATCTTTCAAATAAATAAAACAAATATTTCTAAAAAAGTCAAATGATATCAAGTGTTGGCACTCTTGCACACTGTTGGTGGGGATGAAAACTAACATAGCTATTGTGGAAAACAATATGGAAGTCTCTCAAAAACTAAAAATGGGGGGTCAGCACCATGGCTCACTTGGTTAATCCTTTGCCTGCGGCGCCAGCATCCCATATGGGCACCAGGTTCTAGTCCCGGCTGCTCCTCTTCCAGTCCAGCTCTCTGCTGTGGCCTGGGAGGGCACAGTGCTTGGGCCTCTGCACCCGCATGGGAGACCAGGAAGAAGCACCTGGCTCCTGGCTTCGGATCGGCACAGCTCCAGCCGTAGCGGCCATTTGGGGGGTGAACCAATGGAAGAAAGACCTTTCTCTCTGTCTCTCTCTGTCTAACTCTATCTGTCAAAAAAATAAATAAATAAATAAATAAATAAAAGGAACTACCATATGATTCAGCAATCCTATTTCTGGGTATATACTTGAGAGAGATGAAATCCATCTATCCAAAAGACATCTGTACTCCCATGTTTATTGCAGCACAAATCACAGGAGCCAGGAAATGCAACAACTTAAATGCCTATCAATTGATGAACAGAATCTCATGTAAGTACCAGTTCAAGTCCTGGCTGCTTCACTTCCCATCCAGCTCACTGCTAATGGAGGCAAAAGCATAAAAAGATGACTCAAGTACTTGGACCCCTGCCTCCCACATCAGAGACCTGGATGGAGTTCCAAGTTCCTGGCTTCAGCCTGGCCCAACCCTGGCCTTTGCAGCCAACTGGGGAGTGAACTAACAGATGACAGATCTCTGTTACTGTCTCTCTGCCTCTCTTTATAATTGACTTTCTAACAAACACACTCTTTTAGCAGATAAATAAGACAGCTTTCTACTGCTCTGATTAAACATAGCCATAAAAAAAAAAAAGAGAGAGAGACAATGGATTCCCGAGTCTCATCCTCAGAAATAAAAGGCTTTTCACTGGTCATAGTAGGAAAGAATGAGAGACTATATCACAGAAATCAAAATAATGAAGCCTTTCTTGGATTCCAGAAACATTTGGTCTCTACCACATACCTATTTTCAATCTCCAAAGCCATTAGCAGTGAATTCCATTAAAACACATTTTAATGGACCCAGTCTTGTGGTATAGCGAGTTAAGCCACTGCCTGCAATACTAGAATCCGATATGGGCACCAATCCATGTCCTGGCTGCTCTACTTCCAATCTAGCTAGCTGCCAATGACCTGGGAAAAGCAGCAGAAGGTGGTCCAAGTTTTTGGGCTCCTGCCACCCATGTGGGAGACCTGGAAGAAGCTCCTGGCTCCTGGCTTCGGATCGGCCCAGCTCTAGCCATTGTGGCCATTTGGCGACTGAACCAGCGGATGGAAGACCTTTGTCTCTGTCTCTCCCTCTCTCTGTCTGTAATTCTACCTATCAAAAAAAAAAGAATCTTAAAAAAAAAAAAAACCTCTGTTTGATCCCTAGTTTTATACCATTATTATTCCTCAAAGCCACAATAAATTGAGCTAAGCCAAATATGAGTTATGGAGAAGAATGGCTTGTGTATACAACTGGAACAGTTTAAAAAAAAATTTGCCTTCTGTTTCTCTCCAATCAGGAAAAAAGTCAACAGTCAACACATATACTTTCATCGATTCACCAGAAGTACATTTTAGAAGTGAACCCAACTGCCTGGGATTCCCGTTACGTGGAATTAATAAAATATCTCCATCCTGCACAGTCAGGAACACTTGGTCCCGCTCCGATTTCTCTACTCACTCAAGCTCCCTAAAGATAGATGAGCTTTATGCCCCAGAAAGGAAACAGGTCATTCGTCTGACATCACATTATTTACTGACATTAAAAATGATAATATCCATCAATAAGCAGCCAAGCCCCGAGTGGGTCACACGGAGAACAAAGCTGCAACTGTCTCTCTTTGATGGCTACAAGGAGATGCTGACTGAACTGCCACTGACGCTCCAATAATGTCACTATTGTCAAGAGCAGCTCACATTTTAATGGTGTTCACAGAATCCCCCTGTGTTTATTTGGGACTGGGGATCTGTATTTTATTCTGAACTTTCTTTATACGACTGAAACCTGGAACGACAATACCAAAATGATGAATGTGATTTGTTGGGTGGAGGGGGAGATGCTTGCATTTTAAATACTTCTCTTTGCCTTTCATTCCACTTCTAAAGAAAAAATAATGCCACTATGTATAGTCCTCTTAGCAGCCCAACAAGGCAGATATTATTTCTGAATTTTCTACGTAAGTGGAGGGGTCAAGGAGGCTTTTTAAATAAACTGCCCAGATTCCTAATGCTAACACATGGGCAATTCAGGGTGGCAATCCACTGGTTTTGCTGACTCTTCCAGTGATCCTGCCCCCCTCCTCGCTCTCTTTTCTCTCTCCCTCCCCACATACCCACCCACCCATCTAGCTTCCTATATAAAGCAACTTTGTTCTTACAAAAAGCAGTTTCTTGAAAGTACCTACCTACCATGATTTCATTCAATCCCAAAGTAAATACCACAGCACCAAGTACCTTCAGAAAACCCAAGGACATGCATCTAACACGTGCGGGGCTTCTGAACAACTTGATTCATTAGCTTGAATTCAAGAAAAGCCACAAGCAATGGGTAGGAATGAGCTGGCCGCTGAGGGTAATCAGAGGTAAAGTCAAAGCAATAGTGAATAAAGACCATAAATCCAGTTATTGAAGAACACTGTTCTATGTCCCCAAAAACCTTAGTTTCATGAAACTCGAGCTGCAGCTCAAGTGCTATTTAAAAATAGAAAACACTGGATTCTGATTGTTTTCCTTCTGTGCTCCCTGCGTAGAAGCAGCCACAAGAAGAGCTTGTCCTTTGGTTCTATTTTCTAAGGCGCCACCTCTAGTCCTGTCTTGCTCCCCTTCACCCTGCTGTTGAAAGACAGGGCAGGAAGGCCAGTTGGACACTTATGGACCCTTGGCCTAATCAGTGACCTCCTTCTGTCCACCATCATTTGTTTGATGTGTTTTAGTCGGACTCTCTTGGACTGAGTCTTTCTAAAACAGAACAGCTTGCTGGGAAAAGAAAATCTGCTATCTGACGATGCATTTGCCAAGATGACTCTAAACAATTGATCTCACAAGTTTTGTTTGTTTGTTTGTTTCCCAGAACTGTCCAAACTGACGACAGCGCAGACATTTCCAATGTGAAGAGGGAAGTCTGGCTTCAGCGCGTGACCGGCATTCTCAGTTCCGACTAGCAAATGGCTCTTGGCTCCCCAGTTACATTCAGATCAGGATGAATTACATGTATAATTCACACTCAAGAAAACAGCTCAAGTCCAATGTGTGAGACTTCTGCCAAAGTTGAAAGTCATTAGACACCATGATTTTGGCTGAGCACACGGCTCTGTTTTGAACTCTTACATGTCTGTGTTGTTGCTCATTCACTTAAACAGAAATGCAGGAAGCAGAGACAGGATCTCTTTATCTTTTCATGTTTCTCCAATTTATCTTCCTTGGCATAATAAATTTCTCAAGCACAAGAGTTGAGAGTGTTGTCTTGTTTCCCCCTCTGTTTTTTTCCATTATCTCAGTTATCTCTCGTTTATTTTTTAGTCTTCGCTCTTATCACAACAGTTTCCTGGGACATCATAAAGTTGGAATGAGCAACCTCCCACCCTCTGGGGCTGCTTACGGATGTTCCAGCCCCACACTCTCAATCACTGGGCTGTGTTGCTTTGGCATGTTTGGAAAGAAAAAGAAACCCTAGATATACCTCAAGCAGCAATGATAACTCAATTGCAGATGGCTTTTTCCACATAAAAATTACTCTTTATACAAAACATACCCATTGTTAGACCTACAAAACTTATAATTCCTGATATCAGATATTCAGCCAGGGTTTTATCATCTCATAAACTTTTTAAAAATAAAATTAGTTTTAAATTGTGAAATACTTAAATCATATAAAGTACACAAGACAAAATAACACACATAAATCTACTATGTTCACATTTTTTCTCCCAATAATCCTGACTTTAAAAAAAAAAAAAAACAACTTTATTTCTGTCTAGTCTACTTGAAAGGCAGAGAAGGAGGGTGAGTGAGAGAGTGAGCATGGGCTTCCATTCTCTGTTTCATTCCCCAAATGCCCAAAACAGCCAGGAGCTGGGCCAGGACAAATCCAGGGGACAGAATTCAAACCTGGTCCATCATTTGGGTGGCAGAGACGCAAGTCCCTGAGCTGTCATCTTCTGCCTCCCAGGAAGCTGGATCAGAAGGAAAGGTACTAGGACTCAAACTGGTGCTCTGACGAAGGGATGTGAGCATCCCAAACAATGACTTCACCACTGAGCCAAAAGCCTGCCCTCAGAGTATTTTCACAGCACTAAAAATCCTCTCCATCTACCAATCCATCCTTTTCTCCCTGTAATCCCTGGTAACCACTGAACTTTCTACTATCTCCATAGCTTGACTTTTTCAGAAGAATGGTTGGGATCATCAAATACAGAATCTTTTCAGACTGACTTTTTTCGCTTAGTAGTATGCAAGAGTACTCCATGTCTCTCTCTTTGGTTTGATATCTTATTTCTTTTTGGTATTAAATATCCCATTGTCTGTCCTTACCACAGTTTATTTGGCTATTGACAGACATCTTGGTTGCTTCTAAGTTTTGTCAATATGAATAAAGCTGCAATAAACATCTATACACAGACTCCTATGTAAATATAATTCTTTAACTTATTTGGATAGATACCAATGAGTGTTAACGCTGGACTGTACAGCAAGAGTTATATTTAGTTTTGTAGAAACCTCCAAAACAAAGTTGCTGTACTATTTTGTATTCCTACCAGCAGTGACTCAGAGTTCCTGTTGCTTTGTACCCTCACCAGGATTGTGTATTGTCAGTCCATGTTTGGGGTTTTGACCATTCTAACAGAAGTGTAGTGTATCTCATTGTTTTAATTTGTGTTTCTCTGAAGACATAAAATACGGAACTCAAAAGAGGTTTAATATTTGTTTTGTTCAAAATAGTGTCCAAATACAGTCTATTAATCAAGCCAAACTCTTGATGTCAGTTTTTCATTTAAAAGTAAGAATGTTAGATGTGGGGATGGTGCTGTGGCATGGATGGTAACGTTAATGCCTACAGTACATCCCATATGGGTGCTGGTTCAAATCCCTGCTGCTCCACTTCCAATCCAGCTCTCCGTCATGGCCTAGGAAAGCAGTACAAGATGGCCCAAGTCCTTGGGCCCCTGCACCAGCAAGGGAGACCCAGAAGAAACTCCTAGCTCTTGGCTTCAGATTGGATCTGTTCTGGTTATTGTGGCCATTTGGGGAGTGAACCAGCAAGTGGAAGGTGTTGTAGGTAAAGCCACAGCCAGCAATGCCAAAATTCTATGTGGCTTCCAGTTTGTGTCCTGGCTGCTCCACTTCCAATACAGCTCCCTGATAAACGCCTGGGAAAGCAGCAGAAGATACCTCAAGTGTCTGAGCCCCTGCTACCCACATGGGAGACCTGGATAAAGTTCTTGGCTCCCGGCTTTGGCCTGGTTCAGTGCTGGCTGATGTGATCATCTGGGAAGTGAACCAGCAAATGGAAGACTGACTGACTGACTCTCTCTCTCTCTCATTATTTCAAAATTAAATAAATAAATCTTTTAAAAAAATCAATAGAGTATATTTAGACAAACTAGTAATGTGTAGGAAATGGAATAGCAATGAGGAAAGAAAAGGAAAAGACAGGTTAAGTGACTTATCCAAAGAACCAGGGTAGACTGGAGTCCCTAGAACAGAAGAGTCACATGGAAGAGAGGTAAGAGATACAGTTATAGACAGCCCATGAAGGCTCTGAACATCTCAATAAAGAAAAGACCGGCCGGCGACGCGGCTCACTAGGCTAATCCTCCGCCTTGCGGCGCTGGCACACCGGATTCTAGTCCCGGTCGGGGTGCTAGATTCTGTCCCGGTTGCCCCTCTTCCAGGCCAGCTCTCTGCTGTGGCCAGGGAGTGCAGTGGAGGGTGGCCCAAGTGCTTGGGCCCTGCACCCCATGGGAGACCAGGAGAAGCACCTGGCTCCTGCCATTGGATCAGCGTAGTGCGCCGGCCACAGCGCGCCGGCCGCGGTGGCCATCAGAGGGTGAACCAATGGCAAAGGAAGACCTTTCTCTCTGTCTCTCTCACTTTCCACTCTGCCTGTCAAAAAAAAAAGACTTTTGCCTGGTCAAAAATATACATATATATATATATACACACACACACATACACCAACATCGATAATTCATCGATAGACTACAAATGCTACAAAAGGAATCACTGGAGGCAGAGGCTATCCAATCCTGGAGGGCCTCGTTAATGTCTCCTTCTCAGCCCTTTCACAGCTGTGCCACTCTTCAATTGGAAATACACTTTTGAAAACATTACTTGTTTGTTTCTACTATCACTTTTTTTGGGAAAGGAGATCCAGGAGGTTATTCTTGATGTGGAAAATGGATCTTAGTCCCAACTTTACTTTGATCCAGTTTCAAAGAGGAGTCTCCTAATTTGGTACATAGGGTACAGTGTCAAAGTCCCTTCTCCACCTCCTCATTCCCATGGAGGGGTCAGCAGATCTTGATCATGGCACCTCAGTTTTCTCCAAAGACTCCCAGTTCTCTCAGGTCACTAGAAACGTTACTGACTGTGCCTGAAGTATGCATCAGTACGCATCATGTTCTCCTTGAGGTCGCAAGCAACTAGAGGTAAATATGTTAGACTGTCTGCCATGAAAAATTCCTAATCCAGGAGGGAAAGCAATTCTGTGGGACACATGAGAAGACAAAATACTACAGGGAACAAAAATTGTGTCTTGGAAGGAATTTGATCTACCTGTTCTCTTATAAATGCCCCATCATTCCAACAGTCATTTGTTGACTGGTATAAACCAAATGCTCTCTTGTCTTACCGGCCTTAAATCCCCAACTGACCTTCAATGCCACATCAGAGCTCACAGAATGTCTAAATCAATTGGCTATTACCCTCCTCTAATACCACACATCAAAGAAGTAGCTCAGAGACAGAAACATGCAGTCCTGGAGCTGGTCTCTGAATGTTAGTTCCACACATGTCCAACAACTCTTCCCTTCCTCTGTGGCCATCAGAAAGGCAGGCTGCAGAGCAGACCTGGCACCTCAGGAGACAAGATCAGATGTCAGGGGCTCTCAGCCCACCCTCTTGTTCCTGCCCATCTTTTACGACAAGGCTTGCAAAAGGCGATGACAAATGCAATGCCATCTCCCTCCAGAACTCCAGCTGGGTTTCATTCATGAGGGAAACAATGTGTTTTGTCAATAGAAGAGAAGCAAAATGCTTAACTATGAGTTTTTATTGCCCAGGCGCTTGCTGCAAGCTCTCAGGTCCCAAAGAGATGCCTTTAGGAGTTCTGAGCCCTTGGAGAGAAGTGGTAGCTGTGCTTTGTGGGAGGAGCAGCTTACATCATAACCTACAGGGCCCACTTCTCCTAAGCACCATGACCCTGACACTTCCCACTACTCAGAGGCTGTCAGTTTAGTCATCAGTGTTGCATTAATCTACTTTTCCTGACTACGTTTGAGTTATTTTCCTCCAGCAGATGGAGAAAAGTATTGTCTCTTTCTCTCTTAAAGAAGTCTTCCTTGATGAGCAACGTCCAACACTAATCACCCTTAAGAACACAGTTTTGTATTGGACTTGGCTTAAATCCTTAATTTGCCATACTTGGACAGTGTAGCTACTTTATAAGGTATCTGAGGGCAGAGACGTTTCCCATGTCCGATCTACTCCATCACGAACGATTCACACCCCACCTGTGTGCTGATAAATATGGGCAAGACAAGGTCACACTGCAGCCAAAGGAATCCCCATGTCTGAGCATATCAACATGACAAACGCGTAACAGCTCAAACGCTGTCACCCGTGGGTTTGAGGGACTCTCTAGGGCAGTCTAATGAAGCAGCTCCTTTGATGTTACAGCTCCATCATGCCAAAACACGAGGTGTCTTCTACGATGACCTCAGTCGGGATGAGGGTGACTGGAAAGGACAGTCAGAAGCTGGGGAACGCCAGCTCTGTTGGCAGTGCTGACATATTCCCTCTACGACACGGCTGCCCTGTGACTGGCAGACTGTCCTCAGGATGAATAAGCAGTGTGATCCCTCCTCCTAGCCTGTGGAAGCACCACCTCTGATGACGGTCAAGGAGAAGAAGCGAGGGTTCGCAGACCCATCTATTACATCCTAGAGTTACTGCTAGAAACCTAGGGCTGCCCTGCAGTGATACGTCCCTGAAACATGAGCTCACAAATCTCTGTCCTTTTGCTTTAAGGTCGTCAAAGGATTACATCTGATGTCTTGTTTAAGGGTAATTTAATATTATACTTTTTATTTTATATTTTAAATATAATTAAAATTATATTTAATTATAATTTAATTTAATATTAAGTGTGATGTAGCTTTTCTCATTTATTTATTTATATATTTTTAAAGATTTTATTTACTTTATTTGAGAGGTAGAGTCACAGACAGTGAGAGGGAGAGACAGAGAGAAAAGTCTTCCCTCTGTTGGTTCACTCCCCAAATGGCCGCAATGGCCAGAGCTGTGCGAATCCGAAGCCAGGAGCCTGGCGCCTCCTCCTGGTCTCCCAAGTGGGTGCAGGGGCTCAAGGACTTGGGCCATCCTCTACTACTCTCACAGGCCATGGCAGAGAGCTGGATTGGAAGTGGAGCAACCAGGACTACAACTGGCACCCAGATGGGATGCCGAAGCCCTAGGCGGAGGATTAAGCTACTGAGCCACGGCGCCGGCCCCTCTCATTTATTTAACAGAATATTATTATTATTCAGCAGGAACTGCTGGTGGTTCCCCAACATCCTTTATTCTTTGCTTGTAGAAGGACTGCTAGATTTTCATGGGGATAATCAACGAGGCCTAGTCACACGGCCAGGTTATCGCAGATGGAGTGAGAGCAGAAGTGATTTACAAAGCTTCTGGGCCTTGTGGAAGGGAATTAGCACATTCATTCCTTCCTTTCTCATTCTGGCTTAAGGTAATCCAACCATGAGAAGGGGAGTTTTCTTCCCCACAAAGACTGTGAGGACGGTACATGAATGATCCAAGTCCCTGACACAGGGGAGTCACTGCATTAGTGCAGCTCACTTTAGCCTGAACCATGTGAGGATAGAGGAAAAAAAATCCTATCTTGTTGATGCTAAATCTATATCCTATTCAATTTGATGTATTACAAGTTTTCAGTTCCCAGGAAATAGGATGTAGACAAATGCACTGATCCTAAAGGCAGATCTTTACACCTTCAGAAAGGACAATGGTGTGCCAGAGACTACATTCCTAAGAGTTTCAGACAACCTGAGATGATGTCTTCTCCATACAGCAAGGGAGACTCTGGGGCATGGAAAAGCCTCACGTGACCACTCAACCCTAAATATCTCAGGAAAGTGGACTATTTCTTCCACTGCAAGCCATTTCCTTATATTGCTCATTTTGGAAGACACGAAGATTAAGTATGATGTTGTTTGGTCCAAAAGCAGTAACTGAATTGCATATTAATTCATATACATTGATCTCATTTTCCTATTCCAAATGAACATGCTCCTCTGACATATGGTCACGGCAATAGTGCAGAACACGTGGGACCAGGATTGCCAAACCTTAGCAAAACTTCCTAGTGCGTTCCTTGCTATGTAAGTATGAAACAGCAGTCAGGATCAAACAGCCAGCACAGAAAAAAACAGTCAAACTCAATGATTAAGAAAGGCAAGGGGTTATTTCTAGGTAGCAACTTAACGCAAAAAGGAACATATACAACATATCTGACACAGAGAGAGAGGGTCCAGTATTAGAATGGGAAATAGCTCTTGCTTGTGCCACCTACTTCCCTTTAAATGTACCATAAACCAATCAACATGACATGAGGGAAAGCTAAGGCTTCTAAGGACAGAAGTCCACACAGCCACTTCAAACACTGGAGGCTAGCACTTAAGCTAAGACCTCTGAGCTAGCCAGATTCAGGGAATGACACTAGGATGAGGAGGAGTGATGACAGGTGCCTACTGCTCACTCAGTTTGGCAAGTGTTCTAGGTATAGGCAACACTAAATCTCTGCTACCCTCATTACATTCCAGGACTGGATTTGTGATGAACAGAATGGCACTTGTTCTTACACACCAGTGACAAACGTATTCCATGATATAAACTCTTCCATTTTTATAATTATATAGGAGCTAATTGTACATGATAAGTATAGTTTTAAAAATCTAACTGCATATAAGCCTTCTAAAATCTAGAAATTGAGAGGAATGCCCACCCTATAGTTTTCTCTACATATGATATTGGGACATTTGCTATCCAAATGCAAAAATTAATCTGAAATATATCCACAAACAAAGATCACGTCATAATATATCAAAGACCTAACTGAAAGAGCTAAAGCCATAAAATGCTTAGAAAGGCAAACAGTTGTAACTCTTTAGGATCTTGGATTGGGCAAGAGTTTCTTAGATATGTTACCAAAAACATAAGCAACCAAAGGAAAAAACAGATAAATTAGACTTCACCAAAATTAAAAAAACTTTTTCACAACAAAGCATACTATCAAGAAATTGAAAACACAACATACAAAATGGAAGAAAATATTAACAAGTCGTATATCCAAAAAGCATAATATCCAGAATATATAAATGACTCTTATAACTCAATGGTAAAAACTCAACTCAAAGATTTGAATAGTTCTTTCTCAAAAGATATAAAATTGGCCAAAGGATGAGGAATGTCATTAGACTCTAGAGAAAATGCAAATTAAAATCAAAATGAGACACCATTTCATACACATAGGATGGCAGTAAGAAAAAATTTTAAAAGTGACAAGTATTAAATATGAGGGTTTAAGGAAATTGGAACTCCTCTCAAGGATTACTGCTAGTGGGAAGGTGTAAATGGTGCCGCCTCTATAGAAAGCAGCTTGGCAGTTCCTCAAAAAGTTAAACACAGAATTATCATTTAGCCTGCAAACTACACCCTCAAGTACAGGCCTAAGAAAAATGAAGACATGTTCACAAACACACAAAATTTTTAATAGATTTATTCCGTTTGGAAGGCTGAGTTGCAGAGAGAGAGGGAGAGGCAGAGAGAAGAGATCCACCAGCTGGTTGACACCCCAAAGGGCCGCAGTGGTCAGGGCTGAGCCAGGCCGAAGCCAGAAGCCTGGGGCTTCATCCGGGTTTCCCACGTAAGTGCAGAGGCCCAAGTGCAAGGACAATCTTCTACTGATTTTCCAAGGAGCTGGATCGGAAGTGGAGCAGCTGGGACCTTCACTGGCACCCACATAGGACGCCAGCATCCACAAGCACTGACTTTACCCTCTATGCCAGGATGCCGGTCCCCACACAACAGTTTCATAAAACATTTAAAGCAGCATTACTTGTGATAGGCCCAAGGTGAAAATAAAATGTCCATCAACTGAGGAATCAACAACATGTGGTATATCTATAAAATGGAATATTGTTTACTGATAAAAAGGAATGAAGCTCCAATAAAATACACAAGAATCAACCTTGAAACTGAATGAAACCAAATATAAAAGGCCATACTGTTTCTGATTCTGTTTAGATAAAATGTCTAGGACAAACTGACAGAGCAGAAGTAGCTGACGGGTTGTCATGGGCTGCATGAAGGGGAGGCCTGGGAGTGAGCGCAGGCTCTTCCAGGGTACCTTTCTGAGAGCTGGAGAGCAGTAGTACTTGTCCAACCTAGTGAATATTCTAAAAACCAATGAGGGGACAGCACTGTGATGTAGCGGGGAAAGCCACCGCCTGCAGTACTGGCATCCCATGTGGGCACTGGTTCAAGACCCAACTGCTTCACTTCCGATCCAGCTCTCTGCTATGGCCTGGGAAAGCAGTGGAAGATGGCCCAAGTCCTTGGGCCCCCGCACTTACATAGGAGACCTAGAAGAGGCTCCTGGCTCCTGGCTTTGGATTGGCACAGCTCCGGCTATTGCAGCCATTTGGAGAGTGAACCAGCAAGATGGAAGCTCTTGCTCTCTCTCACTCTCTCTCTCTCTGTTGTTCTCTCTCTCTCTCTGTAACTCTGCCTTTTAAATAAATCAATCTTTTTTAAGAAAAGATTTATTTAAAAACCTAATGAATTCAATGCTTTAAAACTAGAAATTTTATGCTTTAAAATATATGTTAGGTCAATTATTTCCCGAGTTTTTCTTTAAAAACATAAACAATGACTACTATCACTGCTACTGTTCTACGTTACATTGGGACCTCCATACAGCATGAACGAGTTAAGAAAAAAAATAAAAACTACAAAATATGAAAGAAATAAAACCTCTAGTTTGTAGACAACATGACTCTATTCAAGAAATCAAGACTACCAAGAAAGTAAAAGTAGCATGCTGTCTATAACAAAATAGAAAAGTCAGTTGCTTTTTCATACATCATAAAGAAATAAAATTTAGATTACAACAGTTACTGACTTATGATATATATATATATTTTTTTACTTTGCAATGGGGCAAAAATATGCAGTCAGTAGAAACTATATTTGAATTTAGAATTTTGATCTTTTCCTGGACTAGTGATATGTGGTATAGTACTTCCAGTTGAGTTGATGCTGGGCAGCAGTAGCAAGCCACAGCTCCTAGGCAGCCAAGGGACCACAATTGTCAACAACCAATACTCTACAGTGTACTGTGTTGCTAAGGTGTGGGGTTCAATGACTTTGGTGTACTAAATGCACTTTCAATTTTAATATTTCCAAGTTATTATGGGTTCATCAGGATATAACCCCTTCAAAGATCATGAAGCATCTATACACAATTTACAGCATCAACAAAAATATAAGCACTGGTGATACAGCTTAAAAAATGAAAGGCAAGGGGCTCACGGCATGAAGACATGGGTGACTGGACAAGAGCTGAATACTGGGGTCTTGCTCCTATGAGTAAGGCAAGGCTGGAGGATTACCCTCTCTACTCATTCACTCATCTGTGCATTCACCAATCCACATGAACAGTAGAAGACTATGCCACCCAAAATAGGCCTCTTTGGAATTACTGCTTATTTTCAGTTGAAGATAATTGCGAAGAAGCAAACCTAAGAAAAGCTCCCCGCCTTCTTCATTTGTCTAAAAATCAGACACAAAGGAGTGGAGGTACTCCCCAGCCCTCCACTGGCAGGAAGCGCAGAGTTGCTCACCTGGGACAACTACAGATTCTTGCTAGTCCAGAGAGGGCCCCAAAGGAATCTACATAACAAACATCACTATTTCTTATCATCCACTAGTTCCTTGAATATGTACCTTCCCATAATTTGCTGCTCCAGGAAGTCAGTCCTTTTCCTTCATCTGGGCACTTTTCTAAAATTTTAACACTGTGTTCAGGGACACTAAAAAATCCAACTTCAAACCATTCCTTTCAATTACTCACCACTGAAAACTCTGTGGTGTGTGCAGATACATGTGTAAATGAAATTCTCTTTGTTTTTCTCTTGTTAATTTTTGTCCATCTGACTTACAGTATTCTGGGCCCATGAACCATGAATGAGCAGAGAGCAACAGCCATTTCTCCTCCCCTATACACATAACAAATATATACCGGGCCTCTGATACATGTCTGGGCAATGATCTATGGGCCACGTGTGAAGGATACAGGGACTCAGATCAGAGTAGTCAAACAGATAAGCAATGCACACATACAAAATATTACTTCTAAGAGTGACAAATGCCATGGAAAAATAAAACTAGGTAATAGAGAAATAGAGGTGACTGGGGAGAGTTCAGGGCTTAAGCAACTGCTTTAGCAAAGGAGATCAGGGCAGAGTTCTCCAAGCAGGTGGGAGGAACATGCCTGAGCCCTAGATCACTTAAAGGAGCTGAAAGAGCTGTAATTAAAAAGTTGTCTCCACAAAACATCTAACAGCAAAGGAAAACCAGAGTCCAGCTGGAAGATGCAAAAGTCACCAAAGCTCATCACAGACATCAAACCCACAGGAAAGGTAAACGTCAAGGTTGCAGGAGCTGAACCTGCCATCTCTGCTTATGTCTGATAAGGTCTCAGAGGCCCAGCTGGGCTGTGCACAGGCGCACATGGGGCACCCGAATGGGCTGCCCAGCAGGGTTTCAGTGGTGCGTCTCTGTTAATTATCTGAGCGCTGGCACTGCTCCTCTAGACTCACAGCTAAATAAAGCCACCCCCGTTGCTCGGCCACAAGCTCGTGAAGGTTAAAACGAAACTGTGTCTCTGCGGATGCAGCATTTGGTGCTTATTGGCGAGTTTTACCGTCATTTTGCAGTTAATAATTAGCTCTGCCTTGGTCCTCACAAAGGGTGCCACCCAGACAAAAGCAGACGTTAAGTGTGTTCGCTATACTTGCCACCAGTATAAATAGGCAAAGGGATGATTAATGAATGAGGGGGGGAATTAAACACAACAGTGAACAAAGACAAAAGCCCATGGCTCCAGTGCCCGAGAACTGAGCCACGCTGGATGCAAAGAGAGGCTGCAGACAGCGTCGCACACAAAACCCCCATTGAACGGGACAGGCTGTGAAGACTTCATTTACCCTTGTGTTATGACAGCCACAGTGTTTTATTAACATTCTGACAAGTTAAGGGGCTGGGGTCAGCCGAGGCAAAAACACGCGCATCTGGGGGAGGTGGCCCGGACAGGAGGAGAAGAGCACATTTTTGTGTGGGTGACAGAGAAGGCCCCGACATGTTGGACAACACCCTTCAGGCCTCTTTGGCGGGGGGCGGAGCCAGAGTCGACATTTGTAAAGAGTTGTTTGGATGTCACACAAAGCTGAGGCGGCGACAACACAACCGTGGCTGCTGAAGCCCTTTGACGAGACCTGTCCAGGCCTCAAAAAGGCCACATCATAGACTGGCCAGCCATGGGGCTCGGGGATGAAGAGCTCTGCCGGGAAGCAGGGGTGAGCAGCGCTTTGTAGGCTCAGGAGGGTTTGGTGCTGGCTGGCAGCTTTGGCAGGCCTCCTCTAGCTGGTTCCAAGAGGAGACTTTCTCCCATCGGCATGCATGGCAGGAGGCCCATGTGTTTGGCCAACTGGATTTTGAGGGCTTGGGTAGTTCTGAGCCAGTGGAGACCAGCAAGTGGACAAAGCCTGGAGAGCTGGGGGCTGACTTTCTGGGTGCCCTGTCCTTACAAAGTTCCTCTCTCTTGGGGCTCCCCAATGTCAACCAGGTGCCTGATGGGCAATGGTCTGATAAAAGAATCCCTCTGGAAGACTGAGGTGATAATGAGCTTAAAGATTTTCCCATCCTCTACACACACACACACTGCATTTAAACAGAGGACTTTGTCCCAAAAGTCCTTAAGAAAGACAGCAATGCAGCATTATAGGCTCTAAGGCAGGGCTGAAGGAGACTTAGGAACTTGGCACAGTTCTTGGCACCACATAGACAGCTGCCAAATTCTGTAGACTTTTATTTCCTTTTGCCTGCATTACCTGGGGATGGGAAATGTCAAGTGAGAAAATAGGTACCAAGTGCTTCAAGATAAGCACCTGTATCATCGTGATGGTTATAACTTACTGAATGATGGAAATCATATCCCTGAGTTAGCAGTACCCTCCAAATGTAGAAAATGACAATGCGAGTCATTGAGGGAGTTCCGGATGAAAGATTGATCTTTCTCTCTCTTTAACTATGCCCTTCAAATAAATAAATAATTGTTTTTACAAAGAGTAACTTCTGTTTTCAGAGAGTATCTGAATAACTTCCAGAATGCTAGACTTCAAGTGGTCTTATTTTTTTTTTAATTTATTTATTTACTTGAAAGTCAGCATTACACAGAAAGAGAAGGAGAGGCAGAAGGAGAGGCAGAGAGAGAAAGGTCTTCCATCCACTGGTTCACTCCCCAGATGACCGCAATGGCCAGAGCTGTGCCAACCTGAAGCCAGGAGCCAGGAGCTTCTTCCAAGTCTCCTACGTGGGTACAGGGCCCCAAGAACTTGGGCCATCTTCTACTACTCTCCCTGGTCATAGCAGAGAGCTGGATCAGAAGAGGAGCAGCCAGGACTCAAACCGGTGCCTATATGGGATGTCAGCACTGCAGGTGGCTTTACCCACTACACCCCGATGCCAGCCCCAAGTGGTCTTAGTTTTTAAGGTGTATTTTATAGCTTTAGAAGAAGCTATTACTTTATTAGTGCAGAGAAACTATAGAATCCAAATTTTACAAAAGCTACTCAAGCATGATAATTCAAATCAAGACTACTTTATATTCTCTTAATCATTAAAAGATAGGAAGTCTGACAATAATACGTGTTGGAGAAAATCTGTAACCACAGCATTCTCTCCTGTCTTTGCTGGTGGAAAGTGTTAAGCTGGAACAACTTTTGGAAAAACAGATTAGTGTTATCTAACAAAGTTAAAGGTATTCATAGGGAAAGACCCCACGTCCTATTTCCAAGAAAATCTAGCTAAGGTACACAGGGAGAAGCATGAAGGTACAAGGCAGTGAAAAGCTGAACACCTGCCTCCTGGAGAATAAATGGTTACAGTTTACCATACAGGAACAGACCCAGCATCGCAAAGGAGTGAAGAGCAGCTAGAAGCATCAACATAGATGAAGTTCAGTACCATAATACTGAGTGCAAATACAAACCCCAGAAGAAAACATCCAGCATGCCATCTTTTTCTTTCATAAAAAAATTAAAACAGCCATAGCCAAGCATTACATGCTCCTTGGGTACGTAAATGAGTCAGCATTGTGTGTGCTAAAATCCTTTAAAACTGGAATAGCATATTAAACACAACATTTAAGATAACAATTATACTGAAGAGGACCTTACAGAAAAATGAAGAAATTTCAAAAAGCTCATCATGAAAAGAATTAAAAGTTGAGTTCATTTTGATGTCAAAGAAGTTTAAAATCCATGCATACAAGGGGCCTTTAGAAATTTCATGGAGATACATATGATGGGAAAAGATCAAGAATTTCTAAATTTTTGGGTATCAAAAATAAACATATTTAATCCCATTTCCCCACAAAATTTTAAGTACCTTTGTATTCTAGTCCTTGGTTTGCTTCATTCATTGCATTATTAAAAATACGTAAGTGCACACATACCATAAATTTTATGCATAGATCAATTGGCATCATAAAAATAAAAGTTATGATTTACTCAATTCTATGCACCTGAAATCCACTGGAAGAAAAACAGCCATCTGCACTAGAGGAAAGCCAAGTTCTACAGCAGAAAAAAAAAATGTCTTCAAATGCTGACCTTTAAGTCAAAATTTATTTCAGCTTAGGACTGTGTAGAGGCCATGGAGAGAGACAAAGTGAAAAAAGTTGAGGTAATGGTTTCCCCATAAACTTGTCCAACTGGGAAAGCAGTAGGAGACCAGGATAGAATCTTGGCAAGGGAGCAATATGCAAGGGCATCAGTGATTCATAGAATAGGTCTAACTCATGTTGGGAGAGACAAAGACACAACAGTTCTGGGCAAAGCAGGAAGTTAAAACAAGATAGAAAAAGTTTTAGGGGACAGACACACAGAAAACATGTCGGTGGTCAAAAGCATAAATGAAAGGGGAGACAACTCCAGTCTGCAATTCTTAGAAGAAATTACACATCAGGGCTTATGGACAAAGGGACTCACAAACTGGTTACAGGTCCAATTTCAGAGAGATCTGTGATAAGACTATAATCTCCAATCCAGGTCACTTTTCTAATTTAATAAGGTCTCATTGATTTGAACAAAACTAATTTGGAATGGCTGGAGTAATCAAGCTAGAATGAAACATCTTTCACTATAAAAATAGTATTTACTCAGCAAATTAACAGCATGAGACACATCAGGTAGGGGGATACTTGGCCTAGTTAGAAGTACAAATTTGACACACACACCAATGTTCATTTGTTCTATAACAGTCAATGTGTTAATTACAGATGATCGTCAGTCATTAAAAGGGTTCCTTAGCAGAGGGATACTATTTTAGACACTTTAGTATGTGTTACCAGGGGTATTTCAAAGTAGTAAAACAGTGATTTGAAAACAATCTTTTCAGTCATCTGTTGCCCAAAAGGGCTGCAGCAGAACACTACTGTTTGGATGTGGTCTGAGTGGTCCCTAAAGCTTTCTGTGTTCACGTCTAGTACTCCCTGTAAGGCATTAAAAGGGGGGAAACCTGATCTGGCCATGGTGTCCAAGGTGGGGCCTTAGGGTTAGATATGGTTATCAGAAAGGAGTCCCCCTGATTGAATCCTTGGGCTTTTTTTTTTTTTTTTTTTTTTTTTGACAGGCAGAGTGGACAGTGAGAGAAAGAGACAGAGAGAAAGGTCTTCCTTTGCCGTTGGTTCACCCTCCAATGGCCACCGCGGCCGGCGCACCGCGCTCATCGGATGGCAGGAGCCAGGTGCCAGGTGCTTTTTCCTGATCTCCCATGGGGTGCAGGGCCCAAGCACTTGGGCCATCCTCCACTGCACTCCCGGGCCACAGCAGAGGGCTGGCCTGGAAGAGGGGCAACCGGGACAGAATCCGGCGCCCGACCGGGACTAGAACCCGGTGTGCCGGCGCTGCAAGGCGGAGAATTAGCCTGTTGAGCCACGGCGCCGGCCAGAATCCTTGGGCTTTCTAAGAAGAGGGAGACTAGACAGATTCAAGTCCCATGAGATGTGCTGAGTCACTTTTTCTTTAAAATAGTTATTTATTTATTTATTTATTTATTTGAAAAGCAGATTTACAAAGAGGCAGAGTCAGAGAGAGAAAGGGAGAGGTCCTCCACCCACTGGTTCACCCCCTAGATGGCCACAACAGCTGGAGCTGTGCCAATCCAAAACCAGGAACCAGGAGCTTCCTCCCAGTCTCCCATATGGGTGCAGGGGCCCAAAGATTTGGGCCATTTTCTGCTTTTCTTTACAAAGCAGGCTGCCTAGGGTATTTTGTTACAGTCATAAAAAACAGACTAAGGGAGGAAAAGTCATTTTCTTTCTACCTTTCATAGCTCTTACTTGGGATGGATCATTGCAACAAAAGTTAAATAAGAAAAAAATTCAAAACTTACTAACATGTATGCTTATGTATACATGGGAGGCAGCTAGGAAAACTTTCAAAGAGGTAGATTATTATTGTGGCTAAAATACCATCTCTAGATAAAACCAAGCAGGAAGGGTGTTGGGAGTATCAGGTAATGGGGGAATAGCCAGATAGAGTCTGGTATAGACCAAGGTGTGTTGTGCCTATGGAAGGTGGTACCTTCTGCACGGATGTCTTTAGTGAATTATTCACTGTTTTCTTCCTGGTACAGAGATGAGACTCCCTTACATTTGGAGATTTTCCTTATAGATAGAAGTTTCCCTTTCAAAAGGAAACTTCTATCCAGTTTTCAGAGCTCCTCCTGTGACCTCAGTTCCTCTAAATATCATCTCAAAATAAGCCTTAGGCCAAGGAGGCATATTTTAGGGTGGCATATGCTGGTCCCCTACAGAGTGAACTGGCTCAGACTGGAATGGCTTTTAAACTCAAACCCCAAATCAATGAAAAGAGTTCTATGTTTTCTGAAAGATGATACAAACAGGATTAGAAATCTGGCTTTCACTTCCCCAACAAGATTTGCAATGGAAGAGAACTCCAGCCCCAGAGAGGCAGTGTCCCTGCTCAGTAATCTCAAATAGGGATTTAAAAAGCCAGCCTCGTCTCCAAGCCACGACATGGTCTAAGCAAGGTGCTAACCTGCGTCTCATCTCAGTAACGTCAGAAGGGTAACAGTTATTAGCTATATACTGCTATTCTGACACAACAGTCAGGTCTTACTGGGTCCCCTAGGTGTGCCCACTTCTCTGCGCTAAGAAAAACACTGTCAAAATTCTAACACAAGTTCAAAAGAAACCAAAGACTCACGATCTCCATCAGTATTGAGTTCTGAGACCACAAATGTGGAAAATGAGCCACCAAGAAGGTAAAGATTTTTAAAAAGCAGGAGAGGAAGGGTCAGAGGGCATATACAATGTTTTTCTAAGAACTAGACAAGTCACAGCTTTATACACACCAACACAGTTAGACTGGAACATATTGCAACAGGAATGACTGACAAGTTTCTATCAACAGACTTAGGAAACATGACTACCAAATGAAAAAGTCAGTTTATGTAGTATATTTGAAACCACAGTGAGTGTGTGCTTGCGAAGAGGGGGGTGATAAACAGGAGTTCATGAAAAAATATTAAATAGGTCAAATAGTAGGATAATATGAAAAATCTATTTTAAACTAAATATGATTTAGCTGAAATGTTAATCTGATAAACAAGATGGGTTTTGCCAGATCGTTTGATTCATTCTATAAAGCCATCACTCAGATTTCTTCTTTTTAAGCTTTCCAACAGCTCTGTTAATATGGAGCTGGGCAAAAAGAAAAAAAAAACTGTTTTCCAGTCTTTTCAGCCAGTGTATACTAGAGCGAGTTTAATTGTGCTGAAGTCTAATGTTCTCTTTGAAACAGCTCAGGAAGGAAGGCACAGAGCCTTTTCTAATCTGGCAGCAAAGGAATCCTGCATGTTTACTTCTGCTTGCTTTTTGGAGTTGCAGATGAACACACCAAACTAAAGGGCACTGGAAAGATAAGTTTCCCTGACACCCACCATAACTCTTTTATATTGCCGACCGGCTATTCTATAGGTAGCATTCAGAGGCAAATATATAAAAAAAAAATGATGTAAAGCCAAAATTATTTCCTTGATAACACTTGTTTTAAACACCTCGCCACTAAATAGCTAAAAGTCTCCAAAGTGAATGCATAAAGCATATAAAAGCCACCAGCATACTTACATAAATTCTTAAGATTAAAGTAATAACTTCTAGAAAAAGGTGGGAGAAAACACACTACAATAAATCTATTTGTAATGGTATTTGGGCTCTACCAACTGCTTTCATTGGTCTCCGGTGGCTTACATATAAAACAATACATTTGATGTATGATTTCAATTCCTTATGGAAAACTGTTCTATCTACAAGCAGCCTGTCAAGGAGAATGCCAAAAAAACTCTCTCTGCGTCCCAATATGAGGCAGGACTTTAAGATATAACTTAAGGTCACAATCTGTTCTTGCTCGGTCAGGTTTAAGACTGTAATTGAGCAATGCCTGACCTGGGGGAGGCCAGCGAAGGGGAGGGGGAGGCTTATTTATAGTGAAATAGAAAAAGGCAAGGTGTCAGAGCTCTAAGTTAAATGGCATTGTTTTGCAGGGCGAGTGGCTCTACAAAACGGGCAGGATTTGAGGAGTGGCTCTCGGGAAGCTGATGGGAACCTATGCCATACCTCCCAGCCCATGGCATATGGCAGCTGTCAGCAGCACACCACCCCTCTTGGGCCCAGGGATCTATTTTGCTGTTCTTGAGGGGTACACTGGGGGGAGAAAAGTTGCTGTGGAATGAAAACAAATGCCATTCTAATTGGTCTGTAAATTGCAGCCCTTCATTATTAGAACACAGCTCAGTGTTTCAGCCGCCATTTTTTAATTCCAAATTAAAGTTGTCCAGGTTTAAACAGGGAATTATAAGTGAAAAATGCCTACAGTTGCAAGAGGGCAATATACAAGTCCCATGGGCTATTTTTCTGGAAACTATAATCTTCCCCATTCTCCTAATTGAGTTCTCACTGTCCCTCCCTGGTTCTTCCTCCAGCTTCTACCTTCACAATCACAGCGCCCGGAGATGTTGTCCAATCTGTCCGTGATCAAATCCCTTAAAGGGACACACAGCCTTGTCTGAAGCCCAACATATCTTTGCTCCAACTCCGAGTTTAGCTCGTTTTGTTGTGGTGGTGGGCGTCGGTCATTTGCTGAGCATCTCATGGGGTCATGTGCCTTTGGCATGACCTGTGTTCCCCAGAGGAAGGGCTGGAGCATGTGTCATCACTTCCTCTTGTTCCCAGCAGCAACTTTCTTGTTTTCAAGCCTCTTCAGGGAAGGAGATGCCAACAGCAATGGAAAATCTGACCAAGCCAATAACATTCTGTCAGCCTTGAATTCCTCCCTGAGGTGCTTTCCTCTAAGTCTCACCTGCGTGGACAATGGAAAAGCATTGTTTGCCTTCATCTTGGGGAATAATTGGAGGCTGTCATTAAGTAACACCCGAGTGAGATCAGTTATTCAACATTATTTATAGCCCAGGAACAAAGACATAGTCTTACCTAAAGAGACCTTCACAGGGCCTAGCGTTGTGGCATAGCGGGTTAAACTGCCACCTGAAATGTTGGCATCCCATATCTGAGTGCCAGTTCAAATGCTGACTTCTCCGCTTCTGATCCTGTTCCCAGTGGATGCATCTGGGTGGTGGTGGATGGTGGCCCAATTGCTTGAACGCTTGTCACCCATGTGGGAAACCCAGATGGAGTTCCAGATTGTGGCTTTCGCTGGTCCAGTTCCAGCTGTTGCACCATTTGGGGAATGAACCAACAGATGGAAAATCTCAATCGCTCTCTGTGTATTTCAGATAAATAAAATAAATCTTAACAACAAAAAGAAGATATTTTCCTTGACTGAGCTGCTGATGATAGCTATTGGACAAATGGCTGGTATGAAACAAGTAAGCATCCAAGAACATTATACTACCACCGAGCATTTTTGCTTAAAGAGCGGTCAGTGTAACATGGGAGTGTCCAAGAAGGCACAACAGAAGTCCTGCGAACTGAAGAGGCACTCACAGAGAGATCAGTAGTCACTAAAACAGCAAAACAACAGAGCAACAGCACAGACAACAGCACCACAGAAGGAACAGTTGAGTGTAAGTGGGCCTAAGAAGGCGGTGAGAAGAGAATGCCTGCACGGGGTGGCTGGACAGGCACTGCTGAGTGCAGCCTTTTGGCTGTCTCCTGGATATTCTCCACATTCCACAAACCTTTCTGGACAGGTCAGACTCACTATCTGAGGTCTGATCTACAGGATTCCTGACACTGACCACAAGGGAGTTCTGCCCTGGCCTCTCCATATACCTCGTTCTCTGCAGCCTGTTATGTTACATGGTCCACCATACAATTCCGACATTAAGAAACGGACAATATTTGAGTTTAAAAACTTTTGTCCAGGGGCAAGTACTGTGACACAACGGGGTAAGTGCCACTTGGGATGCTCATACCCCATACTGGAGTGCCAGTCTGAGTCCCAGCCATCCGCTTCCAATCCAGCCTCCTGCTAAAACTCCTGGGAAGCAGCAGATGATGATGGTTCAGTACATCAGTCTCTGCCACCCAAGTGAGAGGCCAGCATGGAGCTTCTGGTTCCTAGTTTCCATTTGGCCCAGCCTCAGCTACTGTAGTCATTTGGGGAGTGAACCAGCGCATATAGAATATCTCTTTGTCACCCTGCCTCCCTCTCTCACTCTTCCTTTCAAATAAATAAGTAAATCTTTAAAACAAAAACTTTTGTTCAAAACACAGATACAAATATGCCAAGTTTGGGCCAAAATGTTCATCACAATTTTTATTTTAAACAAATAAACATTTTTGTCTCTAAACACTCTCTCTCTCTCTCTCTCTATATATATATATATATATGCATAGAATATATATATATATAAATCAATATATATTTTATATATATATAGGAGAGAGGTATATACATATTATCTGCAAATATTAGGTTCAAGTTCTTATTAAATAGTCATTCTGGCTCCTTTTCATTTTTTATTCTGCATAAAAAATCGTATTTTGTAAACAACACATAAGTTTCTCAAAGACACAAAGCTCTCTCCTTGCCAACTCAGGACTCAACCATTGGCACACTGTGGGCCTCAGTGGACTCACGATGTTAAACAGCCTTCCTATATCAGCGCTGGAACCTGATACTTCAAACATTATTGAGCCAGTTTTTTTTTTTTTTAACACACTTGTGATATAAGGTTCCCAAGGCGAATTTTATTCCCTCAAGTGACAACATATTGGCAAGAACATAAACATCCAGCCCAAGGTACTGACTTCCAGAAAAGCAGAATTAGCAGGGGGATTCTTCTCCCCAAGATCCCATTCATAAAAAGAAGATTCCTACAGATGTCCACACCCCAGAGCTTCATGGGGTGCATTTTTGAAAGGAGACCACTTTTACTTTGCTTCATGCATCTTTAGAGTTAATTCCTTGACTTCATGGGCTCTAAATGTCTTCCTGTGAAAAATGTAAATTTCATTTAAAATGTTCTTTGTGTTTCCGAGGGAAGTTCAGAGTGATACATCTTATTCTTTCATTAATTTAGCAAATTTTTTATCAAGTTGCTACTATGTGCCCACTCTGAAGGGAGGCAAAATATGGTTCCCCCCTTCCAGAAAGACCTGGAAGGCTTCAACTTTAAGACGAAGCACTGAAATCCTCAGGTAATGTGCGTCCAATGGACTGTGTCCTTCCCCAGAGGGCGGAAACCCCAACCCCTGGCCCCTGTGAAGGTGATCTTATTTGGAAAGCTTTTGCAGGTAGCTAGGATGAGGTCATTACGATGGGACCACATTCATAATGATTCGTGCTCTTATCAAAAGGGAAATTCTGGACACAGAAACAGAGACACACAGAGGGAGGTGAAGGTGAAGAGACAGAGAGAATGGCATGGAAAGGCCAAGGAATACCTGAGGCTTCCAGGAGCTAGGAGAGAATCAGATTCTTTCTCACTGCCCTCAGAAAGCAGCATCCCCGAAGTCACCTTGAGTGTTTATTTCTGGCCTCCCAAACTGAGATAATAAATGTTTCCTGTTGAAGCCACTCATGTGGTGATAGTTTCCTACAGCAGTCCTGGGAAAACCAACACAAGTGTTTCTTTCAAGATTAATGCCAAATAGGTGACCATCAAGCAGGACAGACATTGTGATTCATAGTGGTCCATGAGGCTACCACCAAAATCTGTATTATAATCGATCTCAAAGGAATCATACACCTCAATTTTGTGTGGCCACTTTACAGTTCATCTATCTGTGTCCAACTAAGTATATTTAAGCCTTGATTCCAAAATGTTATTACTGTTAGCACTTCAGGGTTCGAACACTGTGGATGGTCCTCCAAGACTGGAACACTTGTGGGCACCATGAGCTCTCTGAAACAGCCACTCTTCTCCACTGTTAAAGAGGGTCCCTCAGCATAGGATAATCTGTGTCAACAGGAAATATCCACCAACATGGAGCACTGCCAGAGATAACTTCTCTGGGTCAGTGCTGTGGTGGGTTCAAGTCCTGGCTGCTCCACCTCTGATTCAGCTCCCTGCTAATGTGTCTGAGAAAGCAACAGAAGATGGCCCAAGTACTTGGGCCCTTGCCATCCATGTGGGAGACACAGATGGGGCTCCTGGCTCCTGGACTTGGCCTGGCCCAGCCTCTGCTCTTGCAGCCCTTTGGGGGGTGAACCAGCATGCTCTCATGCTTGCTCACGCTCGCTCTCACTCTCTCTCTTTTCTTCCTCTCTGTAACTCTGCTTTCCAAATAAATAAATCTTTTTTTAAAAAAGATTACCTGTCATTTAACAACATCAACAAAATTCATAGACAATTCTAAACACTGCTCTAAAACTTTCAAAGGCCATTGAATTTTTCTTCTATTGGTGTTGGACCTGTTGGTGTTCTACTATTTTTCTTTCCCATTCTCTTTGATGGATTCACTTCTTCTCTAGCCCGATTTTGCCTGATACTGCTAATATCTCCTTTTAGAATTCATTCCACAAGTAGGCTCACTCTTCATTCTTATTTATTATTTAACAATTTGCAACTAGTACATCAAACTTCATTGGGGAAAAATCTGCTAACATAAAATTGCAGTCATCTGCCTTAATTCCTCTCTAGCCCCTGATCAATTACCAAGGAATCTGTTGGACCTATCACTCAAATTACATAACTAGGTCACTTGACTTATTTGTCAGTACCTTCTCTTTCAAAGAAAAAAATCAATAAATGGGATGCCTTTTATAGAGAGTGAATTAATAGACATCAGTTCATAATAGAATTGCTATTTTCAGCACTTACTGCCTAGAAATGATTGTTAGGTCACCACCTGGGCTTGTGGTTGTAATGATGACACCAGGAGAGAGAAGACAGGCACTGACTGAGAGGCCTTTGTGAGCTATTTTTTGTTTTCAACTTAGCTTGGGTCTCAGCCCAGAGACTAAGGCCACAGGTGAGTAACAAATGGGGAGCTAGCATCATCACGAACCTTTTGTCCGAAGCTGAGTGAAGATAATTGGGCCTCACTTCAGCCCTGGGAATAAGGCTTGAAAAAATATATCCAATTCCTCTGCCTAGTCCCACCACCACCAGGGATGCCATTTTTCTCAAATGCTGGACCTAAAACCAACAGATCCCTGGACAGCTCCTCTTGGTATTCTCCGGGAAGCTGGACCCATCGGGCCAGGAGGGCTACAAACCCTACTCGAAGAGGGTAAGTTGCAGCCCTCTACCATGGTGCTGTTACTTAAACAGCCACATAGTCCCTTGGGTCCCAGGTCCTCCCGGGTGGGGGCACCATCAGAAAGTTTTGGCAAAACCAGGACTGATGGCAAGGGCAGAGCTGGCCAGCCAGTCTGGAGTTAAGAGCAATGGGCTTTACCATCCAACCAGGTACTGTGGCCCCCCAATAGCTTTGTATGACTGGCCGCCTTCACCCCCGATGCCCATCTCCCCCCTTCTCATCTGCAACTTCAGTGCAGGGCTGTCCTATCCTTTGTTCTGGCAAAGATAAGATGTATAAATGATGAGTGGTTGACAAAGTGTACTCCAGTGCCGCAGGCAGCTCATCAATCATTTTCCACATGTCGACAGATAATTGATGCAAACCCTGCAGGCGCAGCTCCATCAGGTGAGAGGAGGGAAGAATTAAATCTGCTGTCAGGAGCCAGGCAGCTGATCTGTATTTAACATTCTTTTTAATTTAGCACTTGTTTGTTTTAAGCTGAGTTTGCAGCCCCTCCTTGTTCTCCTCACTTAGGGGAGTGGCCTGGCAGCTGCCAGTCCTACCCGCACCGGGGGCCCCTGAACTCATCCATTTCCTGGGCAAGGCTCTGGGGAAGGTAAGCAGACAAGACCACCCAGGACTGCTGGGGAGGTGCAAGGAGACTTTCTTTCTGCCTAAGTGAAGCTTAACATCAAAGGATGACTGTCAAGCAATGACTTGTCAACAGATCAAGTTGGCAGGTGCTACCTGCACACAAGGAAGAAACCACTTACTGCTTTCTTAAGAAAACAAAACACACACACACACACACACACACACACACTAAAAATAATGCAACCCCTACTTTCTTTTAAGAAAAGAGATTGAGTAACACTTCTGGCAAAGACTGGAAGAGGTTTTGGTTTCCTTGGTTCCTTGCTTCAACCAAATAACTCCAAAGAGAAGTCGACCTTAGAAGGTGTTCATTAGCTGGTGGAAATATGAGAATCTTCACCAATGGTCAAGACTGTAAGTTTCATTGTCCTAGTTGACTCCATCTCTATGCTACTGCCATCTTCCAATTCTCTTACTCACATGTTTGCCTGTGTGCACCCATGCATGCATGTGCCTCCCCCCACACACACTCTCACAAAACTCTCCTAGTCTGCAAAAATCTTTGCTTTTGGTGACTCAGGCATTCTGCTAAATGCAAAATTAACCACATCTGCCACAATCACCAATTTTCTAAAGAATGATAATGAAATCCAGAAGACCCTTCACTCCAAAGTGACCCTGAATATCATCTTGCAGTGCCATAGGGTCATTGTAGGAATATGATGTAATAAAAAAAAAGTTCTGCTTGATAACATGCCAGATAAACCAGTTTTTATTAGATTTCATTTTCTACAAGGAAATGAGCTAACATCTAAAAAGACTCAATCCTAATAGCCAGGCATCAGTCCCTGAAGTTGTCACTGTGCTATCTCGGCTGAGAAGCAGCCACCTCTGAGAGCCAGCCTGTGCTGTCTTAGGTCAGTGAATCCCGAAGTGTGAATGAACAGCTGAACATGTGATGTTCCAGTATCATGAACAACCTCTAAAAAAATCTTCCTACTCCAACTATTAGTTTGCAAAACTAACCTTGGGCCCCTCTCAACCACTATTTGCAAAAGAGGCCTCTGAAGTGACAGGTACTGTTACAAGCAGACTGAATGCTACACTCAAGATTTGCATCTTAAATTGGATGGGAGATAAATTAGAGTCTAGATATTTTTAAAAGCTTACAGAACACTAACAATCATCAGCTACAGATATTCACTGGCTTAATCTTTCAATGGATATTCCATATGTATCTATCATGAGCTAGGCACAGTGGCTGAGACTGAAAGTGGAGCTGTTTATTGATGGATCCTTCATAGCCACCGAGTTCACAAAATGCCAGGATACAAAATGTCAAGTGTCCTGTCAACAGACAATTCGAAGATGTGCATGGCTAATAAAAATATTTTTGAAATGTTTAACCTTGCTGGAAATTAGAGTAATATAATGTGAATTAAAGTGAAGCTTCTTTTTATTTTTGAAAAGATATCAAAATAGCCAAGGGGAGAGGAAAAAAAAAACCCAGGGTTATACAGAAATGTGGAGGGATGAGCATGGACACTCAGAGCACAGAGAATAAACGGCTTGAAATAGCCTAAAAACGCAATCAGGCAAAATGCATCGAAGACCTTAAGTATTTCGAAGACTATTACCTAAAGTGTTTATTAGTGATAGGTACAAGATTTAAGCAGAAAAAATGCTCATGGAAAATAGTCTCACACCCAGCACTACAAAGGTTATGTGAAATGGGAGCTCAAGGCCTATGGGACTTCAAGGGGATTCCATCTGGATGAGAGGATTTAGGGAGAGATTCATGGGGAGAAGGCTTCCTGCTAAGTCCTGACAAAGGAATAGGAGGCAGCAAGGCCATTGGGAGAACTCACTAAGGAAATGGTGGGAAGGATAGCATTTGGGGGAGCAGGCCTGTGATTTGGTGAACTGTGAGGAGGGCAGTGGAGATGGAGTTCCCTGACTTGCTGAGCGGTGAGCAAGCATTTCTGGTAGGCCAAGGAGTAGCTCTGGGTGCTTTTCTGCATAAAGCAAGACTTGATCAAATTTGTGCCCTGAAGGATTACTCCTTTTGTGTGGGACAGGACAGGATAGGCTAGACAGAGACAGAGGCAGAGAGACAAGATACAAGATTATATCAAACTGTTCACCAAGAAACAGCAGGCTCCCCCTTTAAAACAGGGAAAACCCAGGCTGGCTGAGTTTCAGGGAAGAGCAGCTTTTGACCAGAGAGTTGTTTTTGAAAAGACGACTTAGCATAACACAGGCTAACAAAAGATCAGTCTCCATTTACAAGTTATCAGAACCTGCTATCAATCCCTAATTAAAGTTTCAAGGTGCAAGGAATCAGAAGACATGTTAAATACACAGAGTAAAATAAGAGCAAGAGGGGTGAGATTTTACACTCCCAGTGTGCACAAAAGGGGCTAGTTGCCAATAACTCAAGGGGTTGGGAACATATAGTAATTTATGAATATTTATGGCCAAAAGTGTTTAAAAAAAGCACCCTGGATGAATCTAAGTGGAGATTGGGTGTGAAGCTGGATAACTCTCCCTGAACTCACTATCTCTTCTATTTAGTGATTCATAATAGTTCTAAGGAGGATCAAAACAAAGAAATCGAGCAGCCATGCTGACTAGTGTTCAGATATAATAACAGTAACAGCTAACATCTATTAAGTGCTTCCCTCATGCTAACCACTATTCAGAGGATATATATCAACTCATTTATCCCTCATAATAACCTTAAGAAGTATGGAGAAACTGAAATCTGAGAGGTTAAACAAAGGGTAGTACATGCAAGAGTCAAGAATGAACCCAGTTGTTCCAGTTCAGGGGCCCTGACTGTGACCAGCATCATAATGTTTAAGTCACTGCTTGTGACACAATCATCCCATGTGAGTGCTGCTTCAAGTCCCAGCTGTTCCAGTTCTAACCCAGGTCCCTGCTAATGTGCCTGAAGAAACGGCAGATGATGGTCCAAGTACTTGGGTCTCTGCCATCTACATGGGAGACCCAGATGGAGCTCTGGGTTCCTCACATCAGCCTGGCCCAGTCCTGGCTGTTGCAGCCATTTGGGAAATGAACCAACAGATGAAAGATCTCTCTGTCTCTCTCCCTCCAACTCTGCCTTTTAAATAAATAAATATTAAAAACAAAAGAACCTCAACTACTAACTTATACCTTGGACTTCTTCCCACTAGACTACTTCTTACTTCATTTGCAGGCACGGGGGTTTATAGGTCTGTGTGTGTGTGTACAAATGTGGGTTCTGGAGGAGAGTGGGAAGAGATGCCAAGTAGTGAGAAGCAGGTTGTGGGATTCTACACTGGCAAGAAGCCACCCATAAGGAAGGAAGATCAGTAACCAAGCCTGAAATGGCAGCAAAATCTCAGGATCAGGAAGAAGGGCAGTTCTAAGTAGTGCTCAGATCCCACCCTCACCCACCCAGTAGTCACGTAAATATACATCCTCTAAGGAGAGAGGGCCAGAGCAAGTGATGTAAACCCAAGCACCCAGTGCTCAGACTCCTCCAACCTAAGGGTCTGTTTGCAGAGAGCAGTGTTAAGTCTCTGAATCTGTATGCAGTGGGACCTACAAACAGGATCCTGCCCACTGGAAATAGGGACTTGAGCAAAGAGCCAGAGTAGAAGATGGAGAGTAAGTTTTGATGGTGGCCTGAAAAGTTCAGGGCCATGGCCTGCTGAGGGGTGGAACTTCAGGATGCAGGTACACCATGGCAAAGCTGGGAGCAAGAGCAAAGTGGAGGGAGCACACCCAGAGATGGGTGGCAGGAAATGGCCCAGAGTCCATTTGTGAACTGGGTGGAACTGGCTCTGCTGCTGTTTGCTAGGAAGCACTCTGGGACAGTTTCTGAGCAACCCTCTGTAAGGGGCACTGGTACTGTTAAAGGGAGAAGAGAACAGTAAGGGGTAGAGAGATGCTGAGAACCACTCATATTTTAAAAATTGTACTTAATGGAGTGATCACTTTCCTATTTGCCACAGAGTGTTTGACTTAGGACAAACGAGTCTGCAAATGGGCTGCACTTGGCATTGCTCACACGTGTGTACATTCAGTTTGAGTGCTTGACACACAGACAGAAGGTTCTCTACCCAACTGCATGACCAACTTATAGAGTCTGTCCTGATCAATGCTTACACAGAGTGCCTCTCTGGTCGCCTCTGGACTAGAAAAACAGGTTTCAAGTCAACAACACAAAGCCTCTGACCTTGGACTCCAGGGCACCCTAGCAGCAGGGAGTATCCCAAGGCCACTCTGGAGTCTATGGGCATCTTCACAGATGGGAAGACTCCAGGGATGGATTTCACAGCAAGTTTTCATCACATGGGGGAGCAAAAACATCTTTCATCTCCATTAGTACAGCCAAATGAATGGCATTAATTTGAGCTCATTTGGCACCTGTCCTCTCTCACTGAGCTACAACTTCCCACACATTGTCTGACTCAAAAGCAAAGTTTGCTTTTAATTTCTGCAATCAGGAGCTCTCTTTGTTGACAGGAGAGCTGCATGGGCTGACGTCAGGGGTTGGATTCCTGAGCCCACTCATGGCCACCTCCAACTTTTTTGACCTGGAAATGTTGACAGAACTTCACCCTCCTACTCCTTATTGTCCCCATCTACACCAAGAATGCAGTGTTTTCCATCTGTGCTGCTCTGGAGGCTGGTGGGATGCAGAGGCAGACTAGGGTCCCCAGAAACCCCCATCCCCCCTATATACCTCCATGAAAACGTCTGCTTCCTGTTACTACCTAGAACCAGAGCCCCATGGCAAAAGGAAAAAGGAGTGGTGACAAGCTGTTGGAGAATTAATTAATTTCTTTGCCAATTCTGCCCTTTATCCTCCCAACACAACTACCAGACTTCAATTTTTTTATGGGCAAGTATTAGTGCAGAGTGCTTTATATGCTGTGAACTGAGCCAGTAGCTGGTTAACTCGTTTTTGAAAAGTTGGTTAAAATACTATGTTCTCTGTACTTAAATATTTTAATTTACATCATGTAAATCAAATTAATTTGCTGATCTTTTGACTGCAAGCTTAGGGCTTTTCTTTTGCATAAAGTCTGTTGAACAGAGCTTAGCATGGACTAGCTTGCAAAAACCACTCTCATTATAAAGCTTCTAAAGTTTCCTGTTTTGTTTTCTTTAAAGGGGAAAGAGAACTTTAAAACTCTAGCAAGGCAATCTGAGTGCAGGCTCCTTCTAGAATTTTATGATTTTTTTTTCCCTTCCAAGCTTTTACAGCTGCCTGTCCATACTTAATTAATTGTAGTTTTGATTTTTTTTTTTTAAACTAAACCCCATTGAATCTTTCCAAAACATTCACCTTCATTTTCATGGGGTGTGTGGGGGGGAGGAATTCTCTATTCTCACATTTCATTGGTTTTATAACATTTAATTAAACTGCATTTTTACAACATAAACACAACTCATGTAAGTTAAGTTTGGGAACAGATTCAACTGCCTCTCGGTAAACATCTGGTTCACCTGGTGGGAACAGAAGTGCCCAGCTGTGCATATGCAGGGCCATGTGCCTCAAACAGTATCTTTCATGGAAGCTCTGGTTGCTGAAATCAAAGCTGGTAAAGGTGCTTCTACTGTGTGTGTGTGTGTGTGTGTGTGTGTGTTTCTGTGTATGCATGTAAGTGAGTTCATGGAAAATACAAATTATGCAAAAATTCTCATCATGAGACATGATGACAAAAATTCTCATGAGACAAAAATTCTCATCATGAATTTCAAACAAATTTTTGCTCCAAAATAAATATAATTCCATTTACCATGAACTTTTTACAGTCCTCTTATTTATAGACCACACACACACACACACACACACACACACAAATGTATACACAATTTTTTGAGGCAACATTTAGATTTAGAAAAGAAGACATCAGATTTATTAAGATCATTAGACAGTACCAATCTGAGGGGAAAAGTGACCTTATTTCCACTTGCACAAGCCATAGTGGTTAGCCAGGTACAGGATCCTGATGCCTCTCAACAAATGTCAGTGCTCATAATGGCTGCACAGTGAGCATCCACTTGGCATTTCCTGTGCGAACAAACAATTTTGTATGCACATGGTTGGTTTTATGAGCGAGAAGCCTGAAAAGTCAGAATCTGCTCCCCAGGCTTGAATTCAAGGTAGCATTCAGCCAGGTATCTGGTCCAAGGAGGATCAGCACAATGTGCTTAGGGTGCTGTGTGGTTGGCAATGGCGTTAGGAAGAATGCTGAGAGCCTTTTGCCCACGATCATTCTGTTCTTACTCCATGCAGAGAGCCTGTCATAGCCCCAGCTCTCTTGTGGTTTTTAACATGCAACTCCACAATTCTGCCCACAGTTAAATGGCCCAGAGGAAAACTTGAGCTAAAAGCAACCCCTTCAATAAGCGGGTCAGCAGTCTATGACGCCTCTTGCAGGACGGTAATGTAAAGAACAAAATGCACTGCCAGGTGGAAAGCCGGGAGCATGAGGGCCAAGGTGGAGAAACACAAAGATGACAAGGGAAAACAGAAGCCAGATGTAGAGCGGAGAGGTTAAGGCAACGCACAGAGGTCAGACAGACAACAGCGTGAGGGAGGGATGAACAGGGGTCCAGAGGAGAAAGGAGAAGCCAGCTCCATCAGGAACATCTTCCCTGTCACTGAGGCTGAGCAATTGTGGGGCAGACTTTTTTCATGAAGCTCCACCTCTGGAGCCAGGGGAGAACTTGCTGTTCAGGTTATCCCCTGCTGTCAACCTGCCTGCAGGCCGAAAGGTCTCAATTCTCCCTGGTTGCATGCTGCTACATCCCATTGCTATTGCAGGATGTGTTGGGGAGGAAGGCAGCTTTGTTACCCTCCCCTCTATCCTTTAGCTCTCTAGGACAAAGTCAGAGTATACAGTCAGGACTTCAGGCTGCCCCACTCAGCAATGGCTAGGGAAGGAATTACCTAGAGGAGTAGGACAGAACATTCTGGACAAGGCAAGACATGATCAGCAGCAGCCCACACTGCTGCCTCCAGCCTCCTCACCTTCCTTCCTAGGTGATAGCCCTTACCCATGGGGATCCCTTTCGCCCATTTCATATTCATTTTCTGCCTGGGCAGATGGTTGGTTCTGGGCACCCTTGCAGCCACTGATGGCTTCATATTTTTTTTTGTTAAAGATTTGTATATCATTTCATGTATGATACAATGAGCAATGAAACAGATATGCAAAATCTAGCAAGCTGTCCTCATACACACTGTTCTATCACTACTTAGCTGCACAGGAAGTGGCCTCATCACAGAGTGTTGTGAAAACAAAGAGAAGGGCTCCTACAGGGTGAAAATTCTCCAAGCCCACTCCACGCACAACACGGCCACACACAGCAGGACAGTCACCTGTTGAGGCTCCTCTCACCCTGGCCCCTGCAAACAGAAAAGTATTCACAGGAAGAAGTGGGAACTGCCACGATCCCTAGCTAGAATGATTGAAATCAACTAAGTGCTTGCAGAGGAGGGAGCCAGAGAAACACTCAGAAATAAATACTCTTTTGCCTCTTCAACTCAAAAGAAAGTTGAATGAGAAACGTAGTCCAGAATTTGGATCCTCTCCGTGCTTCAGATTCTTAAAGTTGCTGATTTAGAATATTCTTCCCAAAACTATCTTATTAAATACAAGGATCACAAGTAGCAATGATGTTGTCACTTATTTTTCCACTAAAAATATGACCCCTAGTCCCTGCTTTTGTGATGAAAATGATGGGCCCCAGGCAGTCCCCAGATGCTGTTCATGAGTTACCCACTGCCCATGGGATGATTACCCACAGGTGGCTGGTGACATTATTCAAGGCTGTTCCCTTCCCAGATGGTAAAATCAAGGCACCAAAGTGAGTCTTTCCCAGAGAGGTAGGGAACAGTCCACGTCTGAAAAGAATATAAACTCGTTAGCTTGGTGCTGAGGGCATGGATCCACCCTGTTTATTTTCTGGCCAAGGAGGCTGAATTCAGGACTCCGACAGTGGCTTAAGTCTCAAGGTCTGGCCTGGTACAACTACGATTGCATTTTGCCACTGAGACCACGATTCGTTTTCTCAAGGGAAAATAGCTTGCCAGAGGCATTTTGATAAGAACTTACCAAAATACAGCATTAGCTGTCTCTTGGACACATTACTCCACTGTTTGTTGAACAGCAGTGACATTTAAACGGCACTAAGTGTAGAGCAGAGCGAGGCAGCCTGAGAAAAGGTGTGAGTTTCATGTGTGCTGGTGGCATCAATTTCAACCATGATACGCTTGGCTCAGACTGTTAGCAAAACACTGACGTTGGGGTATTGGAGCAGGGCTGGCAGGGCAGAGGGAGCGGGGTGACCTCATCTTCTTGCTACCTCAGCAAATGATTCTGGGTCATCTGGAGGAAAAGGAGGCAAGGGAAGAGAGCAGAGTGCCACCCTTCTTGCACCTGAGCCACTGCATTGCTAATGCTCCAGATTTGGATAAGGAATATGGAAGGGACTTAGCACTTGACACTGAAGTTAAAAACAACAGCAGCCGACACGACACGGAAGGACACCCTTGAGCCTAGAGATAAAGGAGAGATGGCACAGAAAGAAAGACAAGAAGAAAACACAAAAGAAAGCAGGAAAGGTTAAAAACTTGGGGCTCGGGAAGAAGCAAGTTAAAGCACTTCCTCTTTGGTATTTTTAATAAGTGAGAAGACTCATTTTTCATTTAATCCAACTTTATATCCATCCATCCAATTATTAATTAAGTCTATACTTTCTAGGTTCCCTAATATGATGTCAAGATTGAGGTCAACAGCAAGATGGAAATGTTTAAAAAAACAACTTAAAATCCTTGGAGGTGACTTGACATTGAAGCAACTAATTAGACCATGAGGCAAAAATTGGTGGCATCACCACTCAGCTCAGCCAGGATGCTGCACCTTAATAAGCATCAGTGTCTTAGACACCCAGAACTCTGCCTCACACTGTCCAAGGAACGAACCCCCTCAGGTTGTATCTTCAGAGGAGCTGGGACTGCTTGAACCCACTCTTCAGAATCCTTACACTCGTAAAACACACTGAACACAGAACAACATTACCCACGGCTAACACCTGTGTACTACTCATCACACAGTTCTGTAAGTGTTTCACATGTTTTCACACATTAACCCTCTAAGTAGAGAACATTATTAACCTCCATCATCACGGAGCTGATACATTTCACACTCATATAGTGTGGGCCCTGAGTCTCAGGTGCACTAGCCACTGCACTGCCTGGTGCCACCACAGGACAACATGGAGAAGGAAGCGCTGGACCAACAGGTTCCGAGGGGTGGGAAAGGACTGTATGACAAGCAGCAGTAGACACTGTTATTCTGTACTCCCCAGTGAACACAGAGAAAACACCCACATCTGGGCATCCTTTGCATGACCCTATAAGATTCAGGAGACATAAAAGGGATGGGGCCCCGGTCTTCACAGAAGGAACTGAGAGGTGAGGAGAAAAGAGAGGTCTCCCGCACCCATGGCAGGGAAACAGCCTTGAGGGGCCGAATCAGTTGTGCAGCCCCATGGGTATGGCATGCCTAATACGGCTCAGAGTAGAATCCAGAAAGGCAGGTCTAACGCAAAACCTTAGAATTCATGTTCCTGTCCAACTCCACCCCACATTTCATAGGTGAGCTGCTTCGGGGGAGGATGGCTTTATGCAGTATACAAAAGACTGCTGTATTTGCTAAGACAAATTAAGAACAACTGCAACCCAAACAGCTAATATTTGTATAGCACTGCTATGGGCAGGTTATATTCTAGGCATTTTATGTGTGAACTCATTTCATCTCTGAGTGAGGAACAATCATTCTATTTTACAGATGAGGATACCCAGAGAAACAAAGGAGTTAAATAACTAATGTCACACACCTATCAAGTGGCAGGGACAGGATTTAAATGGAGACCATCTGCGTTCAGAGTATTCTAAGACCCCAGAGAAAGGCAGGAAGAGGAAGACCCATGAAGGGGCTGATGGGTTAGAAAGGGAAGCCACTGCCAAGTGAGCCTGGGTGCAGCCCAGGCAGGACACAATTTGCCAAGGCAGGTGTTGGAGAGTAAGATGGTCAGCTGTCTCTGGGATGCTGCTCCTGGGCTCTCACACTCCTGGGGAGACACTTCCCTGTATCTCCTACTTCCCCCCAACCCAACAGGTAAGCACCTAGGCAGGAACTCAGACTCTGTTTAGTGTTGAATCTCCAGTGCCTAGAAGAATACCTGGATCTTTCTGCATCTCCATAAATATTTGTGGAAGGAAAGGATGCAGGATCTTCAGTAGGGACCATCATGGGATTCAAAAGAAAAGCAACAACTACTCCTTTGAAAAGCTCTTAAGATAATACAGGAGGGAGCACTTGGCCTAGCAGTTCATATCCCAGTTAAGATGCCGACATCTGGGCTGGTGCTGTGGCACAGTGGCACAGTGGGTAATGCCACCGTTTGCAGTATTGGCATCCAATGTGGGTGCCGGTTTGATTCCCAGCTGCTCCACTTCTGATCTGCCTCCCTGATAATGCACCTGGGAAAGCCCCCAGAAAATGGCCCAAGTACTTGGGCCCTTGGACCCATGTGGGAGACCTAGAAGAAGCTCCTATCTCCTGGCTTCAGTCTAGTCCAGCTCCAGCTGTTGTGGCCATATGGGGAGTGAATCTGTGGATGGAAGATCTCTCTTCACTGTCTCTTCCTTGCTTTCACTCTGTAACTATGCCTTTCAATAAATAAATCCTTAAAAATACAAAGATGCCCACATCCCATAGTGGAGTATGTGGATTTGATGTCTACCTCCAGATTCTAACTCTAGTTTCCTGCTAATGCAGACCCTGGGAGACAGGTGATGGCTCAAGTGCTTGGGTCCCTGCCACCTATGGGGACACATGGATTGAGTTCCCAGCTTCTAGCTTTGTCTTGGCCAACCCTGCTCATTGGGAGCATGAAAGGAATGAACCAATAGATGTGAACCAGCGTATTTATGTATGATACTGATTCTCATCATTAGGGAGTTCCCAGTCTGAAAAAAAGATGCAAACTCCACACAGAGAAGAGCTGAATCTCCCCCGGTTCCCATCTTTAAGGAATCCACCACGATAAGGAAGGCTCTAACATGACAATGACTCTTCGTGGCGACTGGGAAACAAAAAACAAATTGGTGTAGGAGGATGAAGTAAGAGAAGAAAGCCCCTTTCATTCCATGACAACCCACTCAGGAGCTGGAAGAGCTACAACAGGAGGCCAGGATACAGACCCGCTGGAAAAGCCAGGGCAGGGTCGTGGCCCTGTGTGACAGGTTCCTGGTAATCCTACACAGACTGCTCCCTGGCCTCAGCCTTCTGGAAGTCCCATGCTCCCTCCTCCTTAACTATCTAATTCAGCTTCTCACGGAGGTGCCTCAAGCCCGCAGGAGTGCCCCAGAAAACCCAACAACTCCCTTTGCCAGGTAATTGCCTCGTTAACTTGAACATCTCATTAATCTCACTATTATCCAGGCTAATTAGACAACTCCCTTCTCGCCTTCCTTTCTTTATATTCATCTCTGTTCTGTCCTTATTGTCTTCTCCTTCAAACCTCCTTTTTCTAGGTAAGTCTCTCCCAAGACCATCATTCACTGACTTGAGCTGGAAAGTCAAGATCTTGAGCTGGGAGAAGTAGAGGGAGAACAGAGACCACAACCTACGCTGACGAATGTCCAAGGTAAAGGAGAACAAACTGACAAGCAACGGATTATGACTTACACTGATCTACCCAGTTCCTTAGTTAATTTCCCTCCTTCACGTGAAGGTACTGGTTTCAACTCAAGTTCTTGGTACATGCAAGTTCAAAACAATCCTAATAGACACCAACCTACAAAAGAACAGCATGTACTGCTTTGCTATTTGTATCAAATCTCCTCTATTACCACCCTCTTTTTAAATATTTTCCATTGTGTTGCTAAAGTCCTATTTTCACAACTGTTTCATAGTATTTCTCCTTGCAAGCTATCTCAAAGCAACCATGGAACAAGGTAGAGTATAAAAATTAAAAATCAACAATTACACATAGACACGTCACCCTTGGATGCATAGAAAAATGTGTAGCTGAGTTAAAAACAGTTGCAGGGAAGACAAGAAAAGCTGCTAATGTAATTGAGACAAGGAAGGCTCCTAAAAAGAGGACAGAGAGAAAACAGCAGGACTCTAGCATCTGGGAAGAGAGCAGCTGCAAGGGAACCACAAACACTGATAAAGAGACTTGAACAAATGAGAGTCTTATCCACCCAATCCCAGAACTGGGAACTCCCATTCAGACTTGAAGGAGGTAACCTAACACATGGCGTTTCACACCGCAAAGAGTCAACTGCAAAACCTCTTTGTCTTAATAGGTGGTCATGATTAAACTATAAACAGACATAAATTGAGATGAATACACATATTCCAAAGACATGATAAATTATTATAACAAACTGGGATGTGCACTTGGGAGGAAGCCCAGGATCTTGGGAATGAACAGAATCACAGAGGTTCCAGAGTGGTGCTAGCCTGCAGGTCCTTGTGGTTTCACAGAGGGGGAAACAGCCTGCAGGCTTGAGGGTAGCTGGCCTCCCACGAAAGCAGGAGCTGAACGCACTTAATGCCACAAGGGAGAACAAGAACCCCTTCTGAGCCCTGATGGTCAACTCTGGGGAGAGAATCTATGACCATAGGATAGGCAGAGAATCCCGTTTTTCCTCTCTCCCAGACCCTGAATATTTCGGGAACTTGGCATACTGTAAATAATAATAATAATAATAATAATAATAATAATAATAATAATACTCCCTACCAGTTTCAGGGACAGATTTCTAGTCATTCTCCAGGATCTGTCTCCATTTTTAACTTATTCTATATGCGCTGCCACCCGCAGACCCCAGGCTCAGCAGCAGAAGCAATCTATGCTGCCCTGCCATTTAAGTGTGAGGAGCCCAGCTCTATTGAAGCTTGTCATCTTGCCTATTAGCTTGATGTCTTTATTCACAGACCATCTGTACCACTGAGAGATACAGAGGCAGCTAATGTCAATATGAACAAATGCCTCCTCTTTTACAAGAAATGTCAAACACAGGACAGACTAAGAATGACCCCAGGAATACCAACAGATGTTCACTACAAGCCTCTCAAAAATCAATCCTTTCTACAGGGACTAATTAAGATGAAATAAGGAGCAAAAGTAAAGAAATTTGTGTCATATTATCAGGAACTTCATCCTCACTTTCCAAGCTCATTATGGGCAGATTGGCCTGTGCCCTTTGGAAAAATGTTAGGAAGAGGGGCTGCAGCTACCAGGACACCAGGGAGAACTTCCTTTGCCACAAGTTCCAAACTACAAAAAGGAAAATCACTGCTTAAAAAAAATGTACTTACACGGGCTGTTTTTTTTTTTTTTCTGAGCCAGTTTCTTTAAACAATAACACACCGAAAGAATCCATTTTCAGAAAGTCTCCAGAAAAATAAAGAATAGAATAGAAAAGATAGGGCCATGATGTTTTTCAATATAAAAGAGAATAAGGGGGATCAGCCCCTGGACTTTCAAGTCCAGGTTGATAGGGCCACAGAAAGGGCAGAACCTCGTACAAGGGCACTTCAAAAAGTTCGTGGGAAATAGAATTAAAGGTAATTATGTTTTGGTGCAAAAAAAATGTGAAGTCCATGAAAACAGGAGTCTTCTAAAAGTTCTGGGGAATGCATATGATGAAATGGATTTCAAAAATTTTTGCACCAAAATAAACTTATCTCTCAAGGTAGGCATTTGACCCGGTGGTTAAGATGTCATTAGGAACGTCTCATTCAGGAACGGTGTTGTGGCACAGCGGGTAAAGCTGCTGCCTATGACACTGGAATTCCACATGGGCACTGTCTCGTGTCCTGGCAGCCCCAATTTTCAATCCAGCTCCCTACTAACGTACCTGGGAAAGCAGTGGAGGATGGCCCAAGTGCTTGAGCTCCTGCCATCTACACGGGAGACTCAGATGAAGCTCCTGGCTTGTGGCTTCAGACTAGCCCAGGCTTGGCCCTTGCAGCCATCTTGGGAATGAAATAGTGGATGGAAGTTATCTCCCTCTTTCTAACTCTGACTTTCAAACAAATAAAATTTAAAAAAAAAGAAAAGAAAAGAATGTCTGCATTCCATATTAAGAGTTCCTAGGTTCCAGTATTGGCTCCAAATTCAAGCCCAGCTTCCCACTAATGTACATCTTGGGAAGCAGCAGGTCAGACAGAGCCCAAGTAACTGGCTCCCCACTGGTAACACAGTAGACTCAGACGGAGTTCCGGGCTCCCAGCTTCGGCTTGGAACAGACCCAATTGTTGCAGTGTTTGGGAAGAGAACCAGCAGAGAGAAGACCACTTGCTACCTGCCTGCCTCTCAAATAAACACAATAAATTTACCTTTTAATTCCATATTTCCACAAACTTTCTATATGTATTAGTCATAAATGAACATAGTTTTGTATCTCCTAAATTTTAAATATAGCTCATCTTGCTTTTAAGTAAAGAAATATCCACCATCCAAATATGTGGTGTTCTTCATTAAACTGTTTATCACACACTCCATTTGGGTAATAACATCAGCATACTCCATCCCAACACAGTCATTATCAAACATTTTCACGTCCAAATGCTTCAAGGATGATTTTATCCAACCCAAAGTGCTCCCAACATCACCTTTAAAGTGGGATGTGATTTTCCCCTAAGGTAATTAGCTTCATTCCTTCCACCCTGCTTAAGAAATTACAGGGGAAGTTGAGAATTACTTTATTATACATTAATTTACATGAATGTATAATATTCACGAACTTCAGAGCTTTCTCATTAGTCATTTCGCTTGTGACTTTTCTCACCAAACAATTCCCATCCTTTGCCAGTGGGTGATGGTGAGATCCCAGAATATCTTTAGGATCTACAAGAACAAAGTCTGGGGCTATCTACATAACATCATGCTACACCCCGAAGACTCCATCACAGAGGGAACAGGTCAACACCTTGGAAAGACGAGCTCTCTTTCTAGGTTACCAAAGGCTGGATTTTGGGCATCTCAACCTATATAGCAACAGGAGAAAGGCGCAAAGAAATGTGGTCTGTCAAAGTCACTTGTCAACTCTACTAAAACACAGCTCCACCCACCATCAACACTATGCCACAACACAATTTCTGACAAGGTACTACACACTACAGCGAAGGCTATGCATCCTCTGGTGTCAGTCAACCAACGCTTGCTCAGAGTTTCCTATCACTTCACTGAGGGCTTTGAGCCTGGATGATTCCATTTGACTGTAGGAGGGACTCAATCTCTTGTATCTTTTATGATTCCCTCCAAGACTTCTAGAGCAAGTCTTTAAGTGACTTCTTGGTGTTGCCAGTTACTCTGTGCTTAGAATGATAAAATTATATGATGCTATGATGCTGAAGTGAAATCCACAGCAGAAATCAAATACTAGATCTCTGACACTGGTGAACAGTTACTGATCCAGCACTGTTCCCCAAAGCCGACACTACAGAGTCACAGCCTGGGCAGAAGGCTTCTGGAGAAGGGATGGCCCAGTTAGTCTTCAGTTCTCTGATACTGCCCTGGGGACTCCAACAGCTCCAGGAAGGCTTTAGCATCCTTTGTGCTTTTACTTTCACATGGGGTGGATCTCCTTTAGGGCTCATCTCACAACAAGAAGAGCTATTTAAGGACAGACCAAATCAAAACCCTGTATCATCAACCACTGTTTAGGGAGACAAAAACATTAACCTGGCCTAGTATCTCTTATCTAACAGCTTTCTGAAGCAATTTTAAAAAGAACCCAAGACAATTTCCACTGTTGCTTTTTTTTTTTTTTCATTCTTGCTTGTCTCTCCTTTGTGATGATGACTCTGAGTGTGGCTTTGCTACACTCCCATAGTCATGACTCACTGAAGCAAGTCTACTGCTCCCATGGACAAAATTGTGCTGCAAGGCCATCTTCCCACAATTCACAACTCGCCAGGTCAAGCAGACACAGGCAGCCCCCGGTAAGAATGCTTCCCCAGTTATTACACTACTACTGAACCTATGAGCAGGAGTTACCAGACGGAGGTGCTAACAGAGGGAATGGGATGTTCAACAGCCTCCTGAAAAGTGACTGAAAATGGAAATGCTGCCAGAACTCATCAAAGCGCTGGAACAGCTCCCAAATGTAACAGGCGCCCAGGGCCTCAAAGGTGGAGGCAGAGCGGTCACACTTGCCAGATGCAACTCACACAATCCAGTTTCCCTTTAATGTCAACATGTCACCCTCATGATCCTTGTCAATCAAAAGGATTGCCAAAGGAGTGCAGGTCCCTCTTAACAATGATATCTGGGGGCCAGCGCCATGGCTCACTAGGCTATTCCTTCGCCTGCAGCACCAGCACCCAGGGTTCTAGTCCCGGTTGGGGCACCAGATTCTGTCCCAATTGCTCCTCTTCCAGTCCAGCTCTCTGCTGTGGCCCGGGAAGGCAGTGGAGGATGGCCCAAGTGCTTGGGACCTGCACCCGCCTGGGAGACCAGGAGGAAGCACCTGGCTCCTGGCTTCGGATCAGCACAGCATGCCGGCCACTGCACGTTGGCTGTAGTGGCCACTTGGGAGTGAACCAACGAAAAAAAAGGAAGATCTTTATCTCTCTTTCTAACTCTGCCTGTCCAAAAAAAAAAAAAATCTGGGAAGACAGCTTGCCTAAGGGGACTCTGGATGACTTCACTTCAACTGGTGTATGAACCTTTAACCTGGGAGTTAGAGAGTTTCCAGGAAGGGAAAGTGGAATTACGGTAAGGAAAAGAAAGACCAAACTGTTTCTGAGAAACTCACACCAAACAGAAATGTTTGAGGTGGGGCTGGTGCTGTGGCTTAGCGGCTGCAGTGCCAGCATCCCATATGGGCGCCGGTTCAAGTCCCAGTTGCTCCACTTCCCAACCAGCTCTCTGCTATGGCCTGGGAAAGCAGTAAAAGATGGCCCAAATCCTTGGGCCCCTGCACTTACATGGGAGACCTGGAAGAAGCTCCTGGATCCTGGCTTCGGATCAGCACACTCCGGCCGTTGCAGCCAACTGGGGAGTGAGAACCAGTGGATGGAAGACCTCGCTCTCTCTCTTTCTCTCTCTCTCTCCCTCTCTCTGCCTCTCCTTCTCTCTGTGTAACTCTGACTTTCAAATAAATAAATAAATCTTTTAAAAAAGAATGTTTGAGGAGTGGTTGTTCAGCCTCATGGTTAAGACACCCACAACAGATATTGGAGTACCTGGGTTCAAGTGCCAGCTCCAGTTCCGGACCCCAGTTTCCTGCCAGTGAAGAAACTGGAGAGTAGCAATGAAGACTCAAGTAAATGGATTCGTCACTCAAGTGCAAGGCCTCGGTTGCATTCTTGGTTCCTGGATTTAGCACTGGGTGTTACAGGGTAAACCAGCTCTCTCCCTCTCTCTCTGCCTCTCACATGAATTTTAAAATACTTTTAAAGTAAAGAACTGAAAGGTCTGAGATTTCCTATTAATGGATTTATCGAGAGTTCATTATGTGAGACCAGGAAGAAGCAGTCCAAGGTCCCAGCCTTGACTTCCACTGGGCAAGTCATTTACCTCCTTTGGGCCTCAGTTTCCCCACCTGTAACAGAGATGACCTGAATTTGAGATTCCTTTTTTTGAAAAAAAAATTTATTTGTTTATTTTAAAGGCAGAGTTACAGAGAGGCAGAGGCAGAGAAACAGAGAGAGAAGTCTTCTATCTGTTGGTTCACTCCCCAGATGGCCGCAACAGCTGGAGCTGTGCCGATCCAAAGCCAAGAGCTTCTTCTGGGTCTCCCACGTGGGTGCAGGGGCCTAAGGACTTGCGCCATTTTCTCCTGTTTTCCCAGGCAATAGCAGAGAGCTGGATCATAAGTGGAGCAGCCGGGACATGAACTGGTGCCCATATGAGATGCCAGTGCTGCAGACAGCAGTTTTACCTCCTACACCACAGTGCCAACCCTGAATTTGAGATTTCTACAATTTACTGTAGAAAACAACTGTGGTTCTGCAAATCCATATTAACCTTCCACATTATCTTTCCTAAGTACAGCATCCAAGATGGTTTATAGTTCTGGGCCCCAGAAATCAGTAGATGGAAATCTCAGCCCTATCTGTTGGATGCATAATTAAACCCCAGCAGAGAGGAACAGGAACACTAGTAGGTCTACCGGAGCACATGTGCACACACAGGCACAGGTGTGGATGCCCCACATTAATACCCACAGGGCCCACGATAGCCTCATTCCATCCCCACTCGAAGCACAAGCCAGGAGTGCTAAACTGGCCACACTGCACCCGGCTTTCCACAAGCCCAGGCTGGCAAACCCAGATGCACCAAGGACCTGGGAAACATCTGCAGGTTTGTGATTCTTCCTCGGTTCCATTCCCACGATGCTCTCGGTGCCTACTTGGATCACAGAAAGGTCACCGGCTCCATCTGGCTGCCCTGCCCCCTTCTGTTCTCTCCCTCACCACTCCAGTCCCCCACCCCCTAAGGAGTTTCTGCCCATTTTGTCACTTCCACCTGTTCTGACAGGTTCCCCTGTCTGACCCCAAGATAGCCCTTGGGGACATTAATCATATAACAGCTGGAGCCGTGAAAGAAACAAGGGTTTGGCTGGATACTGTTACCGTCTCTGTCACCGACTAATCATGTCCTGTGACATGGAGGGGCTTAATCAGATGGTCTGCTCTCTCATTAATCATCCTGGGCTCACTCAAACTTCACGGAGAGATTAAAGTTTAGCTCCAATGGCTCCCTGGGCCTCCTGACATCTCTGGCAGTTCACTAGAGGAGGGTCTGGGGTTCCCTTTGCTGTGCCAAGTGGCAGAGGGACTCCGAGGGTCCGATATCTACAGACAACACAGTATTCTAGAGGAGGAAGCTGACTCTTCCTCCTTGCCCTCTCCTATCCACAGATGGCAGAGACACAGAAACCAGCACTACATGCAGATGGGACAACTGGGCATCACAGACCCGCGCCTGTGCATCAAGGCCACTGAAGACTCCCAGGTGGGACCCATCTCTCCAACCACCTGAAGGAGTCTTCTTCCATACAGAATGACCGGTGAGGACAACTAAACAAAAAAGACATTCTGAACAGAATTCTTTAACACGGGCCTGGGAAGGGATCCCATGCAGGGACGGGCACCGCCTCAAGGACGCCACCCCAGGACCATCCTCACCTGCCACTCCACTGAAACCAGAGCTGCCAGCAAGTCAGAAATAGCCTGGGTCCATTACCAGTTCTTCCCAGGCCAAAATAAAACAGACTGAAAGGGCCCTGCAAAAACCCCCATCACGTGCGAGCCCGCATGCGCTTCAGCTCGGCTCATTCATTCTTACCCTGTTTGCAATCTGCCGAGCTCCAAAGGGGAGAGGAAAAGCAAGTCCCAGCAAAGGCCTGCAGCAACGGGCTCCTCTCCGACTATTGGCTTTGTCCTTGCTCCGGGTGCTGTTGACTTTTGCAGCACTGCACGATTATGGGAAACAAGGATAATATTTGCCCTTAGAGCCAGGAAAGAACAAATATTTTATCAACATCTAAATCATCTCTCGGCTGGCAGGGGAGGAGGCGCTGACTGCTCCGCTGCACACACGTAAGCGGACGAGGGGAGGGATGGCGGCTGCTAGGGGAGCCTCCTAACTGTGTCAACTTGACCTGTCAGTACCTGGGACCACTTGGACCTCAAGGAGCTCTCTCTGTGCAAAGCCAAAAGACTTTTGTCCTTCCAGGCACTGTCCCACGACCCCGGATCCCAGAATAAACAGCCCAAGTTGCCACACTCTGCCTTTTGCGTTTCCAAAGGTGGAGGCCCAGCCCGGGACTTGGGAAGGTGGGGTCTTTCTGGGGATATTTTTGGGGTGACGAGGGCTTGCCCTGTTTGTGATGTTTGTTTCCATTCAGGGATCCTCCAGCACTAGCCCAGAAATGACAGTAGGTGGAAACACTATCTCTCATTACACAAAGTATAAATAGTGTAATCTATCAGCGCCGTCAATCACAATGATTGATTACAGGCTGTCATAGAGAAGAGTGACATATTAGAAAAGTTTTGTTAACAATGCCTATTGCTAGTCAGCCTGCCACAGAGGCTGGTGATTAATGTGTTGTCAGCCTGTAATCCCACACCCTTGGCTAATGAGGCAGGAATTTATCATCTTTACAGAGTGGCAGATGTCAGGGAGAAAGGAATCCAAGTGCTGGAAACAATATACTTTTTCTTACTAGGCCTGACAAGTCTGACAGGCCGAAAAAAACCACAAAGCAGCTTTGTATAAGCACCAACTTTAAACGAGGAGCTTTTCATTTGGCATCTTCGCTTTAAATAGTGCTGCACACCAGCCTGGATCCCTCCAAGGGAGAAAGGGAGGAAAAAAAAAAAAAAGGACAGGAAGAGAGGAGGGCACAACGCCCTGCCCTGCGAACTTTGCACCTCCTTCCCAACAGCCACCTCCGACAGGGGAATGGTTACCATGGTGAACAGACAGGTTTCTTTGGAAGAGAAGCCCAGAGTAACTTTTCGCTTTTACCTGTGAACTTGTGATGGGGGAACAGGGGTGGGGGAAGCTGACCATCCAGTGGAGGGTGTGGGCAGAAGTCTTGTCCATTGCCACTGCCTGAGGGTGACCTTCAGCTGCAGACTTATCTTACTCTGGGAACACTGTCCTTTCTGTTACAGACCAGAGATGGGGAGAGAAGGGGCTGCATACGGAACTTTTCATTGGTCGAGAAAGCAACTGAATGCAAGGGAAGGACTTTTTCCAATCATTTTGACCTACACTCTGGTCTGGTTTTAGATCACTTTCAGGTTTAACTTCCCCCGCCTTCCTTATCTGTCAAACCCCATCTCAAGCTTCCTTTTTTCATTTGGGGCACTGACTAAACACGCCTGGCAGACAAGACAAAAAAAAAAAAAATCAAGTTTGCTTGAAGAGAATTCTCTCTAGAGGCCCTTGTAATAAATGTTTCATCCCTTTGCACCTGCCACCCCTCCCCACCATTCTCACAATGGAGAAGACCCTCCGAGGCAAGTCTTGGATCTTCTCAGATATTATGAGATGCCTCTGAATATTCTTACTTGGCCTAGACTGTCCATTCTGTTCCAAATAACTCTTAAACACTACCAACCACAGGAGACAGGCAGTCTTTCCCATGAAGCCTCAGAGATATTTCCAAACTAGGAGATTTCTGATGTATCCTGCCCATCCTCAAGCCAGCAGCAGAGAGGCAGAGGAAGAGGGCTGAGTTAAGGAGGTCAAGCTCTGCAGTTTGGAAACCTCTCCATACCAATGCCCTGAGAAGACTTAATGTGTTGCTTATTCTCATGTCAGTTTCCAAGGAAAGGGGTAATCTTAAGTAGCAACATTGTGACAGATGTAATCCTTTTTCAAACACAGATACTTCTGCTAATATAGACAAATGCAAGGGGAGAGAGGAAGAGGGAAAGGGAGAAGGGGAGAGGGGGAGAGACAGTGGGGGTGGGTAGAGAAAAAGGGAGAGAGAAAGCAACTACAGAAGAAAAGTCTGCCTTCTGTCAACAGCACCCTCAGGCTAGAACACATGGCAAAGCAATGAGTAAACTCCGAAAGGCAGTGTCCTGGCATTAAGACTGCACCAGGGTCTCTGGAGCCAGGACACACAGTGCAGTGAGAGCTGCTGGGTTTAGCAAGCCAGGAAGCCACGAGCCCAGAAGAGGACCCACAGCAATAGCTGGGTGTCCTGGTTCTTCCCCAGCTCCAAGGCGCTGAAGGCTGTGGAGCTGGGGGACCTATCCCTTGGAAGGGCTGGGATCGCAGAGGCAGCTGGCGAGCTGGAGGCTGGGGTGGACGTGCCCCCCCCCCCCCTTCTGCTGCTCTTTGGGGGATTCTGCTAGAGGCGAGCTGAACCCTGATGCTAATCAGGCGGCTCTGAGTGAAGGGTGACAAGGGCCGGCGCCGGCTCCACTCTGCCTGCCCAGGCTGCCAGCCGTCTGGCCACAGATCGAACTCACCGATAAGCAGGGAGCTATGGACACCCCTCTACCCTTATCCTGCAAGCTCCAGGGTGCTCAGAGCGGGGCAAAGCCTGCTGGCAGAATGCAGGGTGCTTGGCGTGGCTCCCCCCAGCCCACCCCTCACTGCTGGGTGCAGACAGAGTCCCCTGGGGCTAGCTCCTCCATGCCTGCCCCCCGCCTCCCCCTTCCTCGCCAGCTCATGCAGCTTTCATTAACTCCCCTGGCTGGCAATTTCCATCCATTTGACGACAGATTAGAAGTGGAATTCAAAAAGAAAGTCACTTGACCTCCCATAATGTGCTTCTCTTAATTACATTAAAGATTTTCAAATGTGGCTGTACTAGGTTTGACAGGTAAGGTTTTAATCAACTTCACATGGCCCCTTTTAAGTGCTCCTTGGACTGGTGCGGGAATGCTGGCGTCACCTGTGCTCCCAACGTGGTTCTAATTTAATGGGCTAATTTTGACACGCAGAAAGGATGAGAGCCCACGAAGCCCCCAACTCTTGATGGGAGTGACTTCTAAATGAGGATTAATGCAGCAAGCTGAAGCATGGTTGGAGGTTTATTTTATGGAGGTTGGAGCAAGTAAATAACATTTATCCTTTGTATATGTCTGCATATAATTACAGCAAAGTTTTCTTGTGTGCTAAATTATACAAACTCTTCAAAAGTGGGTGCCTAATGTCTTTTTCTAAAGCTGTGTTATTATTTTGGTCAAAAGTTGTTTACATTAAACAAATTCAATTTACTAAACTTTGACATGTTTGCACAACTGCATGTAATTTATGCTGGAAGCCTGAAACATGACTTTCAAATGAACTTTCTTGGTTCTAACTTGGTGGATTGGGATTTGAACATTTAGGTGTGGTGGTTGGTTCAACCCAGGCTTTGTGGCCAATTTAAGTGGTTTCACTTTACTCTTCCAGTCTTCTGTTCATTCTGTGAGTGGGCACTGAGTACAGACTGTGGTCCAAGGTGGGTGCTGAGGATACAGTGATGAGCACAGAAAAGATGTGGGCTCTGTCCTGTACAGCTTAAAGATTCTTTAAGATAATAAAGAAACAAAATAGTGCGCACAGATGGGTCACACTGCAGATCAGCAAGTGCTGGGGACAAGCGACTCCTGCTGCTGTCAGGGTCCACAGAACAGCAGGGTCTGGTCTGGTCTTGGAAGAAGGCTGCCCAGGGCAGGGATAACCTGAGCTGGGATGCAGAAGGGCTATCACGTGTTTGAGACAGGGGAAAACATGTCCACAGGCACGTGGTGGCAGGGAGATGGCACCCCAGGAGTACTGAAAATGACAGTGTGGGAGTGTGTATGTGAATGTGAGTGTGTGTGTATGTGACTGTGTGTAGTTAGGGTATGGCAGATTATATGTATGTAACTATTGTGTGTTGAAGTATATTTGAGTATATGTATGCATATGACTATGTCAGAGTACATATAAGGGTGAATACGAGGGTGTGTGAGTATGGATGTGTCTGTGAGGGATACTGATGACCTGACATGGAGCTAGAGATTTGGTAGCAGGCTATGCAGGGTGTAGACCACCATAGAGAATGTGACCTTTCACTAAAAGTTAAGACTAAGCCAGTGCAAGGTTTGAAGCAGAAACAGGACCTATGGTGTTTGTATTTTGCAAAGATCTAAAGAAAGGAGCAGAGGAGATGGCAGGGAGTCAGTATCTGATGGAGATAGGTTTGCTGAGAGGCTATTATCCTGGTCTAGAGTTCAAAAAATAAACTCCACATGATATGGTTTGAACAATGTCATTCTTCTTGGTTAAGAATAAAAATGGTTGATTTTGAAAAATGGGTGATGGTTAATTTTATGGTGAGAGCTTGGCTGGATTAAGGAACATGTGGTCACCTAGAAATGCATTACTTTGGGTTAGTCTAAGTGGGTATTTCTAAAGGAGATAAACAAGCAACTCAGAGCTGACTAAGAGGGAAGACCCAGCCTCAAGGGGGCGAGCACCACGACCTGGCTGCAGGCTGCAGGCTGCAGAGACTAACAGCAGAAGGTGAACTGGTCTCTGGCCATGAGAGCTGGTCTCCTGCCTTGGCTATCAGCTACCAGCCCCCGGACTCCAGGACTTAAACCAGTGGCCCCCTTACTAGCACTCGGACTTAGGATTTCAAACTGAGAATTACACCCTTGTCTTCCCTGGTTCCAAGACCCTTGGACTTGGACTGAGCCATGCTGTCAACATCCCAGGGTCTGCAGCCTGCAGATGATTTGTCTTGTACCTTCTCAGCTGTGGTATTCACATGGGCCCATTCCCCTGATAAATTCCCACTTTGTATACATATCTACACATCTCTCTGATTCTGCCTCTCTAGAGACCTGACTGTGACAGTGAGGGAGTAAAACTGGAGCAACGCTGGGCCTGACTGTTCAACTTACATACCTTCATGGGTGGCAAAGCCATTCCCTGGGATCTTGGGGTCTCTGGAGGAGTACTGGCTGCATCCATGAGGGCCTTTGAATCATCCGAGACAGGACAAGAAGGCAGAGACAGATGCCACCAGGGATCCCAGAGGACACAACCCGGGTACACGCAGGTGCTAGGTAAAACTGAAGGAGTAAGTTGTGGCATCGCAAAGGATGCCAGACCTGGTATACTGATGATTTCACCTGAAGGCTCTCTAAGAACTGCACCTTCAAAAACGGCCATTAGGCATGACTTTTCCTGCAGGCAGCAAACCCCTAAGGCTTCTCTCCCTTTACTCTGTCACTCCTTCACCAACTTAAGTTCTTTGCCTAAGAAATATAAAGGCATCATGCTTTGGTCATTTCTTCAGACTTCACTGTTGCAAAGATCACTGTGTACATACGAAATGAATAAAACTTTATGCTCTTCTCTTCTCAATCAACACTGGAGTCCCAGATCCAGCCAGAGAGTCCACTAAAGAAATAAAGGGGTTTGTGGGGGCCTGTTTCTCTTTCAACCCTACAAAATCAGGGAAGTGAATGAAACCACCAAGATAGAAACAATGGACTGAGAAGACAGATCCATGGCTCAATTTTGAGCTGGTTCAACATTTATTGGCTAGGAAATTATAGATAAGCCTGCACTGAGAGAGCAGGAGAGGGGCCGGGGAGGGAGGTAGAAACATCCCAGGGGTTACAAAAGCCAAGACAAGACTGCCTTAGGGGTGAGCGGTAGTTTCCAGCATCTACAAAAGGCCAAGTAACGCAAGCACTGGGCAGCCTGCTGGACTCTGCCACGTGGCAATCACTGGAGAAGTAAACTAACGGCAGAGCAATGGGACCTAAAGGCCGCAGGGATCCAGACTGGAGAGCTGAAAGCAAAGAAATGGAAATCATCAGAGCAGATAAATCTTTTGTTACGCTTGACACTACAAAGAAAAGAGAGAAAGCTGAGGAGGGCTTTGAGTAGAGTGGCTGGTTGTTCAAAAGGAGAAGGTCTCAGGTCTCAAAAATCTGATGGGAAAGATTGTATTGCAAAGGAGAAGCCACCTGTGCGAGGTAAAGAAGCAAAAGGGGAGTCTGCTTCCTCCAGAGCTGGGGGCAACGGATGGCAATCGTCACATGGCTGCAGGAGTTGGCTTTAGACAGGAAGAGGCTTGATTGATTTTGCTGTATGTTCCTGGAAGAGAAGTTTTCTCTTGGGAATAGAATGAACATTTATCAGCAGGCCAAACAGTGCCCCCAAAGGACAGAGGCCTTGTCACTGATATTGTTAATTAAGATCATCAAATGTCTTCCTTGAGCTTCATGCAAAGTATTCAGCACTTTAGCAGCATTGGAGAAACATGAGTGTACTTTAAAAAGTTCATGGAAAATGGAATTAAAAGATCAGCTTATTTTGGTAGAAAGAAAAATAAATCTTACGTGTGTTTTTCATTTTCAATGCATTTAAAAAAAATAGATTTACTTACTTGTTTTAAAGACAGAGCAACAGAGACTGAGAGAGAGTTCTTCCATCTGCTGGTTCAAATGACCGTAGCAGCCAGGGCTAGGCCAGGCCAAAGCAGCTACCAGGAACTCCATCCTGATGGCAGGGGCCCAAATATGTGAGCCATCATCTACTGCCTTCCCAGGCACTTAAGCAAGAAGCTGGATCAGAAGCAGAGCAGCCTACACTTGAACCACCACTCCCAACATGGGAAGCTACATCGCAAGCAGGAACTCAAGCAGCTGTGCCACAGCACCGGCGCCTGCATACACTCTGTGAAGGCCCTTCAGAGACAGTTTACACCCAGGCCCACTGGACATGTGCTCGGAAGCCCTGTGCTCCTGACGTTAAACTGAAGCACGTGTCCATTTGGTGAGCAAGAGCTGGCGCCAAGGTTGGTGATGACTGTGGGCTATCCGAATGAGAAGATGGTGTATTGGTCTGTTTTTCACATTTTTAACTTTTTATATCATTTCAGGAATATGCTGCCCATTGACCAAGACGTGTCTACAATGGGTTTAGGTACACTTGGCCTTGTGACTGACAAAGAGCAGGCAAAAAGCACAACTGTCAACTATGCGTAACTTACAGTTCATTTTGGAGAAATAAAACAAATGTAAAAATAGTAATGCAGGAGAAGAACTGCCAAGATTTAGTGGCAAAGGGCTTGTCAGGGAAGGCTTCTAGGAGGAGGCAAAGCCTAAGCTGTCTGGTAGGTTAAGTAGGACTGGGATTCTGTTCACATTACATGCATGCCTAAAACAGAAATGCAATCCCTCCACTCTTGGCCCCAGAAACCACTGGCTCTAGCTGTGTGTGGTGGCACCCACAGCAGGGCTGGGCCAGGGTAGATGCCCAGCAACGGTCCAATGATAGCTCTGTTCACTGGTCAGCTGGATCAGGAACCCAAACACCAAAGGCATCTCCCTAGCTGTGAGCAGGCCGTCTTCCACCCCAGGCTCAAGTGCTGAACCACTGAGAGGCTGGTACTTCCCCAAGCCTGGAGTAAGTGCTGATCACACTGCCATCTTTCCATCTGGAATCAATTTCTTACTTCTGCAATTCCTTTCAGACTACAGGATAATTCCACCTTCTACTGTGGGCGACAAAACTGCCCTTGAGATAAAGACTTAATGATTTTGGCTCAGTCTCTGCCTACAGAAGACTCTTTTTTCCTCCAGGGGAGAAATCCCCAAGGACACTGTACAGGCAAGAACGAGACCATCAGCTCGAACACAAGTGGTCCAATGAAGAATGTTAAAGAAGGGGGTGTTTAATGGGCAGTGCCAGAGGGGCCACACAGATACCTGGAGGCTCCCACAGATCAGCACATGGGGAAGCTGTGAGCACCTCTAGGGCTGATGGAGGTTGGGGAGGAGGCAGAGGTAAGAGAGACCCGGGAACTGGAGCAAGGCAGGCAGGTGCTGTCTCCCTCCTCCTGGGAGTGAGAGGTAACTTGCACACGTGAGCAACAGACACACAAGAGGTGATGTCACTGCCTTCTACAAACAGAGACAGCTTCCAGTCCGGCCTCCAAAGGCCCAGACTTCCCTGAGTGGCCTTCCTGAGGCCCTGACTTAGTGGCACAGAACACAAGGCCATCATCTCTTCTGCACCCAAGCCAGTGGCTCTCAACTATGGTGCCTGGGTCGGCGGCATCAGTCTCACCTAGAAACCTGCAAGAAATGCCAGCGCCATGCCAACCCCAGATGCTCTGGGGGTAGGCTCAGCAAACTGCTTTGACAAGCCATGCAAGCTGCAGTTCCAGAACTGTGACTGAGCTCACAGAATTTCTCTGAAAAGACATCTAATGAGCAACACCTGGAAGGGGTGGGTCCAGCCCAGCCAAGGCAACGGCTTAGCTGTGTGCAGGCCCATGCCCCACCTTCCCCCTGCTAAGAAAGGTCCAGGATCCAGGAAGCGGGGAGAGTCTTGTGAAAGATCAATGCCTGAAATAAGCCCTGTGCAACTCTCGCTGCATCCGGGCAGAAATAGCTGCTCTGGGACTCCGGGGCTGGGGGCAGGGAGGCTATTTTAACATGATGGAGTCTCTGTTACCAGCAGCCCCTGCCTCTGAGGGCTCTCTCCCTGCTCTGGCAGAAGAATGGACATGATCATGACTCCGCTACAACTAACACCACTGGGAGATGATGTATTTCTGCTAATGGCACCTTCTGTCGCTGCCGAGGAGCTGCTCCAGCCTCCGCTTGTCCCGCAGAGAATCTGGCAGCCTCCAGAAGATGTAATAGAGACCTGAGGACATTTGGAAGACGCACGACACAGGAAGGGTGTTTTCAATTTGATTTACCTTCCATCTCCTACGAGGAGCTGATGGTTAGTACCACACTGCATCACAAGCCCAGCACGCACCCAGAGTGGGCCTGGGGGAGGCCAAATAACCCTCGTCAAGCCCAGGAAGGACGATCGCACGGGTGCTTAGGTCTGGCTCTTCCAAAAGCAACAATAACTGAGAATTAGCTTAAATACAGCAGGAGGGATGCACAATGGAATCGGGGAATGACACAGATATTTTATGGTTAGAGACCCACGGGGGTTCCCATCCACTGCCTGAAGAACAAATAGTTTGTGAATTTGTTCCCTGTATGCTACTGACAGCCTGACAGTGAAAGCAATTATTTGGGGGTTAAGGAAGACCTTAAGCTTTTAAGTATAGTGGGCAAGAATACCAAGGAAGCGTAGGTTTCTAGTGCACAAATGCACCATCCAGAAAACTGGAATACCTCTTAAATGTCAGACATGCACATTTACTCACAGGCACTGATAACTATTGAAAGCTAAAGAATTATTTCAACTGGAGGTCACATTGATGTCAACAAGACTTGCATTTACTCATTCAACAAACGCCCACTGGGCCCTGTATTCATTTTCTGGGGCCATGGCAACAGATGACTGCAAATGTGGTAACTTAAAACCACAGAATCGCACGTTCTCTCACAGTTCTGCAAGCCCAGTGTATGAAAGCAAAGAGCCAGCAGGACAGCACTCCTTACAAAGACTCCAAGAGAGAATCCGTCCTTGTCTCCTCCAGCTTCTACTGACTGAAGGCATTCCCGGGCTTGGAGCTACAAAACTTCAGTCTCCAAGGTCTTCTCATGGTCTTCCCTCCTATGCCTATGTCTACTTCCCTTCCTCTTCTAAGGACTTAGCATTGAATTTGGAACCCACCCTTATCCAAGAAGATTTCATTTTGGGCTCCTGAACCTACCGCTTTTTCCCAAATAAGGTCATATGCACAGGTTCCAGGTGGACCTATCCTTGGGGGGTGGGGGTGGGGTTCACTCTATTATAGGCATTTATAATGAACTTGGCATTGTTCTAGGAGTTTGGGATACATCCAAGGGAAAAAATATTACAAAACTCCTCACTTAGTGAAGCTTAAATTCTAGTGGGAGGAAAATGATGATAAATACTAAGGTTAATAAATAAGTTAGATGCAGTTTCTTTTTTTTTTTTTTTTTTTGACAGGCAGAGTGGACAGTGAGAGAGAGAGAGAGACAGAGACAGAGAGAAAGGTCTTCCTTTGCCATTGGTTCACCCTCCAATGGCTGCTGCAGCCGGCGCGCTGAGGCCGGCGCACTGTGCTGATCTGATGGCAGGAGCCAGGTGCTTCTCCTGGTCTCCCATGGGGTGCAGGGCCCAAGCACTTGGGCCATCCTCCACTGCACTCCCTGGCCACAGCAGAGAGCTGGCCTGGAAGAGGGGCAGCCGGGACAGAATCCAGCGCCCCGACCGGGACTAGAACCCGGTGTGCCGGCGCTGCAAGGTGGAGGATCAGCCTGTTGAGCCACGGCGCTGGCCCTAGATGCAGTTTCTTAAAAAGTAGTGTTCTGAGAACAGGGAATGGAGAGCCTGGCTAAAAGGGCTAAGATGATACTGGTGGGGGTGAGTGCCATTGGCAGCATTAAGTGTAATGGTTCACACGAGCCTCATTGCAAAAGTAAAAGTCTAGTAAAGACCTAGAAAAAGCAAATTGGCCAAATGGATTTCTGAGAGGAGGCTTTAAGGCAAATAGAATAGAGAAAAAGGCCCTAGGGCAGGAGCTTGCTTGGTATATTCTAGAAACTGAAGCAAGGCCATGTGGATGGAACAGAGTGAGAAGCAGGCATGTGGGAGAAAGGAAGCCAGAGACATGAGACAGGGCAAATGAGAGGCCTGGGAACCGAGAGGCCTACGTGGGCTTCCATGTAAAGGGGTGGCCTTTTCACCTTTCCACCCAGCCACTCATTTATTCAAACATTCAGCCCGTTTCCATGACCCTGACAAGGACCTGGGAGGCAGGAGAAGGCACACTCACCTAAGCGTGTTAAAGTAAGTACCGACTTACAGGGCTGTGAGCAGGACAAGGGAAAGCAGTAGGAACACTGCTACACCAGGCTATCAATAGCAAAGATCCACTACTAGGATGCCTGGGGAGAGCCAGAACTGTGGGCAGAGGGGAAAGACGCAAACTGTAGTCCTGGGAGGACACGGCCAGACTACAACCCTGCAGCGTGGAAAACGAGGGTAATACCCTCACGTGTCTTTGTCCAAACCCAACCAGAAGCCAGAGGGTAATGGGACTTGGGTGCTTCAGGCCAACACCAATGTGGTAGGACACAGAGCAAGGTAAAAAGAGCAAACCAGAGACCTGAGATGACAAACAGTGAAGGCATGACACAGCCAAGTCTAAGATAATCCATGGAGATTCTGTGGTTCTTTTCATTTTTGATTTCGTTATACCAGTTTTATTTCAAAAACATGAGTCCTTCCATAATGGCAAATAGTTCAAATAATCTGAAACATGAATCACTGACTAATACAAGGGCTTTAACTAAGAAACAAAATTATTTTATAAAAAGCAAAAGAAATGGGGCTGGCACTGTGGCATAGTGGGTAAAGCTACCACCTGCGGTACCAGCATTCCGTATGGGCACTGATAGAGTCCCGGCTGCTCCCCTTATGATCCAGCTCCCTCTATGGCCTGGGAAAGCAGTAAAGATGGCCCACATGCTTGGGCCCCTGCACTTGCATGGTAAACCCAGAAGAAACTTCTGGCTCTTGGATTCATTATGGCCCACTGCCGGCTGTTGCAACCATTTGGTGAGTGAACCAGAAACTGGAAGACCCCTCTCTCTCTCTTTCTCTCTCTGCCTCTCTGTAATTCTGCCTTTCAAATAAATAAATCAAAAAACAAACAAACAAAAAAAAAACAAAAGAAAGAGATTATACATACAAAAAAGGACACTGAATCTATTAGCAGATTCTAAAAATAAAATGAGCAGATCTATGGTGAAACCAGAACACTCCAGGCCTGTATTGGAGAAGGTTTGTCATACAACACTCAGCTGATGGACTGGAAGAGGTGTGCCTCTACATAGATTCCAAGTCCATTTTGCTTGTGCAGAATCACCCAGCTCTTCTCAAGGTAGAACAAAGTTCTCTGGGTTTCTTCCTTTTCCACATGCCCAAGAAGGCTATCTGAAGTTCAACTCTCAATGAGCTGCTTACAACAGTAATTACTTAGGAGCCAACATGACAAGTGGGTGAGATTTTCCTCTGGGAAGCCGAACTGGCCACCTACAGCAAATAGCAAAATGGACAAGTCCTTTTCCTCCTCCTCCTGATTATGTACAATACGACTCCTCTCCAGACTAGTATCCCCCCGCACTTGTTCCTTCACAAGTCTAAACCTGGAGGTGAGATGAAGGAGATGAACAGCAAGAAAAGAAAACTCAAGAAATGAAGTACACTAGAAGGTATCCAACACACCCCCCAGCGCATCTCAGAATCGCTGCTGCAGCACACTTCAGCGCACCACCATGGTCCACGGAGAAGGACTGGCAGCTGGAGGAAGTTCAGTTCTTTTTTTTTTTCTTCAGCTGGTTAAAGGGCACCAAATAAATTCCAGGCAAGAAGAGTTTTCTGGAGCCACAGTTCTTGATCACATGGAGACAGACAGACATTAAACACACACACACACACACACACACACACACACACACAGACTCTGGAAGAAAATCTGTCCGTACTTCAACGAAGGGATCCGTGTACAGCTTTTAACCTCAGGGCAGACACCAGGCTGCACCTTGTCGAGGCAGCCTCAGTTCTGATAGGAAACACACGGCCATTCTGCTGTGACTAATCAGAAGACACAAATCATCTGCTTCAGTCTGGGAAAGGCACCTGGGTTTACTGACACATCATTCCCACGACCTGAAAGAACCAAAAGGGCTGAAAATGTGTTCACCATTCTCAGGAAGTCAGGAAGGCGACAGACTCCATCAGCTGCTCTCATTTCAAACCCCACCACAGGAAAAGCCCCAGTGGTTGTGCACCCCACACCTGCTGTTAGAGGACAAAGACCTCAGGGTCAGCACATCAGAGCCCCCAGAGGCCAGGGCTGTGGGGGGCCTCTCCCGTAAGCTACCTGCAGCCTCTCCTGTCATGGGAAACTCACTACCTCTCAAAGGACCTCTGATTGTTAAAAACAACCCACCCTTTACCTGGCTGGATTTTGCCAAGGCGTGTCTTCCATCTAAGGGAGTCATGAGGTTGATTTTTAAAAAGTCCTAAAGGAGAACCCACAAGTTTCCTAAGGGAAGCCACAAAGGTGACTGGGTGAGAAGAGTCACAAGAGAAGCCCCTCGCCTTTCTCATTTCAGTAGAGAAAAATCAAGGCTCTCTGGGGACACTGAACTCAAAGGGGGATGTGGTTAACCATCATACAGCAGAAGTGGACAGCAAGCAATTCCACTCCCAGATACTTACTAAAAAGAACTCAAAACGGGTACCCAAACAAGTACATATACAAGCATGAGCACAGCAATGCCAATCATAATGACCAAGAAGTAGAAGCATCCCAAAGGTCCATTCGAGGATGAATGGATAAACAGACTGTGGTATATCTAGAGAGCAGGATGTTATTCAGCCATAAAAAGGGATGAAATCATGACACATGCTACAATGTGAGTTCGCCTTGCAAACATTATGTATGCTATGTGGAAGAAGCCACACACAAAACATCACGGAAATCTCCATTTACAATAAATATATAATTTTATAATTAAGTTTATAATATTTCTAAGAAATAGATAAATCCACAGAAACAGAATTCAAATTGGTGCTTTGGAGTAGAGAGGAATGGAAGGACACTGCTTAAAGAGTAAGGGGATTTATTTTGGACTAATGGAAATGTTTGGATCTAGAGTGAGGTGATATTTGCATTAAACTATGAATACACTAAGTTGCACTGAATGAAATTTCATTTGAAAATGGTTCATGTATATGGATTTCACCTCAATAATTAGCTTTTTAAAGATTTATTTTAGTTATTTGAAAGAAGAGTTACAGAGAGGGATTTTCCATCCACTGGTTCATTTTCTTAATGGCTGCAATGAACAAGGCTCGGTCAAGCCAAAGCCAGGAGCCTAGAACTCCTTCTGGATCTCCCACATGGGTGGCAGGAACCCGGCGACTTGGGCCATCTTCCACTGCTTTCCCAGACCATTAGCAGGGAGTTGAATCTGAAGTGGAGCAGCCAGGACTTGAACTAGAGCTCATACGGGATGCCAGCATAACATCCCTCTGCTTAACCTACTGTGTCACAATGTGGCCTCAATAAGTATTTTTTGAAGGGAGGGAGGGCTGCCAGTAGGGTGAGTTCAGATATAGTCAGCAAATTCTGCTGTACTAGAATTTTGATTGGAAAGCTGTAAACCTAACAAGAGAAAGCCAGGTTTACTACCAGGTAACAAATCCAGAGACCTAATTACAGCAAGAGGTGGCAGAGAATGAAAAGATAAATCAGCTCAGGAAGGTACAGGCCAGCAATTCTTAAACAACCAGTAGTGATTGCTTTGAATTAAATTTCCAATTCATCATAAACCAGCACTTCTGTAAAATAAAAATGAATTACTAGGTCTTCTGGCTTCCTCACACAAAGTAGAAACCTGTAAAGAAAATAACCCATGCATTAAGAATAAGAAAAACCTGGATAATTTGCAAAACCATCACTGTTTTTGATGAGAGCAGGGAACTGAGGCAGTAGAAAGAAGTGGTGGCTTCAACGTCCTATTAATTAGATAAGGAGAATTCAGCGAAATTTCCAAAAGATAGCTGGAGACCAGGTATGGGCTAGCAGAAGAGAACAGCCGCCAGGAGTTGCAGAGACAGCAGGATTAACACCCACTGTTCTCCAAGAATCTCTCTCTCTGCTGGCAGAGGCAGACTGGAGGCAGGACTGGAGTCCAGCGAACACTGTCCCCTGTGGTTAAGCCCAGGGGAAAGGGTGGACTCTGTGAAAGGCTCAGAACTTCTCACCATCCTTCTTCCCTCAAAGAACAAAAACTTTAATCACCTGGAGAAGAGGCAGCATGTGCGGCGCTGGTGATGCTCTGCAACTGGGGAATGTGTGGAAGAATTGGAACCTTCAGCTCCGGCGCCAGTGCTGTAGCATAGCAGGTAGAGCTGCCACCTGCAGTGCCAGCATCCCATATGGGCGCTGCTTTGAGACCAGCTGCTCCACTTCTGATCCAGCTCTCTGCTATAGCCTGGGGAAGTAGTAGAAGATGGCCCAAGGCTTTGGGCCCCTGCACCCACATGGGAAACCCGGAAGAAGCTCCTGGCTCCTGGATTCAGTTTGGCATAGCTCTGGCCGTCGCAGCCAATAAGGGAGTGAACCAGCAGATGGAAGACCTCTCTCTTTCTCTCTCCGCCTCTCCTTCTCTCTGTGTAACTCCAACTTTCAAATAAATAAATAAATTAAAAATTAAAAAAACAGGCCTGCGCCACAGCTCACTTGGCTAATCCTCTGCCTGCGGCACCAGCACCCTGGGTTCTAGTCCTGGTCGGGGAGCCGGATTCTGTCCCGGTTGCTCCTCTTCCAGTCCAGCTCTCTGCTGTGGCCCGGGAAGGCAGTGGAGGATGGCCCAGGTCCTTGGGCACTGCACCCCGTGGGAGACCAGGAGGAAGCACCTGGCTCCTGGCTTCGGATCAGCACAGCGCACCAGCCACAATGCACCAGCCGTAGCAGCCACTTGCGGGGTGAACCAACGGCAAAAGGAAGACCTTTCTTTCTGTCCCTCTCTCTCACTGTCTAACTCTGCCTGCCAAAAAGAAAAAAAACACAAAACATAACAAAACAACACCTTCAACCCCTGGGAAAAGAGCAGCACTGATCCTGGACACAGGGTAACAGAGATCCCCTACAGCTGGGGCAGGGGCTCACCGAGCAAGAGTCACTCATTTAAAGCAAAGAATATTCCCAGAAACACGGAGACAGTTTACATAATAATTGAAGAGGTCATTTTCAAAGATCACAAAGAAATTTTAAATGTGTGTATACTTAACCATAGAGCCTCAAAGTACATAGAAAACTGAAAGAAAAAGTAGAGAAATCTAAAATTACAGTAGGAGATTTCCTCATTCCTCTCAGTCATCAACAAAATCAGTCCAGATACAGAAGACCTGAACAACACAATCAGCCAACCTGACCTAACTGGCATTATAAAGCCTCATGTGAAACAAAAACTTACATATACATGAGGCTGGTGTTGTGGCACAAAGGGTAAAGCTGCCGACTGTGATGCTAGCATCCCATATGGTTGCTGGTTCAAGACCTGGCCGCTCCACTTCTGATCCAGCTTCCTGGGAAAGCAATGGAAGACCTAGCCCCTGCACTCACGTGAGAGTCCCAGATGAAGCTTCTGTCTCCTGGCTTAGTCCTGGCCCAGCTCTAACCCATAGTGGCCATTTGTGGAGTGAACCAGTGGATGAATGATTTTTCTCTCTCTATCTCCCCTCGCTCCATAACTGCCCGTCAAATAAACAAAATAAATTGTTAAAAAGAATATACATATACAAATGTGCAAATATTCACTAAAATGGACCATATTCTAGGCAATAAATAAAATGCAACAAAATTAACAGATTTAAATCCTAAGAGTTATATCATCTAATTATGCAAAATTAAACTAGTAACAAAAAGAGAAGATTTCAGAAATCCTGCCAAATATATGGAAATTAAACACTGTAGGTCTAAAGAACACATGGGTTAGAGAGGAAGTTCTCAGGGGATATAGGAAATATTTCATAATTGAGTGAAATGTAATTCATGAGCTGCAGATAACACAGAGCTCAGAGGGAAATTTATAGCACTAAAATACTGTAGAAGAAAATGAAGAAGAATATGATATAAATAATCTAGGTTTCCACCTTAATAGAAAAGGTATGCAAATTAAATGCAAAACCACAGAAAGAAATGGATTAAAGCAGAAATCAATAAAAAAATGAAAAAAGAAAATAATGAAAAAAGTCAATAGTACCAGAATTTTGTTCTATGAAAAAATTAGTACAATTGTAAACTTGTAGCCAGATGTAACAAGAATACAAGAAACAAGACATGAACAATCAATATCAAGAATGAAAGAGGAAATATTAATACAAATATAATAGATATAAAATGGTAGCAAAATAATACTACAAACTTCAGGTCTCAGAATTCAACAAGTGAGACAAAGCTGATAAATCCCTTTGAAGAAACAAACTACCAAAATCTGTCCCAACAAAAGATAACTTGAATAGTCTTATTTCAATTAAGAAACAAAGTGTATTTATGCTTAAAAAAACTTCTATTATACTAATGAAAAACTACAAATTCAAATATATGTACCACTGAATTCTGTAAAATAAACAGAAAATAATATAAACTCAGAAAACAAAAAAGGAGCACTTTCAAACTAATTTTATAAGTTACCATACAGACATCAAAACCAGATAAAAATACTACAAGGAAATTATAAAGCAATATTCTCATGAAAACCAAATATTAGCAAATGAAACTCAATGATATATTCGAAGTATAAGACGTTATTACCAAGTAGGCTTTATCATGGAAATGCAAGCCCGATTCAACATTCAAAACTCAATGGAAGTCATTATATACATACATGAGAAGATAAGCCATAGACACAGCTTAAAAATATCTGACAATATTCAATATCATTCAAGACAAAAACTCTCAAGAAACTAGACATGAAAACGTCCTTAAACTGTCAAAGGACATCTAGAAGAACACATATAGCTGACGTCACGCCCAGTTGTGAGAGAGGGGGTATTCCTCCTCTGAAGCCTGGGAATAAGGGGCAGCACAGTGGTGCTGCTGGGGAAGCTGCCACTTGGGATGCTGGCATCCCATTCCAGTGCTAGTTCAAGTAGCTGCTCTGCCTCACATCCAACTTCCGACTAATGCACCTAGGAAAGCAGAAGAAGATGGCCCAACTGCCTGGGCTCCTAACACCCATGTGGGAGACCCCGATGGAATTCCTGGCTCCTGGCTTTAACCTGAACCAGTCTCAGCTGTTGCGTATATTTGGAAAGTAAACCAGCCAATGGAAGATCAATCAATGCATCTCTATCGCCCTCTCTCTGTCTCTCTCTCTCTCCCCTGCCTCCCCCCCCCCCCATCATTCTGCCTTTAAAATAAACACATAAATCTTTTCCTAAAAAGCTGGTAACAAGACAAAGATATCTGCTTCCTTTATTCCTTTAGCACAAAGTGGTGTGGAATTTTGGTACTAAATTACTACAGTTCTAAATTATGGACAAAGGCAACAAAGAGGCAAAGAACAAACAGATTGAAAAGGAAGAAACAAAGCCATCTCTGTTGATTGGTCATGTCCATTTAGAAAAAAAAAATCTCAATTTTAAAACACTCCTTGGGAGGTCATTTGACCAAGTAGTTAAGCCACAGTGCCACAAGTGTTCCTCCTGACTCCTGGCTCCTGATTCCAGCTTCCCAATAAAATGCACCCTGAGCAGGATCAGCTGATGGCTCAAGTCATTGGATTCCTACCACCCTCACGGGAGACCTGAACTAAGTTCCAGGCTCTTGATTTTGGCCCAGCCCCACCCTAGCTGTTATAGGCATTTGGGGAGTGAGTCAGAAGGTGGGATTCCCCGCCCCTCTCAAAAGAGAAACAAAAATACTTCCTAGAAATAATATATAAACTCAGCAATGTCACAAGTAAAACATGCATTTCTATAAATCAGCAATCGACAACTGGGAATTGAATATTAGAAAACTAGTACCACTTGTAACAACATAAACATACCAAAAATAAATACAGAACAAAGTATGAGCAAGATGTGTATGTTGAAACTATAAAATGTAGATAAAAGAAGTGGTAAATGAATAGAGATACTATACTCATGGTTTTTGATGCCAATTCTCCCCAAAATGCTCTATATATTTAGAACAAATCCAACTAAAATACTATTAAAAATAAGCAAACTGATACTAACATTGCATTTCAGAGAAATGCAAAGGAAATAAAAGCATGAAAATGATTCTGAGAAGTACAAAATCAGAGGACTTACCCTATCTTGATTAAAAATATACAAAATGGGTGCTGGTTCAAGTCCCAGCTGCTCCACTCTGATTCAGCTCTCTGCTATGGCCTGGGCAAGCAGTAGAAGATGGCCCAAGGCCTTGGGCCCCTGTACCCGCAGTGGGAGACCCAGAAGAAGCTCCTGGCTCCTGGCTTCGGATCAGCTCAGATCTAGCCATTGCGGTCATCTGGAGAGTGAACCAGCAGAATGGAAGACCTCTCTCTCTGTGGCTCTACCTCTCTCTGTAACTCTTTCAAATAAATAAAATAATTATTTTAAAAATATATACAATATAGTGATCAAGACCATTTGATACTGATGAAAGGAGAAACCCACAAATGAATGACACAGAAGACAGAACAGAGATAGGCCCCACCTGGATATAGCCAACACTGGCAAAGGTACAAAGGTAAATATATGGAAAAAGGTAAACCTTTTCCACGAATGCAGCTGAAACAATTTGATGCCTCTATGCAAAAAAAAAAAAAAAAAAAAGGAAAAAAAAAACAACAGTGACCTATACAAGTCACCATATAAAATAATGGATCACACTTAAATGTAAAACCTAGAGACAAGAGAAAATGTTTGATCTTACATTAGCCAATATTTCTTAGATACCATGTCAAAACTCTAGTCTCCTAACAAAATTGATAAATTGGACCTTACCAAAATGTAAAATACATGCTTCTCAAAAATACAGTTAATAAAATCCAAACAGAAGTCACAGAGATAAAAAGTTCTCAAAACACATATTTGATAAATGGCTTATTCCTGGATTATATAAACAAATTTCAAAACCCAACAAAAAGAAATCAAATAGCTAAATATTTTAAAGGCATAAAAGCTAAGAATAGACTTTAATCAAGATGTGTGAATAGTAAAAACCACAGAGAAGTATTCAACATTGTTAATCACTAAGGAAATGCAAATTATGACCACAATGAATTCCATTACACATCTCCTCAAATAGCAAAAATCAAAACCAAAAGAAGACATTGACAATAACAAATAAGGACAACTAAATAAAAACTGAACTTCCATATATTGCTCCAAGCAATGCAAAGTAGCAAACCACTTTGGAAACCTGTCTGGCAAATTCTTATACAGAAAAGCGGAACACTTATTATGAGACTCAGCAGTGGTACCACCACATAGTCCAGTCCTCTGTATCTGAGGGTTCCACGTGGATGACTTCAACCAATCACAAATAGAAAATATTTGCAACATAAGTCTTTACTAAACACATGCACACTTTTTCCCTTGTCATTATTCCCTAAACAATACAGCACAATCACTACTTAGATAACATTTATATTGTATTAGACATTATAAAAAATCCAGACATGTTTTTAAACATACTTTAGAAAGCTCCTAAGTTAAATGCAAACACCTGTGTCAGAAAACGATCGTGAGCACCTGCAGACTTCGATATGTGAAAGGGGTCCTGGACCCAATCCCCCCTGGATACCCAGAGACAATCATGTTTACTCAAAAGAAATGAAAACTCAAGTCCAGACATAAATTCCATGTTCACACAAAAACTATACACGTGTTATCAGCAGCTTTATTCATCATCATCAAAACTTGGGAATAACCTAAAAGCCCAGCACTTGTGAATGAATTCACACACAGTGGCTCATCCATACCGGGGAATACTTCTGATACATGCATGATCATGCATGATACATGGGTGAATCCCATGCATTATCAGACTCCAAACTCCACACTGTATCATTTCATTTACTCTAAAAAGGCAAACCTTTGGCAACAAACTTTGCATCAGGATTGCCAGAAAGTGAGAATGGTGGGACAGATTGACCATGAAGGGACAGATAATGATTTACTTAGGAGATAACCGATCTGTATCTTGATTGCTATGGTAACCAGCAGACCTCACATGTTTGTCCAAACTCATGGAGTTCTATGCTAAAAGGGTGAATTTTATTGTATGCAAATTGTTCCTCAATAAATCTGACTTTAATAAAGTAAACCTCTAGTTTTCTCCTTAAAATTGCCTTGGAAAGAAATCCACAAAGTGAAAGAAAGAAAAGACAATGGAAAAATAATACACACTATGTGTTTCACAGTTCCTCAGGGTGTGAGAGGCTGAAGTGCACTGTGCGTAAAAACCGACTTTCACGACAGTTCCTTCTGTGCAGATGAGCATTAAATATGTAATATTTTTGCATTAAAACCATTTATAAAATGAATCACTAAATATGAGAATATTAATCCCTTCAGAATTTCTGAAGGCTCACTCGGAATTCCTGTCCTTACCATCTGAATCTGGATCTGGCGCCAGTCCATGAACAACCCTCGCTAGTACTAACATAGATAACATCCTGAAGCAGCAATGTCATTAATTAAAAATAAACAATGACGACTAATAGTGTAATGTACCACACAGTACTTGTTATTAAATTCATCGCTGCCCTTTTAGTGTATGTAGTGTTCCTGAGCAAAGTAGTACATGAAATAAAATCCTAACTTCATTTAATATATCTCTTTCACATCTACAGAAATAAAATTTTAGCAGTTAATAAATCAAAATGTGAATAGCTGCCATTTCCAAATAGATTGGCTATATTTAAGTCTGATTTTTTTCATTGGTATTTATTTTCTACTTTACCTATAGTACACACACATTACGTACATAAAGGAACAGAAGTCTCTAGCAAGTGGAGGGGCAGATCTGGAGTCCATCTCTCCATTTCAGAGGTCAATCTCATCAAAGACCTACAGGCCCTCTTACAATACGTCAGCAGCAGTTCCTAGGACCAGACTCTGGAATCCATTCCCAAAAGAAGCATTGCTCATTTCACACTCAACATCCACTACGTCCTCACGTTGTGTGCAGTACCATACCAGGTACTACAGAGGACACAGAAGAATGTGAGACAGAGGCTGGCATGGTGGTATAGCTCCTGGGAAGGCAGAGGAAGAGGATCCATGTGCTTAGTCCCCTGCCACTACATGGGAGACCAGCATGGAGTTCCTGGCTCCTGGCTTCAGCCTGGCCCAGACCTGGCTATTGTGGCCATTTGGAAGGTGAACTAATACAGGGAAGATTCTTTCTTTCACCATCTCTTTGTCACTGTGTTTCCAAACAAATAAATAAATCTTTTTTAAAAAGTCTGTGACAAAGAGTATGGCTTCAAAATGTCTGAGTGCACAGTGCTTCAAGTGTCTCCCAAGGTTTTTTGTTTGCTTGTTTGTTTATGGAGCACTCAGAAACAAAAAAATACCCAACAGTCCCATTTAATCTAAGAACTTAGTAAGTACTTACGGCCTAATACCTAAGTAGCCATTTGATAAAGTAATAGGCATAAATTGAAAGAAAGCCTTTTTGTCTCAGTCATCAAAGCTCACACTTACATACTGAGGAAGTGTGTGCACCTGCTGAATCCAACACACTTTTCTAAACCTTGGAAACTTCCTATTAGTCTCTGCCACCTGCACTTCCTGTTCCACACGGATTTCCTACTAGCTTATGACATAGCTACCCAAAATAATGCAACTTTTCAAAGACATGTTATTCTTTAAAAACCAGCATAATCTAATGCTGAAATTGAGAACTACCTGAGCTGGGATTTCACTGGCATCTGTCAGATGTTGCATGTCACTGTGTGGTCTTCTAACAGTCAGAACCTCCTGCAGCATCCTGCAGGTGCTGCAGCACTCTGGGGAAGCTTGGCACACAGGCTGGGAGTGATTGGGGCTGAAGGGAGGAGAGAGAGTTTGAATATGAGGAGGGCTCCTAAGCAGGGTAGGTGGGAGCATGAAGGAGGCTCAGAAAAGTAGGCATCAAGGTCAGCCTTTGGCTTCTGCAAGTATTGCAGCTCCTATCTCACTAGTTTATGATTGTAGCTAGGATCTGCTTATCAGATCCTGTCCTGCAGACCCTCTGTAACTCAAGGCAATTTCAGGATTACCAGTTTTGACCACCCCAGTTTACCTGCAGGGTGAGAATGTCCTCAAATATGTCCCATGACTCATTAACCAGGGGAAGTTATTTAAGTGAACACTAGCTAACCATTGACCAAGGCCACCATTTAACCTTCAGAGGAAAGTGACCCTTGACAGCCTGCATACAGCCAATTGTGCCACAGGCCCTGGAAATGCCAACATCCCTCTCCTGAAATATGTCCTAGGACTGCCTGGCTCAGGGCCCAGAGAAGCCAAGCAAGTGTCAGGAGGCAGTCAAAGAGGGAGTTTAAGGACAAAGGGAGCTCCAGGGAGCAGGGACCAGTTCATAGCAAATAAAGTACATTAAGGTGATAGCCCTGGCATAGGAAGAACAGGGCTGGGCACCCCTAGAGGCCTGTGACCGAGCTGTCCAATGCCCATGCAGACTCCCAAGCTAACAAGGAGCGAGGTGCACAGATACCCAGGCAATAACCTTCCAGTTTGCTCCAAACTCACCTGCTCCAGGACACCCCAGCTGCTTTCTGACCCTTCACATAAAGGCATGCAGAGGAACTGAAGAGAATGCAGCCCATGGAAAAAGGGCTGTGAATCAATCTTTATGAAGAAAGCTTACTAAGTGTAAGCTTAGCTCAGAGGGAAGTCTATGCATAACTCACCAAACATACAAAGATCACACACACACATATGAATACACAACTATAAGCACACATGCATGCACACACATACACACACACAATCAGACTTCTTTCTAGAGAGCCATTTGGGGTACATTTCTGAATTATCAGGTAGCATTTCTTGAGTACTTGCTGTTACACAACACTTAGCTTGGAAGTTATCTGACAGCGGAGCAAAACAGACTCAACACTTGCTGTGTTCAAAGTCACACAGCAAGCAAACGATAAAGAATTTGTATTTCTTATCATTTGAGTTTACACAACCCAGTATCTGTCACACATCTCTTAACTCCGGGATTCTTTTCAAAATTTAAAATAGAAAATAATTTAAATATAAAAATGGATACAGATATCTTTGTACCCTGTGCTTACTGTTAATATTTCACCTGATTGTCTTCATACATTCTCTCTCTTGAAATACTTCCAATATAGCTAAAGCCTCATGCCTAGCCATGTCTGCCTCCCTCCTTTCACAAAATTAACCCCTATTGTGGGATTGGTAATAACGTCCCGTGTTTAAATAATATTACTTCACTAGTGTCTATTAATAATACATGCCATTAAATGCATTCACACAAGTGGTATCATATTATAAGTTTATTTCTGCAACTTGGTTTAGCCCAAAACCATGTTTTCAGGTTGAAAAACCATGCTAACCTATTTTAAATATTGTATATTATGATGTCATGTGAATAAATTGTATTTTTCTTTTTTTTCTAATAAGGAGTGTCAAAACAAGGTAAGCTGGTTTAAACAACAGAAATTTAGGAGCCAAGTAGTGTGGCATAGAGGGTTAAGCTGCTGCTCCCAATCTCACAACAGAGTGCTGGTTCCAGACTACTCTACTTCCAATCCAGCTCCCTGCTAATTTGTTTGTGAAATCAGTGGAGGGTGGGCCAAGTACTTGAGCCCTGGCCCCTGCCATCCGTGTGAGAAATCTGAATGGTGTCTCTGGTTCTTAGCATCAGCCTGGCCCAGCCCTAACTATTGCAGTCATTTGGGGCATGAATCAGCAGACGGAAGATTCATTCTCATTCTCTCCCTCTCTTCCTCCCTGTCTCCCTCTCTCCCAGGTCTCCAGGTAAGAAGTCTAAAATCAAGGTGCTGGCAAGGCCACACACTCCCTCTGAAAGCTCTAGGTGATAACTGTACCTTGCCTCTTCTAGCTCCTTGCCTTGTAGCAGTTTCACTCCAACATAGGCCTCTGCATTCATAAGGCATTCCTTTCTAGATACAAACCCCTTTCTCCTACGAAGACTCAGTGTATGCGATTTAGAGCACATCCTAATCCAGGATGATGTCCTCTCGAGATCTTGTCAAGGCCCTGTCCTCCAAAGCAGGTCACATTCTGAGAGCCTGGGTAGGCGTGATGGGTTTGGGGGTCACGGTTCCGTTCAACATCAACTGCCTCTACTTTCCTGCAGTTCTCCTGATGGTACCGTAAATGGCCTCACTCGTGCCTCCTATTTCCCTGAGCACACAGTGAAGACTTTTCTAGGGTTGACACCTAGAGTGAAATTGCAGGATGGCAGGATTCTTCTCACCGCATGATGCCAAATGGAAGACTAGTTACCAAGTCATGATCCCACTGGAAATGTATAAAGCACTCTTGTCTCTGCACGTGTTTGTCAAAACCTGGCATTGTCACTTAAGTTTTTTTTTTGTTTGTTTGATAGATATGCAGATTTCACTATGGTTTTGTCTGTTTTTTTTTTTTTTCCCAAGGAGAAAACTCCTAACTACCACTCCACAGTGATGGAAGAAGTTTGGAGGGCAATTCCACCCAGGTCTGTCCTAGCACAGGGGTTCTTCTTTGCTACACATGAATTGGTTTTTCCTTATTGACCTTTTTAACTCAAAGAAGTCAGTAGTACTGGGTCTTTCTTCACATGCAAGGTCAGCTCAAGCACTTTAGTGGAGACAGAATAAGAGATCTTTATTTTCCAAGAAAGCACAATGAAATATTGTGACGAAAAAAGGTCTTCACACAGAGACAGTCACATGCTACAAAGTACCAGGATCAATGACAACGAAAATATGAGGAAGGCAATTCTACCTCAGGTGAAGTATCTTATCTAAAACGCTTAGTCCAGAAATGTTTCAGGTTTTGGACTTTTGCAGACTGTGAGATCTGTCTGCATGTACATAATGAGATACCTTGGGGCTTGGACCCAAGTCTAAGCATGAAATCCAGCTATGTTCCATACTCACCTAATATATACAGCCTGAAAGTAATTCACACAATATTTTTGTACTACAACTTATCATATGATGACAGGTATGGGCTTTTTTCTTTTTCTTTCTTTTGTTTTGTTTTTTTTTTTTTTTTGACAGGCAGAGTGGACAGTGAGAGAGAGAGACAGAGAGAAAGGTCTTCCTTTGCCGTTGGTTCACCCTCCAATGGCCGCCGTGAACGGCGCACTGAGGCCGGCGCACCGCACTCATCCGATGGCAGGAGCCAGGTGCTAGGTGCTTTTTCCTGGTCTCCCATGGGCTGCAGGGCCCAAGCACTTGGGCCATCCTCTCCTGCACTCCCGGGCCACAGCAGAGGGCTGGCCTGGAAGAGGGGCAACCGGGACAGAATCCGGCACCCCAACCGGGACTAGAACCTGGTGTGCTGGTGCCGCAAGGTGGAGGATTAGCCTGTTGAGCCACGGCGCCGGCCAGGTATGGACTTTTCACATGTGATCCTGTGTTGACAAAAAAATCACTTTGGATCTGGAGCATTTTGGATTTCAGATCTTTGGATTAGAGATGCTCAATCCATATAATCTAGAGGATGAGAACGAGGTGCTGCTCCCATTTTGTTGCTAACATTTGGGCTTACAGTAGGAGGTGGTTAAATGAGCAAATGAAGAACGTTAGTTGTAGAGTTGAGTCATTCATTGAACATGAGCTGGAGCAGTGACAGTGAGTTTTGTGGCAGGGATGGGGTGTGAACAGCAGAATCAGGGTCATGGCCATGAGTTTCAGGACATCTCAGAGATGGCATGTCATCCTCTGCTGTGCACATCTACAAAGCCCCCTCCCCCAGCACAGGAAGAGAAGTAAAAGCCAAGGCTTATTTCAGGCCTTTGCTACAATATGTGGCACATGGCATTTCACTGACTCTTCACAATAACCCTGACAAGGAGGTACTGTTATCAACGTGATGGGGGAGGTTAAAGCCAATTTCCCCAGCCCCACAGCTTGTAAGCAGCAGTACCAGGATTAGGCACAGGTCTCTCTCCCTCCCAGGGCCATGTTACTAACATCTCCCTCGTTCTTTTTCATATTTTATTCTAAATTGTGGTCAAATACATGTAACATAAAATTTATCATTTAGCCACCTCTACCTGCACAGATCAGTAGGGTTAAGTACAATCATATTGTTGTCCATTCACAAGGTTGTGCATTCAATCTCCAGCATACTTTTCCTCTTCCAAAACTGAAACTTTGGACCCTTGAAACAACTCCTCACTTCCACTACTCCAGCCCCTGGCAATCATCATTGTATTTCCTATCTCCATGAATTTGAACACTCTAGGTGTTTCATATTAGTGTAATCATATAGTATTTTATTGTGTCATCAAAATAAGACAAGTATTTCACTGAGCATAATGTCTCAGGTTTGTCCATATCATAGCATGTGTCAGAATTTCTTTTAAAAAAAAGATTTATTCATTTTGAAGAGTTAGAGAGAGAGAGAGAGAGAGAGAGAGAGAGAGAGAGACAGACATACAGCTAGACAGAGAAAGAGATGTTCTATCCACTGATTCACTCCCCCAGATGACCACAACAGCCAGCACTGGGCTCTGCTGAAGCCAGATCCAAGAGCTTCATCCAGGTCTCCCACATGGGTGACGGAGGCCCAAATATTTGAGCCATCTCCCATTGCTTTTCCCAGGCCACCATCAGAGAGTTGGATTGGAAGTAGAGCAGCTAGGACATGAACTGGCACCCACGTGGGATGCCTATGTTGCAGGTAGTGGCTTTACCTGCTATACCACAACACTAGGCCCTAGAGTTTCTTTTCAAGACGGAATAATATTCTACTGTGCGTATACACACCACATTTTATTATCCATTCACCTGTCAATGGATTTTAATTGCTTTTGCCTTTTGGCTATTACCCTATGAACATGGGTACACAAACATCTCTCTGAAATTGTTTTTAATTTTTTAATTATTGGGGATATATACACGGAAGTGGAATTACTGGATCATGTAGTCATTCTAATTTTAGTTTTCTGAAGAACTGCTATACTATTTTCCACAGCATTTTGTGTTCCCACCAACAGTGCACAGGGGCTCCAATTTCTCCACATCCTCTTGGCCTCTCTTTTATATTGCTGCCCATAGGCAACCTCCTTATGAAACAACTGCTCAATCAACCATACATCCCCCTGCCAAATACAGCCAAGGTGAGCCTGGCTTCACTTGAGTTGCCTACCAAACCGCAGCAAAATAGAGCTTAATGCTTAAGCAAACAAGTCCACCTATAACCCAGGAAGACCAAGCAACTGTGCCTGGGTACTCACTGCTCAGAGCCACACCTGGAGCCCTGAGACGGTCAGTCCCAGGATGCAGGAAGAGCTGAACAGCGGACGGCTCATGCTCCTCGCTCCCCAGGTAGCTCGTGACCTCCTTATTCCCCTAGTGCTCAGATTATTTTCTGTCGCCAGCATCGTCAGTGCCTACACTGAAAAGCTATGTCAATCCCTTCTTTGTCTGTGAGAAGGACATTTATCAGTTGCTATTCTAAATCTGAAAACATCATAACCAACCCGTGGGCGTTGGCTCACATTACACTCTGTAATTTCAGTTAGTGAGTTAATGGGAAAGAGGCATTAACATTCTGTTTGTGGTTTAAAATACATATTTACACAGTTTGACTTTCCATATCCCCAAACTTGTAATTTATCCATCATTACGTTCCCCATTCTCTCCTCTTAAACATTAGCTGCCCTCGCTGAGGTGATGAAAGATGGGGAGGCGAGCTGCGGTGACTGTATGCATATGGAAAGCCTATCAGCTGGGATCCCAGCCGTGCACGCTGGCCCAGTGGTCGGGGAAGGAAAACGCTCTGGCTGAAACCTCTGAGTTAATGGGTTTGTGCAGAGGTGTTGTCTCCAAACATAACAGACAGGATGACTGAGCTGAAGCCTTGTGCCACCTCTACCATTTCATGTGCAGGACCACAAAGAGCCGCAACTCTGCGTGCCAGGAGCTCTGCTGAGATCCAAATGGTCTACTTCATCTTCTTCCTAATTTCATAAAACATCTTTTTTTTTTCACCTGCACATTTAACTTCTGCAGCTCGTTAGTGAATGATGGTTTCCCTGTATTTCCATTAAGGATCAAGCACAGGGAGGAAGTGCGGCAAAGTGGAAAGGAAGTAGGATTTGGAGTCAGATAACCTGCATTAGGATCCCAGCTCTGCCTCTCACCAGCTGTGGGAAACTGAGTGATGCCCTGAAATCATGAGCCCCAGTGATTTTTTTTTTTTATGATTTTATGTATTTATTTGAGAGGTAGCGCTACGGACAGAGAGAAGGAGAGACAAAGAAAGGTCTTCCATCTGCTGGTTCATGGCCCAGATGGCCACAAAGACTGAGAAAGAGCCTTTCAGAAACAACAGAGCCACAAAGAGAACAAATAAGGAGAAAACACTTATTTGTGTGGAAGAGAATCTTGAAGCCTGAGTAAAGTAGTAAATTTTAAGATGATGGAAGGATTATTTTAACGACCATGTAAACTCCCTGCCCCCGAGGTCAGGACAAGCTGAAATGATCAATATATTTTAAAAGGCTCAAGTAAACTCACACCAACGAAGACTCATAAGGAACTGACAGGCCATTTACAAAATAAATAGTCCAGGAGTAATCTGTGTGCCCACCATCTCTTCCGAAGGTCAGGGCTTCTCTCCTGCCTGTGTTCCCATTCAGATTTGTGGAGCAGCTTTGAATGCATGATCCTTGCCCTTGGGGCCTTATGGTTCACTGAGAGCCAACAAAATTCTCACCCTCAGGGGCTCAAGGTATGTTCCTCCAAAGAGTAGACACATGTTCATAGAAGCTTCCTAGAGAGCAGTGGACCCCTCAGAGTCAGAGGAGCAAAGCATCATAGGGAAGAAGAAGATAATTGGGGTGGGGAACCTTCCTCAATCAGTCATGCAGCCACCCCCTGTTCTAGAGACAGAAAATGGCCACGAAAGGGGCAAAACTGAGGGTGCTGCCCTTTCTGCTGTGACCCTGACTGGCACCAGCCCTGGCTAGATTATAGCAGTGATGCATTGCTCTCCTCTCTGCCCAGATTCAGCACCACCATTGCGGTTCTGTTGGTTTGAGCATTCTGGCTACGATTCCAAATGCTGGGGCAACCAAAGTGTATGTCACCGCACGCGGCAGTCATGACTGCTGCTCATCTTTGCTCTCCTGTTCAGCCTCTGTGTCTTCAGTCCATTGGTCCTGTTTCTGGCCTTCAGAGAAAGACAATACAGAGTGATGCCTCTTCCATATGCAGCCCTTCAGATTCTAAACACACCAAGTCCCTCCAGCATTCCCCAACGTCTTTATTCTCAAGGCTGCTGGTCCCCAGTTGCTTCTACCACCTGGCTTTGAGAGATCCCAGGTGTCCTTTCAAAGCAATCCTGTGCAGGATAGATGAAAATTGTTGCCCCCCTTGGGACAATCACCAGCATGAAGTGTAGAATGCAAAGGCTTATTCTACATAGAAGTTATAAAGGACATGAGGGCCTAAAACTAGTGTCAGAGACCCTAGTTCCTACTCCAGGTCCCACTCTTTGGCTAGAAGATCTGAAGGTCAGAGAGCAAATAACTGACAAAGCTGGTCAACAGCCCTGCTCCTACGAATCCTAGAGCTGAGCAAACAGCTCTTCCCCACTCTGCTTCCCTGAATGAAGACAGCCAGTCCCTGACCCCTGTGTGTTCCCAGGCTGCAAGGAGAGCTCCCCTCTGTAATTCCTCCACCCGACACTGGGGTGCACTACTGTGCCACCTGCCCCCCAGGCAGATCTGAACGCCTGCCAATGCTGTAGATGATTTACAGAGCCTGGGAGACAATTTTCCAAGAAAACACTCCAGATAATTGGCCTTTGGTGTATCTCCTCGGTGGTGATTTATTTGTCTAGGACAAGCCAAAGAACGTCTCTCTCCACCTCTGCAAAGCCTCCAGTCCCTGGCCTCAAAGTTCAGCAAGTTTCTGGCCAGAGAATGTTCTTCCTCTCCGCCCACTCAGCCTTTTTTTCTGTGGTTTGCAATCTCATTTGCTAAATATACAAAGATGCCCTGTACACAGCGGTCTACAGTTCCAGAATGTGCCTGACTTCCTTTGGCTCAGAACATCACTCATAAATCACTGTGCTGGCAGCTGCTATCCATTTATATCCATGACCTACCAGGACTGAAGGCTCCAGCTCATCCACAGTGATGCCTTTTCATTCAGGCCCCTCCATGGGAATAGAAACGCCCCCCCCCCCCCAACACACACATGCTTAGCCAAGTGCTAGGCACGTAGAAGGGACACTTACCAAACTGAACGCTTCAGAATTCTCAGGGATTTAACTTGAAACTTGGCTACTTATTTAAGGGTGTTGACTGACAATGGCAAGCCCAAGCCTACTCGCCCCCAACATAAACTGTGATGGTGAGGATGACGAAGCACAACCTGAGTGCAGAAAACCAGGGCCCGTGGAAGGGCAAGCAGTGCAGTTTCCCAGCCTTGCAAACCCCTTCCAGCTTCTACCAGCCCCACTAGACAGCCGCACCCAAGCAGTCCCTGGGGGAGCTCCAGAAACACGAGGCATGCCCAAGAGGGAAAGGTAGAAAGTATGGTTTGGCAAGAGTGGGACTCTTTTCCAAAGGTTTGTCTTAGTGCTCTAGTTAAACTTTTCCTACTTAGCAAGCCCACCTACAACGAAGAACTGAGAAATTAGGAAGTCCTGGGCTTATACTAAGAGAAGGAGGTGTGTTAGTCCATTTTCTGTTGTTTTTCCAGAATACCAGAAGCTGGGTAACTTATTAAGTAAAGAGGTTTATGTGGCTCACGATGAAAACATGGCCAAGAAATAAAAGAAAGGGCTGCATATAGAAATAGGCCCAGCGTATGGAGTAGCCTCACTTGATGACAACCAACTCTTGCCAGAACTAACCATGGTCCCATGAGAGCTATATTAATTCCTTCTGAGGGCAACACCCTCAACAACCTAGGCATATCTGCCCTGGGCCCCACCTCTTAAAGGTCCCACCACCTCAACAGCACCACAATGCAGACCAAGCTTCACCCTGCACACCCTTGTAGATGTACTCAAACCACATCCAAACCCTAGCATGAGGAGAGGGCATGGGCTAGAAGACCATCAGAAGAGACTTTCATGGCTTCTTGGCAAAGATATTCAGTTTCATCTGTGTCAGTGATAGTCTTTAAACCTGAGGAGTTTAAAAAAAAATTGGTGGTGGTGGGTATGACGCATGCAGAGGAGGAGGTAGCAGCAGCAGAAGGTAAGTGACTAATCCTCATGGCTGGGAACAGCTGCTGGGGAGATGCTTGTGTTTCCTCAAGCACTCTTGTGGCTACAGAGAGGTCATCTTCAGATGAGACCCTCCACAAGGAAGAGGATGGGACAAGGATTAGGTGGCAGAAGCCTGGGTGACATGGAAGTGAACAGCTGAGGACAAATCTTCCCCTGTAGAACAGAGGGGTTTTCTGAGTAGAATGGCCCTCCCGGGGATGTCCCAGGCAGCTCAGCATCCCACAGTACTCTTCAATAAGATGGTGGGAGACAGGACACAGGGCTGCTGTCCAAGGACACTGGTTGGAGGCAGGACTTAGAGAAAGGGAAATTTCACCATCCCTAAGGGGTAAGGGCTGTGGGGCAGTCAAGTGAGCCCCGCTTGCACCCGAGCCCCAGCAAGGCCATTCTTCAAGAGTGCATGGGGAAGAGCAGACTTGATCTTGGCTAGCGAGAGAGGCTTTCTCCTCCCAGCTGCTCCAGGGGACTGCTGGAAAACACAGCACAAGATTGCATTACCAATTTCTGTTGGCCTAACACAATGAAAACCCATATCTAATTTGCTGTCCACTCTCCCCCAGGTCCCCTTCAGCATTTACAGCTTTCCAAATACCTTCCTCCCACTGAATATCTGTGTTTCAGATTATTTGTCCCCAGATGTATTAGGATGCATTTACTGCAGCTGAGTCTCATCTAGTGATTTCCTGTCCATATGCCTGACAGCTCCAGGTCCCTTTATGTCACGTCTCTGTCATTGGTGGGGTTTGTAATACCTCTCCATTTAGGGCAATATACAGAGTTAATTAGCATATTCTTTACAACCTTTTCTAGGTTATTAACAAGGATGCAGAACACAAGTGACATACTAATCCCTGCGGCACTCCATGCCCTCTGGATCATGCCATGTGTCCTCGCCAATGTCATAGTGAAGTGGTCCACACAGCACACCGAGAGAGCTTGTTCTGAGCTCCTTCAGTCATGAAATAGGAGTAGAGATCCTTCCTCTAACGTAATGAAAATGACAGTGAGCCAGAACCCAAGAGAAGCAGATTCCATCCCAGCCCTACTATTAATGAGCTATGTGACCTTGAGTGAGCCACTTCTATATTTATTTAGTTAGGAGTGAGCATGTTCACTACTAACCCTCATAAAAGATTTGAGGAAAATCTGAAGAGTTTGGGCCTTGTTAGTGTGGCGTAGCAGGTCAAGGCGCTTCCTACGAATGCCAGCATCCCATACTGGAGCACTGGTTCAAATCCCAGCTGTTCTGCTGATCCAGTTCCCTGATGCACTGGGAAAGCAGTGGAAGATAGCCCAAGTACGTGGACCCCTACTACCCATGTGGAAGACCCAGACGGAGTTTCAGGTTCCTGGCTTTGGCCAGGAGTAACCCCAGCACCAGCCCTTGTGGCCATTTGGGGAGTGAACAAGCAGATGGAAGATCTCTGTCACTCTCTGGCTCTCTCTCTCTCTCTGTCAGTCTACCTTTCAAATAAATCATTAAATAAGTCTTTTAAATCTTAATAATGATGATAATAGTGCTAACAATGGCAAATTTTTACTAAGATATTGCTATGTATCAGTCATTATTATATGAGAAATGTTATTTACATACTTATTTCTAGTCTTTACTATAAACCTTAGAGGTTGAGTCTTCACAAAATGAAATTTTCCAGTGAGAAAATAGAACTGTAAAACTTCAAAGGAATTGGCAAAATGATTAGGAATTATTACTTGAAAAGATACCTGATTTGTGAAAACACATTATTCTTGTTGGGCTGAGTCCAGGGGATGCTAACTGCAAGGAAATATCTAACTTAAGGGCTCCTCCTGCACCACACTTTGCCTCTCCCTCACTGCTTGTCCACAAAGTCCTCCTTGGTTCCTAGGTGTGGCTTTGGAGCCAACAATGGCCAAGCCCTCTGCCTCAGAGAAAGAGATCTGAGGTCTTGGGAAGGGTTCACCCTTGAACCTCGACGTTCTCAGTGTGCGCTTCTGGAAAGGATTCATGGTGAAACAAGCTTGGAAAACACAGCAGACAAACAAGGGCCAACCAACTCCTCCTGCTCTAGGCTCACCAGAGCCTTGGACGATGTCCTAATGTACATAAGACAGCTCCCTAAAAGGGGAACAGACTGCAGGAAACACTAAAGCAATGGCTCTAAAAGGGACCAAGGGATCAGTGTCTTCCAGCAAGCTCCTGCCCACCTCTGCATTCCTAAAGCACGCACAGTCCAGGGAGCAGGTGGGCCTGTGAACTCTGGCTCAGTAATGAGAAGTAACTCTCCATGTTTCTGGTTGTGAAATCAGAGAAGATATTAGGTTGATCTTCTCTGACCCCAAGTTGTCTCTTATTTTTTAATTCATTTCTTTCTTCTGTTTTCTACTTCAATTCCCCTACCTGCCATATACACCCAACTAATATTAAAATGAGCCCTTTGGAAAGTGTGCCCTGGGTTTGTTTCCATGTGTTTACAGTATGTAAACTGCACTGTGGAAGGATTTTATTTTTTAGTTTCTAATGTTAAGTGCCTTTTAAAAACATCCACATGACACTGTATAGGTTTTTTGCTTTTGTTTTTTAAGTCAGGTAGGGTGAGGCCAACAGATCGGGAGACAAACGCACTGAAAAGATAGATCATTCACAATTCCCAAGAACAGGGGGCATGCCACACTGTGCAGGACCACAGGAGGAAGCACCAGCATAGGGCAGGAGGCAGGAGGGAGGAAGTGTGGGAAAGCCTTGACTGTGGTTCTTGCAGGAAAGAATGAGCCCGGCAAGGTAAGCTGGCTGCCCAATGGGCTCTGTTGTGAGTTGTCGAGGACCAGGCCCTGGCACGATTAGGACAGGGAATAATGCCTCTAGCAATGTAAGGGCCAGAGAAGAGGTGGTTCAGACTATGGGCTCTGTGCTGATTAATTTCCATATAAAATACCCACTCCTGGGTGAGTCATTTGTACTCTCTAAGACCCACCTAGCCCTGGGAGGAGCAGTCTTTCCCTGGTTACAGAAGCCCCAGATGCCAGAGTGTCAGAAATACAGAAAATTAGACAGCACAGCCCGTACACTTCAAATCATGCTGCCAGGCACCCACTCGTCCTTGCCTCTCACAGATGCCTGGTACTGCACAGAACTTCCACACTTTACCTTCCAATCTCCCAGCTTTGTCCCCAACTCAAAGTCACCTTCAACTCTCCACCAGGCAAATAATACTTTAATGAAAACTCTCTCTCTCTCTCTCTCTCTCTCTCTCTCTCTCACACACACACACACACACACACACACACACACTTCCTTAAGGGCCGATGTAAGAATTTCATTGACTTATATGTATCAGAATGGAGTGGCTGAGTCAGAGGGTCTGAGAATATCAACTCAATTAAATAAAGTCAGCCTGCAACCCAGAATTGCCACACTCCTACCAGTAGTGTACAATGTGCTCCTACAACCCTATACCCCACCAAGACCTGCCATTATCTGGTTTTTTAACTGTTCTAATCTCATAGCTACAAAGGCATCATGGGTTCTTAATTTACATTTCTGTGATTTCTAATAAGTTGATCTCTTTGTTGTGTTCTCTGTAACGACTCAATACATGTTTGCTAAACCAACTGTAAGTAAGCAATAACTAACTAATTGAAGATGCTAGACATTTTCAATTGTAAGGCAGCTTAGGTTTGGTTCACCCTCCCCCCAGAAATCTGCGGGCATGGGTACCATCTACAGCAGCCACAGACTTACCTTTGTTTCTTAGTTTTATGGGTGACAGCAGAGACGGATTCAATGTCTAGAAGACAAATCTGGTCTCTATATGATAGGTGGGGAAACCCTGGCTGAGGTAAGGCTCTAGGTCAATCATCTCTGGATGAAGTTAGCAATAGTACGCTGAAGGACAAGGATTTTCAAGTGCAAAATACTATTTCTATAGTCTGAAGCGACTGAAACCTTAAAACAAAAGAAGATAAAGTCTACTAAATCTGAGCTGATCAAAGCAGAAATCTAGAGGCTGATATTGAGGTTGAGTTGCCACCAGTAGTACCAGTATCCCACATGAACACCATTTCAGGCCTCAGTTACTCCACTTCCTATCCAGCTGCCTGCTAATGAGCCTGGGAAAGCAGCAGATGGTCCAAGGGCTTGAGCTCCTGCCACCCACATGGGAGATCTGGATGCTGTTCCAAGCTCCGGGCTTCAGCCTGACCCAGTCTTTACTGTTGGGCCATTTGGGAAGCAGACCAGCAGATGGACGATTTCTGTCTCGCCTCACCCTCTCTCTCTGTAACTCAGCAGGGATAGTATGTAATATTTATGCTATACATCATGTATGTGACTATACATATAGGTATATTAACACATAAATATGCTCATCCAGTAAGCATTTATGTGTTTATACACATGTGTCTCATACAGATATGTTTTCACAATTTTTCTTCTCTTCAAATAACTGCAAACCTAATTCCTCTGTCTTACCCAGTTCAGTGCTTGTTCTTAGATCCAAAGTGGAAAAGTGCCACTTGTACAAATATATATTCTTTGGTACCAACTTAGGTAATCAACAGAATTAAAAACAAAGAGCAAAAATATTTATAAAAATAAATATGTTCTATATAACATATATCATCCATAAGCATCTATGGCTATATCTGATTTTATGTAAACACACACACCATACACAATCTAATAATAGTGGCTCTTCTATTAAAAAAAAAAAAAAAGGACAAGTGGTAAGTGTGAATACTGCTAACTAGAGGCCAATACAAAATCTGATGCTATACACATTGGGAAACATAAAAGTGTCACAGGGCCATTCCAGATATTTCTCTCTCCACTTTATTTTCTTCTCTGCTCCCAATAAGGAAGTCTTTAGTGGAACCACTGAGAATAAATTGAACTGGCCACTGCAGCCATGTTTCCCACCATGGATGGCTTATGGCGTGAAGACTCGGCCCACCTTGGGAAGAGCGATTGCTAGCCCGCTAATTAAAAACATAAGCAAGCCTTGGCATGCCATAGGCCTTCTGAAGACACATTTGCTTCTGCGTGCAGATTGTACTCTCTGACTTATGTAGATAGGACAAGCAGTGCCCTGGGCACACTCATGTACATGTGGTCCTGAATTAGCTGGTAAATCACAACCGCAGTAGCTAATAACAGCCATAAAGCCTTCCAAGTTTTACAAGGTGTTTATAATGGGCAACTCACGATGATTTATATGAAAAACATGAGTCAGCTCCTGAGACAAAGCTGATATGTGGACAGTGGCCTTGTGGTGTGACCTCTACCAAGCGTCTAAATAAATTGCAGAATTTCCCTCTGGCCCAAGGCTGGCCACTGTCTCATACACATATTTTCAGAGTACCCGTTGGTAGGAGAGCTAAGTGCTAGTGTATATGGGCCACAGCGACTGGCCACACGGAGAAAGTGATCAGATCGCAGCGCTGCTCGATGCAGTGGAAGATTATACACACTAGAGCTGGGCTAGGGTCATCCCTAAGCGTGGTCCTGTGGAGGAAAGCAAGATAGATCTGATACAGTCCCCACTCCCCATGATGAGAGAGCAAGATGCACACAGACCAAGATTAGAAAAAGGAGATGATTGTAAGGGAGCAAAGGGAAGCCCTTGAATGTGGGAAACACTGAGAGCCCACCTTCGTGAGGGGGTTCATAAAGGACCGGATCTGAGACGGCCTCTAAGGATTCATGTGGGGGAGAGGGTAGGAAGAACATTCTAGAAGGGGAATATGTTAGCAAAAGTACTGTGCCAGCCATAGTGATGGCATATCTAACACGAGGAAACAGAGGAGGAAGCGGAACTTGAGAAGGACACGGAGCTGGTTAAACAGAAAAGCAGTGAAGAACAGCGGCAAAGGAGGTCAGAAATCACGAAGCAAACCTCAGAGCTGGCAACAAATAACCGCAGATACCTGAGACAGAAGGTTCTGTGCTGTGAAGTCCACAAAATTCCTGCCATGTAAGGACCAACCCAGCTAACAGAGAGCAGCAAGATGAGGTCGGGCCCTCTCCCTTACCATTATCAAAACTGACACACTAGACACCCAAAACAAAACATCCACCTCCATTATTCCCAGCGACTTGAGTCACAGTCTGGCCTCTATGTACTCTATGTCCTGGGAGAAAACAACTATATTCCCGGTGATCATTTCTTACTGCTTCCCCATAGTTCTCAGGCTCTTTCCTTTGTTTACATATTTTGATGTCAGGACTACCTTATTCCAAAGGGATGTTGTTCTTCCGGTAGCAAATTAATATTAGGGACCCAAGCCTTCTTCTGAATTGCCCCAACTCAGTGGGGACTTTAATGTGTGAAGAGCCCACTGAAACTCTTCACACAAGGATTCCCATGTATCAGAAGTGATCATGACTCCAACTACCCAGCCCAAGAAGTAACTCCAAGCTCAACTCTTTGTAGCTCTTCCTTCTTCAGCTAAATCTAACATTAAAAAACCTTTTGAAGAAGTCGACCCATCTGACTATAATAGAATGTGGTTAACACAAAGGGTAAATGAAGATAAGGTAGCTAGGTCAAGTTAGTTAAATTACTGAATCCATAATATCCATAAAAGTTCATCAGGCACACAGAGGAGGAACAATGTATAGGCATGTGACTGTCGTAGTAGAGGTCAGTGCACCAAGATACAGACTTGAATCTACCTCCTCTAGAAAGTGCCCCCTGCAAAGTCTCAACCTCATTCTGATTCCATTTTTAGTCAAATCCTTCCCAAAAGCCAGAAAGATACACTCAGTAAATCCCAGATGGCTGGATGGCTGGGGAGAACTGGAAAACTGAAGCTTGGCATTAAGTGGGAAGAAACTAGGAAGAGAGAAGGGGTGAGGTGCGATCTTCCTAAAACGGTCTACCCGAGATCCCACGTAGGCTCTGTGATGATGGGAAGAGAAGGCAGAAAGATAATTCTATGCATTAATGCTGTCACATTCTTCACAGATGTCCTAAAAAGCCTACTGCTGGTTTTCCCCTTTCCAGTGGCTAACAGCCCCAATAAAATTCCCAAGAGCTGCGGATTTGTGGCGCTGCTCTTCTGCTATGGGCTGTAGTTGTTTAAACAGATGGAGAGTTAAGATGGGGTAGGGGAGTGTGGTGTAGAAGTGAGAGTCAAAAGTCCATAAACACATGGACACCAGAGAGCACGGCCAAACCATCACTTTGCATAGCTTGATAACACTAATCTGGGGCTGGTAATCTTTAATCTTCATAGCTGGCCTGAAAATGCTCCCAGTCTTGAAGTCTCCTCTGTGTCTCTCTCCCTTGATACCTCTGGATGACACCTTTGCTTCACAAAGCTAAAAGGTCCCCTATTTCCTGAAAAGGCTGAAAAGGAGAGAATCCTGCAAGTTTTTTTGCTTGTTTTTTCTTGTTACTTTCTTTTTTTTTTGCCCTCAAATCCCCAAATTCTCTTTTTAAAAAGACTCCAGAAGAATTCTTCCTGATTTTGAAACCCAAATGATAAGATCAAAAATAAATGGTGACCTTCCAGTCAAGAATGAGAAACTATGACCTTGAAAACTCTACTTCCCTCCTTCTACTGATCTTGTCCCTGATAGAGAAGAGCCCTGTCTCAGTTCATTTTAAAAATATGAATATTTTCCCACCCAGTGGCCAGGGACAGCATAAATTGCCATTAGACATGACAAAGATAGATGACTTGCCCTCCAGGACAGGGACAGCAGAAAGGCCGACTTCCCTGTCATTTTTGTGTGGCCTTAAGATCTCCAGCTGTCTTTACTGCATCTCACAATTCAACCATGATAGAAAGCTTGTTTTGAAGAAAAGTGAAGTAAAATACGGTTTTCCCCTTACAAGAACTCCTGGTTTCCATGGGTTCTCTGTATGGGGTTGGGGCCCGGCTCTGGAGTTGGGAGTATAGTCAACAGAACCTGGACATGAACATGCACATTTCTACTCCTCCCTCTTCCTTTAGTCCTTGCCCTTCAAACTCAGTCTATGCTTTGGGTGGGGAAACTTCTAGCACTGGGCTGCCTTCTGCAGTGCACAAAACCAAGTACTGGTGCTTAGAAGATGGAGGATGTGATAAGCTAGACATGCTAATTAGATGAACGTCAGTTCAAGGCCACGTCCCAGAAATGTGGAAGGAAGTCCAGGTAAGGTGGAAAACAAAGAAACATGAACCTTGGTCGTAAACCATGTCAAGTCAACACACTCTCCACCAGGCAGATTCATGGGCATTGGGAAGCTAACTGTTTTCTTTCTTTTTCTGGGTGTGTAAACACTATGTATGATTGAAAAACTGACCACAGAGCTGCACTCACTTGCCCTTGATAAATGGAAGATCATTCCCAGAGGTGAATTCCATGGTGCCCCCCCCGCCCCCCCCCCCCCCCCCCCGTGAAGGAGCTGCCGTTGCCACTTTGGGCTTAGGGAAGGAGTTTTTGCACAGCAGAGTGATGGTGCTGCTAACTCAGGGCCTCCTTTCCTGAGTCCTGTCTTCTCACCCTCAGCTCAGAAATCCGCAGCACAGCCAAGGTGCAGCTCATACCACAGTAAGGCAGTGGGCCATGAAGGGACCTGAGGCCTGACCTCACTTTCATTTCTCTCTGGAACCCTCAGTGAATCCCACAACCTCTCCACCTTAGCGTATTTGTAAAATATGGTACCGCCTTGTCTGCCTGTTTTCTTAGCTGTATTTTTCAAGATGAGATGTGACTATATGAAAACACTTGCAAAGTTAGTATTTTCCCATCTGCACATTTTGAACATTTATGTGAAAATAATGCAAAAGATAATAAATACAGAAAGATTCAAAAGAAAAAAGGGAAGAAAAAGAAAAAGAGAGGGAAGGGAGGGAAAAAGTTGTTTTCTGAGTGTTCGTCTTGTACCATTCCATAGGATAAGCACTTTTGAGTCATTATTTCCTTTATTCCTTGAATTCCTTAACACTTCCAAGTAGTTATTAACCCCAATTTGAAGATGAGGTAACTGAGGCATTAACTTTCTCAAAGTCCCATAGCAAATGGTAGAGCAGGATTTGAATCCAGGTTGTCGAGTCCTGCAGCACAGCACCATGGCACCTCCTCCAAAGGGAGGTCCTCAGAGATGAGGGTCACTTCATCCATTTTACAGATGTATTCTCTGAGCCCTGGAGGGTCACTGAGACTTGGCTCAGAGTTCCCGGCAGCTCACGGGTATGAACACGCAGGCTCAGTACATACCACATGCTCTGATTTCTGTTTTGTGGCAGTCAGCTGAGCTGTTGCATCAGTTTCCTAGGGCTGCCTTAACAAGATATCACAGACTAAATGGCTTAAATAACAAAAACTGCTCACAGTTCTGGTGGCTGGAAGTCCAAGGTCAAGAAGTCTGCCCAGCTGGTTTGGCCTCTGGCTCCATCCATGACTTACTGATGGCCATCCTGCTGTTGCCTCTGTAAGGGGTCATCCTTAAAGACACAGGTATCCCTGGCCTTTCTGTGTGCCATCATCATCTCCTCTTCTCAAAAGGACACAAGTCTGACTAAATGAGGGCCCACCAGAACAGCCTCTTTTTAACTCAACCGCTTCTTTAAAGGCCCTGTTTCCAAAAAGCAGTCATACAGTTACGGCTTCAACATACAAGTATGCAGGGGACACAGCTCAGCCCACAACATCTACATTTCTGAGACTCTCCTGCAACTACCAGTGCTCCCGTGACTGAGTACTGGCCAAAGGAACAGGGACAGAAGAGACGTGTGTCTCCCTAGAACCAGGGCTATGAACTGTCCTGTATAATCTTCCAAGGTCTCAGGCTGAACCCAGTGAAGGACTCAAGACCCAAGAAAAATGCAGAACTACTGGATGGAAGGAGCCGAGGTCCCCAACTGGCCAAGTATTCCATACTCTCCAACCAGGGACCTCCAGGGAACAGAGCCTGATGAAGCCAACAAGATGTGGGGCATGCTTGTTAAGGCAGTAAATCTCTCCTGACTCAAACTCCCAGCTGCCAAATTCACATTCTGTCCATCATACATCAAAGGTCAGCAAATTTCACCTAAGAGGAGAGAGACAGCAACAGGCCAATATTCGTTCCAAAGTCAACAAACCACACAGGTGGACTGCAGAAAAATGAGCGAGAAAGAGATTGCTTCCCCTTGGTGCGCCAGGCACCTCAGTGAACAAATGTAGCCCCTGGAACCTCCTCTGACCTGCAGACTCCTTGAGGGTCTCTTGGCTCCTCCTCCCCATACAGGCTACTGACTAGAAGAGGGAGGGAGGGTGGGAATGATAATGATCCCTTTCTTATTTAAACAGGCCATTTTTCTTCCCAACAAAATGCATTTTTTTTTTGTCAGCTCAAATATTTCCCTTTGATAGAAACCTGAAAATAATTAGCCTTAATAGCTCTGCTGTGAATAGGGCTACACAGGGAGGAGGTAGATGTTAATAGGAACCTTCCACTCCAAAACCAAGTCACCCTAGGCCCCCCTCCCCCCAAAAGAAATGTAACAAGGAAAAGATTACAGGTTTAGTGCTACTTGGGAAGAAATGTCTATTTGGAATAAATGCATGAAATCCTTTAAAAATAGCACACGCTGAAAACTTCCTATTTCGTTTGATTTGCTTTCCAAATCCCACAGACTGCACAGTTGTATACAATCTTTAAACAAGTACAACCCCTGAGAAGTGTGGATAGATTTAAGAGAAATAAAAGCACGATCAGCCAGCTTGTAATCTTCTTTTCTCTTTTTTCCTCCCCAAAGCTGCATTAAATTGCCTATTGAGAACAATAACATATTTGTGCTTTTATAGGTAGAATGATTGGTATTATGCAAAGGTTTGGCTAACAGTCTAAAGGCACATTCACTCTGATGGGGACTGCATGCTGTTAATAATTTTCGGGATGCTCTGGGGAACCTGTAATCCCCTAGTACTACAACTTAGCAGGTCACTGCATGCTTTGTAAGAACTCCTAGAGATTCTAAGCTCTTCTTCCAGAACCTTACCAACCAGTAAGACTCTAGAAAAACCATTCCCAAAAAGGATCTTGCAAGCGTGAAATGTGCCTTTTGGCTTGCATTCTCTGTAGCCCAAGAAAGTATAGTGGTTTATCTAGGTTGTACTGCAGATGCCAACTTGAACAATGGCACCTTGGAATTTTTTTTTTTAATGATTTATTTGAAAGTCAGGGATAGATAGAGAGGAATAGAGAGGGAGAGAGATCTATCCACTGGTTCACTCCCAAATGGCTGTAATGGCTGGGACTGGGCCAGGCTAAAGTCAGGAGCCAGGAGTCTTGAGGCTCTTTTGGGTCTCCAACATGGGTGCAGGGGCCCCAGTACTTGGGCCATCGTCAGCTGCTTTCCCAGGTACGTTAGCAGGGAGCTGCATCAGAAGAGGAACAGCTGGCACATGAATGGGCACCCATATAGGATGCCAGCACTGCAGGTGGAGGACTAACCTGCTAGGCCACAGCACTGGCCCTGCTTTGGAGTTCTTAAACCAAATCTAGAGCTCTTCCTGTGCCCACATCCATGATCCCGTGAGCCCAGCATGGGAAATCATCCTCAGAAGATGTAAAGGAAGCATGCACACACATACAGCGATATTTTATACATAAGATTACAATCCAGAAACAGTAGGAAAATGGTTTTGTAATCGATGGTCCTAACGATGGTACCAAGACCAAATTTGCTAGAGATCTGTACAGTCCATAAAAACAATAAATTTAAGGATTACAAAGCAAATGGTTAAAATATTAAAGTAAAGAAGTAGAGCACTAAATACATAAAACATACATGGAAAGGGATACAATTTGACAAGGCACACAGTAAAATGAAAAGTCATAGAGTTACCATGCAGGGAATACAGCTGAATGATTTTCTTTGTTAATTTCCCTTAATGGGATCATAATGTTGTTTGAAAAAACATATAAAAATAAAATGAAACGAAATGAAATGGTCCCTTGGACTTTTAAGCTTTGATTACCACATACATGTCTGAGCCCTGAGACTCAAAGGCCAGGCTCAACTCGAACTAACAATTCCCATTTTAGGAAATCCAGGAATTCCTCCCTAAGGAAGTCTGTGAGGGTGGGAATAACCAGTTGCATGGAAAAACACAATCAGACCATTGCCAGGCCGGCCCTTTCATCTGAGATGCTGAAAGGGCAAGCTGCACAAGCTCCGAGACACACGGAGACGGGGAGTCCTCCACCTAGACCAGGCCACAGAGAGGCTCGGACACATCTGCACACAGCAGCTGCAAGACCAAACACCTGTAGTTGGGAGGCGGTGCCCTTCCCAAGGACGTTTCACATCTGCTATGAGCTGGAAACCCAGAAGCAAGAAGAGGCAGTGCTGCGCACCTCACTTCCACCTCCGGGAACAGAGCGGTGGCAGCGGCTGGCTGTCACACCTCTGGAGCTAAGTGAAGCAAGGAGCTTTCTGCTCTTCCTCAATGACACTGCCGCTGATCCCTACCTACATCATCTGCTTGGGATCAGAGGGTCTGAGAGCCAGGACGTCACTGCCCGTGAACTCAAAAGATGGAATCTCACTCACTGTTTTCTACCAGAAATAAAGTATTTTTAAGAAGCTTCTCTTCACTGAGCACCTACTACGTGCCAGGCCCTGTGTCACATGGTTCTCACTGTTACCGTAAACCTGCCCGGCAGGTGTTCTCACAACACAGGCTGGAGAAGTCTGGGGAATGCAGCGATTTGCCTGAGACCCCAAACCCTTTGCATGGCAAAGAGGGATTAGAACCCCAATCTCTGGAGGCATTATCCAGAGCTCTCAACAAAACCCTCTCGCCTCTTCCACACACTCAGGGGGCCTCAGCCAGAACTGCTTTTGTGCAGGGGCTGTAATTAGCTGTCTGGTCCCAGTTGCTTTCAGGGTAAACAATGTCTGATAAACCCACAACGCTGTAAGTATTTATTACATTGCAACCCAGCTGCCAACTGTCTAACCATTTTAATAAAAAGCTATTTTCTAAGGTTTATGTTTTATTGCATGTATGACTCCCTTATTGGTTAGCATTTTGGAGTTGTGGAAAAGGTTATGAATTTAGAAACTGGCTGCATTCATATCATATTTAAAACTTAATGCTATTTTATTAAAGACATATGGGCCTCCAAAGTACACATATTAAATGTCATGTAAGAAAAGTAGCAGTTTAAATCATGGTCAGATTCATTTCTGACGTGACTCCTGAGGCTTCCCAAGATCTGAACTATTTCTTTGTAAATCTGGCAGTTTAACCACACTCATAAATCACTTTCAAAGCATATTATTTCTTAATTTTACTGCATTAGAGAGCGTTTGGCCTACACAGTGAACTGTTTGTAGCAGTTATGTGAACAAAGTTGCACATTTAGTCCTGTAATGTGCAAAGGAAGAGGGGAGGAAAGCAAAGGAGCAGAAGCCTCGCATTCTCCAGCCTGTTTCGCTCAGTTCATTCATTTCACCCAAGCAAGTGCAATTCCCAGTGTCCAGATTAGGCCGCTGTCTTCCAAAAGGGAAGAGGTTTCAGGCTGATGCTGAAGCTTTTCTGAACACAAGAAGACAAAGATATCTTGTAATTCCATCTTTTCCAAAACAACTCATGACTAAAAATTAGAATGAGTGCAGAAATGAGAGCTAGCTTTCTCTCCCTCTCCCTCTCTTTTTAATGTGGCTTTATGTAATACAGCACGTGGTGGTTTTCTAATTATCTAGGGATCCGATATCTCAACCTTGGGTTCCAAAGCCCTTCTAATGATGAGATAATATACTCTGGACGTGTTGAACAAGACTTCACTCCCCAGTTTTCATTTTACTCTGGGGCAGAAGGGGGTTGATTCCAATGACAAATTCCAGGATCTAAACATTGGCCTTGATTTCCAGATTCGTCAAGGGCGCTGGGGGAGGATTAAGAGAGTTGAGTCCGAGGTCACCCAAACGAAAGAGCTTAAGGGCTTAGTCCTGCACCAGGCATCCTCTCCAAGCTGGGGCCTGTGTGGGGACTTTTCTGCTCCCCAGCTGTTCCCCCAGGGCTGCTGCCCCACCATCCTGTTTGCATCAGCCACCATGGGGCCTCCTCTGTCATCCACACTGGAGCCCTAATATCTCCCTTCTAGTCCCACAAGGACAGCGAGGCCTCCAGTGCCTTGGGAAACCCCTCACCTCGGGTGCCTGGACCACTCCAGGATGAATGTGAGGCTTTCTTGCACTCTTACATCCCTCCTGGGTAGTTGCTTTATTCTCATCAAAAAGTAGATGAAGAGTAAAAGCCCTAGACATATTCCAGCATAAACTGCAGAAAATTCAGTGATGCCATGAGGAATACAGGGGCAATGCCTCCTGATATGGAATGAGCTACGCCCCCCAGATTCTTTTTTTTTTTTTTTGATAGGCAGAGTTAGACAGTGAGAGAGAGAGAGAGAGGTCTTCCTTTGCTCTTGGTTCACTCCCCAATGTCCGCTGCGGCCGGTGCACCACGCTGATCAGAAGCCAGGAGCCAGATGCTTCTCCTGGTCTCCCATGGGGTGCAGGGCCCAAGCACTTGGGCCATTCTCCACTGCACTCCCTGGCCACAGCAGAGGGCTGGACTGGAAGAGGAGCAACTGGGACAGAATCCGGCGCCCCGACTGGAACTAGAACCCAGGGTGCCGGCGCAGCAGATAGAGGATTAGCCTACTGAGCTGTGTCGCCAGCCACCCCCCAGATTCTGATGTTGAAACTCTAACCCCAATATGAGCATATCTGGAGACACAGCCATTAGCAGGTAATTGGGCTAAATGAGGCCCTAATTCAAGAGGGCTGTCCTCCCCCCACCCTAGCCCCCGCCTCTTTCCACTTTCTCTGCTGTGAGAAGATGCAGCAAGAAGGCAGTCATCTTCCGCCAGGAGAAGCACCCACACCTGATCTCTAACTATGCTGGCGCCTTCGTCTCAGACTTCCAGGCTCCAGCCTGCTAGGAAAATACAACCTGTTCTTTAAGCTGCACAGCAGGAGCTGTGACATCCCCTACCAACCCTAAGCCAAAATGTTCTTCCCTATGTTCACCATCAAAACTAGTGCTTCAGTAACATCACACAGAGCTGTTTTGAAAATGCACAAGTAAGAACACAGGCTACCCCATTCATCGCAGAGGCCCTGCCACAGAGGGTCTCATTCGGTGCTGGCAACAACCTGCGAAGAAAGTATTGCATTTCCCCAGCTTAATAATGGAGAAACTGAAGGCAGGAGGTGCAAGATCAGTCTTCTGTCCAAATCTAGCCATATTCTTGAAACCTGGAACAGACCTGGTCCTCAAATACAACAACAAATCCAACTAGTCCAAGAACAAATTAAGAATCATGGGCTTTTCATGGAGTACAATAGCCACAATAAATTCAGATTTTAAAACTTCCCAAAGGAACAGCTGGAGGTAACTTCTGGAGAGCAACAGCAAAAATTTGGGCAGTGGGGAGGAATAAATAAAAATAGGCCAGAGAAATACACAGGACAGGCCACTGAGCCACATGACTCTAGGACAACCCAAAATGCCAAACAAAGACAAGAGGTGACTCACTTTTCACTTCTAAATTTCACTCATGAGTTAAAAGCTTCGTAAAGGAGAAACTCCACTTAAAATTCCCCACTTCAAAAAAAGAGAGACAGAAAAAAAAAATAGGGCTTTCGAAGCCTAGACAGAGGGCATTAGTTAGCTGCTGAAAAGAAAGAATGAGTTCTAATTCAGGTAATGTAGCTCAAAATTTACAGCCATATTTTAAAATACACATGAAAAATAAAATGATCCTAAAATGCCCTTGGTGAAAAGGCTGAGTGTAAGTGCTATCACCGACAATGGCCCTGAACTTCACTGAATTAACATCAAAGGAAGTCCCAACTACAGAGCCTCTGTGCATTACTCATGGTGTCCTGTCTGTTAAGCTAAGACACTCAACAGCAAGGAACAGAAAAGCAAACAAAGGAGCTAACTGGACCACCAGGCTGTGGGGACCCCAAGGGTAGACCTGTCCTATCATGCTTGGGAAATGCCTTCTCCTGGTCAGAGTGACAAAGAGGATGCAGCTGGAACTGGAGAGGACCCAGGGGTCCCAGAGGTAAGCTACAGTGACCACACAGAGGCAAAACAAAGGAGGGGCAAAAACGCACTTCCTAGAGCATGGTGACAAACTCCTAAGCCAGAATCAACAGCTGTCTGGGATCTCGGATGTTCCTGGAGGTTTTGGCAGAGAAACAGTCTCTGTGAATAAACAAGCAAGAAACAGGTTCTCTTAGCTTCTCGAGGAACTATTTGAGCAAGAGATGCTTCAAGAAGTACGTACTTTTTTTTTATTATTATTTTTGACAGGCAGAGTGGACAGTGAGAAAGAGAGAGACAGAGAGAAAGGTCTTCCTTTGCCGTTGGTTCACCCTCCAATGGCCGCCGCGGCCAGTGCACTGCACTGATCTGATGGCAGGAGCCAGGTGCTTCTCCTGATCTCCCATGGGGTGCAGGGCCCAAGCACTTGGGCCATCCTCCACTGCACTCCCTGGCCACAGCAGAGGGCTGGCCTGGAAGAGGGGCAACCAGGACAGAATCCAGAGCCCCGACTGGGACTAGAACCCAGTGTGCCGGCGCTGCAAGGCAGCTTTTTTTTTTTTTTTTTTTTTTTTTTTAATGAGAAGCAGCTCTCTTCTGAGCCTGTGTCCCCTCATCGAGCCCACTACTAGAGGAAGGAAGTGTGGTCAGTGCTCACTAGTAGTCCTTCTTCACACTGGAGTTGATCTTGTGAACATTCACTTGGCACAAGTGAGAGCACCTCAAAAGTCATGGAGGGCCAGCCCTGTGGCTCACTAGGCTAATCCTCTGCCTGCAGCACCGGCACCCTGGGTTCTAGTCCTGGTTGGGGCACCAGATTCTGTCCCAGTTGCTCCTCTTCCAGTCCAGCTCTCTGCTGTGGCCCGGGAGTGCAGTGGAGGATGGCCCAAGTACTTGGGCTCTGCACCCGCCTGGGAGACCAGGAGGAAGTACCTGGCTCCTGGCTTTGGACTGGCGCAGCACACAGGCCGTGGCGGCCATTGGGGGTTGAACAAATAGAAAGAAGACCTTTCTCTCTCTTTCTCACTAACTCTACCTGTCAAAAAAAAAAAAAAAAAAAAGTCACAGAGACAAAATAAAAAGAGAAGGCGTTTTTTTCAAGCAAAACCACCTGGAAATCCACACTTAGATTTTTTTTAATAATATACATTTCTCCCAGGGTTTCTGAAGTACCTTCATGCTCACCATATTTAGACAAAAAGTTTTTCAGAACTTTTTGATGATTTTAACTTTTTTCAGGTGGGACTGACTAAGGTGCTGGTACTACCACATCCTGTCCATGACTTCTTTTTTGAGCACCTAAATTTTACTTTTTAAAAAAGATTTTTTATTTATTTGAAAGACAGAGTTACAGAGAAAGGGACAGACAGAGACAGAGGTCTTTTATCCGCAGGTTCACTCCCCAGATGGCCGCAATGGCCGGAGCTGCGCCAATCTGAAGCCAGGAGCCAGGAGCTTCCTCCGGGTCTCCCACATGGGTGCAGGGGCCCAAGAACCTGGGCCATCCTCTACTGCTTTCCCAGGCCATAGCAGAGAGCTGGATCGGAAGTGGAGCAGCTGGGACTAGGACCGGCGCCCATCTGGGATGCCGGCACTTCAGGCCAGGGCTTTAACCCGCTGTGCCACAGCGCAGGCCCCCTAAATTTTAAGTATCAGAAGCATTCCTCACATCAGGAAGCTTACATGAGTTTTCTTCTGTATGAGTATTTTCTTCTTGGAGCTTGCCCTTCCTGTCTATGAGTAGCAGAAGATTGGAAGTAACCAGAAAATCCAGGGGAGAAGATGGAACTGTGCCACTGTCACTTTCTCCTTCCTTCAGCAGGGAAGTAAACAATGTTAACTCGAGCTCCAAGTTAGATTCAGAATGCTGCTCATGCTTCTCCCCTGGGGGCCTAGTATCTGACCCTTCCATCCTCAGGCATTCCTTCTCCTAGGATGCCAACCTGTCTGTAGGGTCAATCTGATGTTCCCAAAAGGGCCAGAAGGGATTTTCCAGGCAAGGCAGAGCTCTAGGAAGACACAGAGTTGGGAAGGGCAGACAGCAAGATGCTGGGACAAGATGGGACAAGGGACACATATGCCACTACATCCTTCCTCCACTCATCTGTCCGGCACTGGCGTTCGATGTCTGTTCTTAATCATGATGCCCCCCTCCCACGTCCACCTGCTCTTCCTCAGCCCTCACGTGGAACCATGAGGCTTCAGAGTGAAGACCTGGTGGAGATATGGACGGCATGGAGGTGGAGAAGAGCATGGTAAGAGCATGGTAAGAAGAGCATGTTGTTCAGGTGCACTACTGCTGGGGGGAAGCAGCTCTCTGCTAAGCCGTGAAGCTACACAGAACCCAGAGTAAAATGAAATCAGTACGCCAACTTTATCTGCCTAGAACCTAACTTGTTCAGAAAGCATATTTATTTTCCTCTCTTCATCTTCTCTTTCAAGCTTAATTTTAAAAAGTGAAAATAAAAAAGAACCTAACATGCACAACACCAAAAGCCCCCTTCCACAGTAGAGCAGGAAAATATGAAGATAAAGTGTGGATGACAGAGATAATCGGCTACTTGGGCTCCATCTCAGTCATTACCAGTGATCACACGAATGAGGATGTTTCAGTGCTCAGTTAAGAAGCCTTAAATCCACACCTTAAAAAGAGGGATCTCTGGGGAAGAATCTGGAACGCCATGGACTCACTGCCAGGGGGGTCACTGCTGCATCTCTGACAGCCATTAGCTTTCCCCTCACCCTAGCACCCAAGCTGCTGGCCCCCACTCCCATCCTTCCACGCCATCCATCTCTGGGACTCACCACTCCCCGTGGTGGCAGGGGCATCACTGCCGGCCTGGGCAAGATAAATGCTGGGCAGCCTGAGGCCAGCGGCGGCTGTATCACAGGTTTCCAAGGCACCTGCTCTGCACAAAACACTATCGCTCCCTCTTTCAAATAGTCAGCGCCTCAAACACAGACCCACCCAGACTTCCCCCCTGAGTTTAAACCATGCTAACCTTCCTTCTGTCCCTCAGGGGAAACCACAAAACCGGTCTAACACGCAGAGCACTGCACATGCTGACTCCTGGTTCTCTCACTAACCCATGCTTTCACTAACATGGGTAAAGGGGCATGATTACAAGGTCAAAACGGGGAATTACAAAGCTGCCTTTTACTCCTTTTCATCTCCAGTCCTCCTGCTCATTTACCCCTGCTTCCTACTGTATCAGGGTACTCCAAAAACTCATGACAAAAATCAAATTAAAAGATAATTTTTGGTGCAAAAAAATTCCTAAAATCTACACTTTTTTCATAACACACAATTTCCATGAACCCTCTTTTTTTAAAAAAAAATATTTATTTGAAAGGCAGAGTTATAGAGAGGCAGAGAGAGAGAGAGAGAGAGAGACAGAGAGAGACAGAGAGAGAGAGAGATCTTCTATCCGCTGGTTCACTGCCCAAATGGCTGCAATGGCCAGGGCTGGGCAAATCTGAAGCCAGGAGCCTGGAGCTTTTTCTGGGTCTCCCACATGGGTGCAGGGGTCCAAGACTTGGGTCATCTTCTACTGCTTTCCCAGGCACATTAGCAGGGAGCCAGATCGAAAGTGGAGCAGCTGGGAATCTAACCTGTGCCCAAATGGGATGCTGGCATAGCAGATGGTGGTTTTACTCACTATGCCACAGGGCCAGCCCCTCTATGAACCTTCTAAAGACCCCTATTAAACATGGATATCAAAATTCGTGCACCAACATAAAGTTATCTTTTCATTTATCACAAACTTGTTCAAGTCTACTTGTCTATCAATGCCTCACTAACATACATAGTAGAAAGAACACAAGCTTTGAGGTTGACATTATCCTCTAAAGTAATTTATGGCATATAGGATGAAGGGCAAATAGAAGCTTTGAGGCCTACGCAGACCTAAGAAAGAATAGGATTCCCTTTTGTTCTGCAATTTTAGGTGATACACATAATTTCTCTGATATCAGTTTCCCTGGATGCAGATCCAGGTAAGGGGAACAATCAGAGGTAAAATCATGAAGCATTTGGTACAATATCTAGTAGACAATAGATACTCAATGCATGCTAGTTGGTCTTTTAACTCATATATCACAAAAGTGTTTCTGGATCTAAAAATAGACCAGCAGGAAGCAGGCAAACTGTTAAGCTGTTCCTGATATGCTGATAAATCAAACATCCAACAAGTTTATAGTAGTTGGTGCTGTGGCAGTAACTATCATCAACCTCCCTAAACCCCATGTTGTGTCTGAGTTATCATCACTGGCTCCAGTGGCCATCAGAGGGCAGAGTGTAAGGACAGTATGTCCATATTAGTCAGATTTTTGCAGTAACACTTTTGTTCAAAATCCTGGAGGCTTATTACAAACATTTACTGCTTATGCTGAGGTCTGTGGTTGGCTTGGGTGGTTCTGCTTCAGGCCTCAGGTCAGGTTCAGGTCCACTAAGGGTGCCTCTTATGTTGTTTTTGTAGCACATAGCAGATGTGTGAGAGAGTAAGCAGTAACACATGGTGTATTATAAGGTCCTGGCCCAGAATTGGCATGCTGTCACTTCCATTCACGTGCCATTGGCAAAGCATCATATGGCCAAGTCCAAGGTCAGTGGGTCTCCTCTCTTAGAGGAAGAGCTATGGCAAGGGCAACGAGAAAGAAACAAGTCTGAAAATAATGAAATCCACCACACTTCTACCAATCACCAAGTTCCTGAAGTTGTATAAAGTATCCTAGTGACGCTTATCTCAATCTCCATGTTTAAAAAGTACCATTTAATTCCATGAAGCTCCTGACACAGGTCTGCCCAATACCTCTGTACCACAGCAAGCATTTGAGAGAATAAGAGAAGGAAAAGCATGCAGCTGGGCTGCTGAGTTGCCAAGAAGGCCAGTGACTGGATCAGAGGTACAACAGAACCTCACTGAGCATTGAGCTTCATGGAGAATGGTCTCTGCTATACACTCAGATCCTGGCAAGGCCCAGAGACCTCAGGAGGGACTCTGAGAGGCTGCTACCCGCACGCATGGGCTCTCTTTCCTTCTGTCTGTTACAGATTCCAGTGCTGCATTCACAGGGCTCTACAAGACACTGTGGACAGTTTTCCTCAAATAGTCTGTCTCTGATTCCAGATGGCTGCCACTCACAGGGAAGGCTACAGGCATCGCCTGCAAAGAGCAATACTCGGAAAGCATGGCGCCACGGCGCCAAAAACGGAGAACACAGTCTTTAGGACAGTCTCCCTTCAGCTGTGAAGTCAGGAAAAGGACAGAAAACAAACCGCAATTACTCGACTTCCAGGGTTGTTTCCAAACACATCGCCTAAGTGTTTTTCAAAAAAAGAATTAATTAAAAATGTTCCTCGCTTCAAAATTTACAAAAAGGTAACTAAAAATCGAATACGAGTTTGTCTCTAGACAAGAAACATCTGTGTAAAAACAGAAACGATTCATAGGACAACATATTAGGTGGCTCTGTAGAGAATTTTCTATCTATATTGGCTGATTGCCTATTTAATTGCATATAATTGTGGTTTACTATATTTATTTATGGGCATGCCATGGATGGATGTAAAAAAAAAATCCTTAAAAATACTGAAAGTAGAGAAAATGCTAGTAACTGTTAATAATATAGTAGTTTCCGATCACCTTTAATGTGTTTGCAATTGGCTTAGACAGAGTGAGCAAAAGGTATCAAAATTGGATGCTCTGTAGTTTAGAACAAGGTATCACTTAGCAAAGTGCTGGGACAGTACTAAGAAGCTATTAGCTGAACCAAGCAAACTACTTGGTAGCACTCCTTTACGGTACAGGCAAAAAAACACAATAGCAGCAACAACAAGGATAAACTCATTTTAACTATGTGCAGACTCAGGGGTGCCCCAATACACTTTTTTTTTGTGAAAAGTTACTTCTTATTTCATAAATGCTTGAATTGAAGCAGGTGGGTCTAAGAGAAGAGGTCTCAGGGAACACTTAGTGGAGGGAGCATACAGCTTCAAGTCGCGCCCCTGCCTCACCGAGAAACAAAACTCCATGGAAAACCTAAGGCATAGGGATCATGACGGCCACAGGTTTCTCCACCATAATGAATCTCAGAGTAAACCCTTTTAACACACAAATAAGCAATCCAGAACTCTGCCAGTACACAGATTCAAACAGTCCTGAAGGCAATCGCCCATTTCCTGAATTTTCCAGTTGACTCTGTGGAGGGATGTCTAAATACGGGTCACCTTCCATGACACTCATGGTCCATCATTTTGTTGAACACTGAAAGACCGTCTGCTACAGGCCATGCACAGTAGATTTAGATGTGAATAAAACAGCCGAAGCTCCTTGCTCTCACAGAGTTGCTGTCACATCGGCTGAGCTCCTTCTTCAACCCAATAAAGGGCTGGGTGCCCTGAGATTCCACTTTCCAGCCTTCCTCCTAGGTTGTATTTTTCATGGAAACTCAAAGAGATATGCATAGGTGGAATAAGATACTCAAGGGAGTGAAGATCTTATTCAAGAGTCAAGAGTGGGACTATGTAGTGTAGTAGTCATAGGAGTGGAGATCCTTGGCTACCAGTAACTTTCTTCACTTAGTTTAAGGGTGCATATAAAAAGATTTCCAGAAGGTAGTTGACACCAAATTTTGTTCCTTTAATGCATCACATCTTCCTATTTTTCTCTTCTTTCTCACAACCACACCCATGTCATAGCCTACTCTCCCAAACACCTGAAGATACATACACAATTACACAAGCTATAAAGAACTACATGAGTCAAACATAATGGCAAACAGGCATTCCCAAGTAAAGACATGCATGACATACTTTCAAGGACACATTAATACTCATGAACACATCTATGACCACACTTTCCTTACGGAGAACATCCCACATGCAGAAACCCATGTGCCCGAACGCTAATAGAACTGTGATTTCCAGTCCATCTGCCCACACAGTTCCTCTCCCTGTGGCTCCTATAAGGTTCTGAACTCTAAACAGTTGGTAGCCAACTTTGTATACATGCCTGTAACAAGAGGGCTCAGCTTTAAATAATATGTCAAAAAAATGACAACTGTGCTCTCTGCCAGAACAAGGATGAATAATTACAAAGTCAGGACATAATGAAGCAATTCTGACTGTCGAGTTTTGAGCTGCCTCTCTGATGCGCAGGGCTGGTGTGCCCGCCACTCACGCCCTCCTGGATAGGCCTCTGCACCCCTTTGATCTACATTTCCCAGTGCAGTGAGAGGTCATGGTCTGGTCATTACAGAAGCTTTTCATTGGGGCCTTAAGCTTCTCAGTCTTCAGCTTGGTGCTTTCTGTATTGACAATGGCATGATTCAATGGCCAATATTGGACAAAGATATATATTTTCTTTAAAATTCTGGGAAACGAGCAAAGCCTGGCAGTTGCAGGTCCATTAAGTCAACACATCACACACACAGGGTCTGGAAGAGTCCATTGTAACATCAGCTATCATTTCCTAATGAATGACAGCATCTTTCTGTAGAACAATCAGAGCTCAGATAGAAAGCGGCTTTTAAACAACAAAAGCCAAAAGGCAGCAATGAAGAAGAAATCTGTCACCAGGAGAAAAAGCTAGAGAGAACGCACACTCCAGCACTGGGACTCGCCAGGTACCATATCAAACCTTTGATGCAGGGGGTTTATTAGCTTCTGGATGATTTTTGCATTTGCGTCAGCTGAGAACACCCAGACTGCCCGTTCCCTACCTCCAAGGCAAGGGCTGTGATTGGAGAGGTATTTTCTATGCTCCCAAATACTTTATGTCAGGAATAAAATGAAAACAGCTCCCCAAATCACAGCCCCCTTGATGATCCATCACAGCATTCTGCTGAGTAAGCACAACAGCCCACCGCTGCCTCCGAAAGGACAGAAGCCAGCCTGCGATGTCGATTGTGCTATGAAAAATAGGTCTTCAGCAAGTGTGCTCAGCACTGCACTGGCAATTTGCAGGAAGGAAATTGCTCTCCACTTAGAAGCTGACTCCAGGCATACACATACCTCCCAGAACATGCAAATGTATATACACACAGAGCCAGAGAGTGTCTACACACTTGCTTGGGAACAAACATGTGTCTGTGCAAGTGGCAGCCAGGAGAGAGCTGTGCTTTTGCATGCTAATTTATTAATTCAGCAACAGGCTCATTCTGGCCTCTATCCACCAGAAAAGTGCCCATGCCTACCCCTAAAAACGAGAGAGAGGGGATCGCCAGCCACTCAGGGACGCATGCACTTCACTACAATACCGAGAAAGAGGTACCCTCTGTGCTCCTGAAGGGTTGTGGCCCACGTGGAACACCTAACTAGAAGGGATGCCCCTGGGTGCTGGTTCCAGTTCTGCCCAGCAGGAGGGTGAGGCCTTGGGAAACTGACGTCTCTCCCATTTCCTCATCTGTAACATCAGGACGCAGACCAAGTGACATTGAGATCCCTCCAGTTTGGGAACCGGGCGTCTTTATACAAGGAGAACCAAAGGTCCGCACACTTTGCCAGAGCATTTGTGTCTCCATCCTCAAATAATGAATGGGGATTTTGAAGCTTAATATGGTTAGGACGGATGTTCGAGTCCATCACACAAACAGGAGCTAATTCTATAATTGACTGGAAACTAATTACGAACTCAGAAGAACATTTCCACTGATGATGCTTCTAACTCCATGAAACAGCTGATACTGGAGTTGAAGGAGCCATTCCCAGTCCCTTTCACCAGCAGGGAAGAATTCCAGCGCCTCTCATTTCCACGCCACAGAACAGTAAGAACACCAAAGGCCCTCCTATAAGCTTTTATTTGAACAAAGGGCCCGTGGGGAAAATAATGGGTTCACTGCTATCACAGGGAAGACAGGGAAGTGAGATGTGTGTGGCTAGGTGAGCAGACCCACAGGTGAAATTCAAGTTCTGGCAATTCCTAGCCACATGACCTTGGGCAGCCCAGTTAACTTCTCTGGCCCTGAGTGACCTCATCTGTAAAGTGAGGCAATGATATTTCCCTTCTGCTTTGTAAGATTAGGTGAGGATTCACAAATCTGTTTATAGAGAACTTTAGAACGGAGGTGGGCACATGTTGAGTAACCCATCTCAATACAGTAGTTACTATATTTATCAGCCCCTTTGAATTTCCAATGAAAGGGTAGAACTTCCTGTGTCAAAGACATACGACAGCAGGGTAAGGACTGACCTACTTGGTACAATGCTTGCGTGGAGGTAAGGCAAGTACACTAAGCAGACCTTTATAACAGTCCAAGTTAGTATAAAGAGTTCATTTGTTGTATTTTTCAAGGTTTAGTGATGTCAGCTGTCTCTGGGATCTTTTCACCAAAAATTAAAAGAGGCCAAGAAATAAATCACTTCATTTGAACAAAATTACAAAAGCTGGAATAACGAAAGGCAGTCATGTGCAATATGTCAAATCCATGCCTCAATAAAGGGAACTGTTAACACTTAAATAGCTATGAAATGAATCACTCGATTAATCTCCCACATGCTGAAACAGGTAATAATACACTTATCTGCCAGTACTGCACCTTCAACATCCTATATTTCCATGACTGTAAGCAATTTTATTCAGCATGATGGGAGATCTCTTGCTCCTCCTGGGTTCAGGGAGAGAGTGGCCTCAGGCCTGGTGCCAGCCAAGCCACTTGATGGAAGAGGCTTCAGTGTATGTTCTGTGTTGGTCTTGTTTGGTTTTTCTCCCCCTGCTCTTCATCATTTCCTAGCAATGTGCAGAGTGCTAGAAGTAGCTGAGGAGAAACCAGGTCTCTTGGGTTTCTGTGCCAGTATTTATAACACAGATGGCAATGGCATGGGAGGTGACCTCATAGTTCCAGAGCCCCACGGGAGTGATGGTCCTCCAAAAGTGTCACCAAGGGACATCAAGTCCAATCCCCATCCACTGGCTTCACTCATGGACCCTAACTCCTCCCAAAGAGATAGTTGTCCACATTTTTCAAAAAGCTCCTTGTGTCTGAGTCCCAAGACCTTAGCTCGTCAGAGCTGCCATTAGGATGACACCATGTTCACTTACACGGCCTCCATACATACTCAACTAGCTAAAGAAAGGTCAGCAAACACCACCCTAAAGAGCTCTGGAGAGCTACATGGTGGGGAGCATGCACCAGCCAAGGGGTGCATGATCAGGACCCATGGCCTTCCACCACAGCAGTGATAGGAGAAAACATTCTCGCCAGCTGTCCTTCAGTGCCAAGAAAGAACATCTCCTCTGAGGCACAAAGTTCTCCTGTCCACTACAGAAATGTTAAATGTCCAACACTCTCTCCTTTGCCAACATCAGACCTACAAAGGCCATATTTTGGAAACTTCTTTAAGCAGGGGGCCTGACATGACCTCTGGAACTTCACTAGTCTGAGCTGAGTATGTTGCTGCTTTACTGATAAAGCAAGTAACAACAAGGCACCACCATACAGACAATATCCCCTTAGACTTTGGACACAGGAAAACCCAACACACACCCAGCATCATTTCATGTTTGGCCAACAATGCATCAGTGGAGAGACGGCTGCTCCCAGGCCACATTCTAAAAACACAGGAGGACATCCGGAGAGTAACCAGCACTGAGACAAGAAGTCCCCTGTGAACAGTAGGGCTTAGGGGCAGCTCACCTTGGGTTTCACCACCTTCATGAAGGCCCCTCTCACCAACGCCTCCTCTCGCTCTTGTTTGGTTACTTTCTTGGCATCCAGAAACTTCAAGCCGGGCAGCTTGTACAGAACGAAGCACCTGGAGAAGAATCAGAGACAAGTCAGGATGGCAGGGGTAAAAGCCTCAAAGGTTCAGGCAATTTGGTCCTTGGGAATCCCCGTTATTAGGTCTTCAGGAGTTCAGATCTTGACTGCTGCTTCACCTCTCTTCTTTCACAAAGAAAAGCAATCTCCCCTTGACCTTGCACAGACACACAACTAAACTTTAGACACATGTACTAATGGCTGTACTTGACTCACAGGTAGACACACAGACACACACCTTTGTATGAGCCACTGGGACCTTATCAATGTACTTCACTGCCTTCCAATCCAGAAAGTGGGCTCAGCTTCTCTGCTATACAGGAAAATCTCTAAAATGAACCTTTAACTGGCTTGTCATTTCTCTCATGGCCATTCCTATGGGGCATCTGTATCATTCTCATCTCTGAAATTACAATAAACATCAATCTGAAGCTGATACAACTGTGATTGAGGACAATAAACTAGGTTGGCATAGCCTGGGTAACAAGAAGTAAGGAACATGGGTAGCTGGAAAGTGCTTTCTTGAGGAATCAAGCTAGGCGCCAGAGGATTATTTTTTTTAACTTGACAGGCAGAATTAGACAGCGAGAAAGAGACAGAGAGAAAGGTCTTCCTTGTGTTGGCTCACCCCCTAAATGACCGCTACGGCTGGTGTGTTGTGTTGCTTTGATCTGAAGCCAGGAACCAGGTGCTTCCTCCTGGTGCAGGGCCCAAGCACTTGGGCCATCCTCTACTGCCTTCCCTAGCCACAGCAGAGAGCTGAACTGGAAGAGGAGCACCCGGGACAGAATCCAGTGCCCAACCAGACTAGAACCTGGGTGCCGGCACTGTAGACAGATGATTAGCCTAGTGAGCCGTGGTGCCAGCCATCCAGAGGATTATTTTTTCATCATCACTGGATTATTTCCACACCAGCCCTATGAAGATTATCTTTATCAAGGAGAAGACAAAGGGGTACTGGCTTCTAGGAGCTATTCACGGCCCAACAAATGTTATATGGCCTCCTTATGTCTCAAATAGCTATTTGTGTAATGAACTATCCACAAGCAAGTGTATACAAAGTTGACAAGAAGATGTACTTGGCCAGGGTGTAGGTTCATAAACAATTAAATAAAGAAATAAAACATATGTACACCTGCCTCGACTTCTCCCTCCTCAGTCACAGTAACCCAGATGCTTTCCCTCAGGCCCCCTGCACTCCATCCAGCAATCATTTATACCCTACTGCTCTTAGCAAGAGGTGAGCACCCAATGTCAGGAACAATGGATTATCTCCCAGGGAATCTGTCGCTTCCTTCCTGCTCCCAGCTTCTCAGCATCCACTCATCTTTCAGTTCCCAACCACCAAGGAAGTTTCCTTCTAAACTTCCAGCCTACAACGCCCTCTCTCTTTCCAGTACTCCTAGAACAAGTGTCAGCACAGGACAGTCTGACATTGTTTTTTAATTACAAGAGGTCTTCAACAGTTCATGGAAAACACCTATCATGAAACAAAGTACGAAAATGTTTTTTGTACTACAAAAAACTTATCCTTTCAATCCCATTTGTCCATGAACTTTGAAAAATAATCTCATTTGCTCATGGCATCCAGTTTATATCCTTACCTAAACAATAACTTTCTTAAAGGGTGGGACAAATTTTTTCACTTGCCTTCACCTAATCTTGAAAATGATCACTAGGATGTGCTCAATGGTGTCCTCATTCATTTCAGTTGTGCAAACACAAGGAAACTTCAAGAAGTTCAGGGAATGGAGGAATTAATACATATTTATTCAGGGCAAAAAACTGAAGGAATCCAAGCATATGGGGTAGTCTTCAAAAAGTTCATGAAATGCATATTATCAAAAAACTATGAATGGACTCCACAACTAAACATATTTTAACTCCATTTCCCACAAACTTTTTGAAGCATTCTCTTATTTCCTGAGCACCTTCTATGTGCTGGGGCCTAGGGATACAGAGTTGATTATGATGTGATTCCTGCTCTCAAATGGGCTGTCAGTGTAAAGGGGAAGATAGACTCACACACAGAAGTCAGTGTTGCTAAGTGCTAGGGGTTATATACAGAGCAGCTATGGTGGCACAGAGAGAGAGGGCTCTGCCTTGATCACCAGAGGACTGAAAATAAGAGATAAAGAAGAATAGGGAACCTCAAACCAGCACACAGGAATCAAATCCTAGACATGGCCAAGCACTGAGCTTGTCCACAGTTACTTGGGGTGTGCCTCCCCCTCTTCAGAGCCCCAGGCTCCTAGAGCCACGTCCCTCAATTACAAGGTGGTCTTGTATTACCAAGCAGCCTTCATTGGCTTGTCCAGGTGAAAGAGGTAGCTGATCACTTAAATGCCAGAGGCAACGGTCTAGACACCACCAGGAAGAGCCTTCTTGTTACCCCTTGTGACGAATGCATTGAAATTATTTCCAAGTATATTTTTCCTCCCTGAGAAATGCCCATCCTAGTGCCTGAGGGCCTAGAATTCGACCCTACTCCATCCTGCTCATCCCGGGTCTTCATCCACACCCTCTTTCCTATTTCTCCCCGAAATCTCTCCTTTCCCTCTCCAAACACCCCCGAACCTTACCCAAAACAAAAAAGCCCCACAAAGGGCCCAGGTGCCCTTTCTATGCCCCGGCAGAACTCTCACAGGCCTCAGTCTGCAGGAGGAAACCTCCATCTTCTGCTTGTAGCAGCAAAGTCTTGATGACAACAGAGTCTTTCAAATAAAGACATGTACAGACAGAAACAATATGTCAGGAGTGACGCGCAAAGGAGTAAAGACACCCACTAAGTGTAGGGTGGGAAAAGATGAATATTCAGGTGCAGAAAACATCAGTATTAGAAAATCAGCCAATGTTTAACGATGGAGTGAAAGATGCCTTCACAGGGCTGGCAGGAGCCAGGATGACAACAGACCGCAGGCTGTCATTTCGCCTCCCTTTGGATCACAGCCCTGAAATCAAAGGGGAAGGAGGGAGAGAGGTGCTGACTTTCAGGGTAGTTAAAAATCTGAGATGACAAAGAGCTGCTCTTTTCTGTGCATTCTTCTCATACAATCAGAGACACCCTATGACATAGGCTGCCAGTCATTCCCGACATTTGGGGTAGGTGGACTCCCACCTACTGGAAGACCAGCCTCAGTTACCAAGCAGCTGCTTGGAGGGGTTTGAGCGGCACCAGGAACACTTGCCCCAGGAAGTTCATTCTGAAACTCAGTACCAGGTCCAGAGTCCCTCCCTTAGAGGTGGTTTCTTCCATTCTCTTCCTCTACACTCCACAAACAGCTACCAAGCAGCTACCACCTGCCAGGAACTATGCAAGGTACCAAGCACAAGCTGATGAATACAACAGCACAGTTCTGCTCTCAGTGAGCTCATGTTTGAGTGCAGATCTCAGACCTGAGCAGACATCCATACTGTCACTGGAGTCTTGTTAAAGCCCTCGTCACCCAGAGCGTCTGACTGAGTTGGCCTAGAATTGCTGTTCCTAATAAGCTCCCAGGTGCTACTGCTGCAGCTCCTGCTGAGAACCAATGTCTTGGTGAAAAGGACACCATAAGGGATACGTCTGAGAATTAAGAGGATGGTGAGGCAGCAGGGCCTACGTTCCACCAACAGTGTGCCCACCTGCAGTGTCTGCAGTACCCAGCACCAGACAGCGGCCACGCCCACCACTTCTCCCTGCCCCGTGCTGGTTGGGACTGGCTCCAAACACTACTGCTAGGTGCTAAGTCAGTGGGCTTCCTGTCTGCCGGTGCATCTGTCTGCCGGTACATCTCTTGGGAGATGTATATCCCTTTCTTCTAGGTCATGTCAGTGTGTTTAAAGCTGAAGCTTCAACCCTGAGTCTAAGACAAGTTTGCCATAAAAACACAAGGCAGGATTCCCGCAGCCCCAGAATGAAGGCTTTTACAATATCAATTCAACCCTTGTAAATTTAATCCAGGGTTATTTGTTACACCAAAATCTCTTTGCCATGATGTATGACTTAGTTACTGGGGTTATCACAGCCGTATCCTAAAGTTGCATAGTACATAAAGCATTTCAGTTAACCACGCGGGAAGGTTAACTCCTCCAGATAACCTGCAATCACACGGGCTAGTCCAGATGACATCCCTCTGTCAGCCTCCGCGAGCTATTGATGGTTCAATCAGTTTGTTTTGAAGGTAAAGTACAACAAAAGGGCAGTAAACTTATTCAGACTGTCAACAGGGGCTATCGGGAATGGGGCTTGTAGGTAAGTAATTCTGGGTGTTTTAAGGCTATTATCAAACAGCAATGGTTGAAGGAAGAGACAGCTACTAATAACACAGAAGGCAGCCATCATAAACCACTTTATGGCAGAAACCCCCGGCTATAAATCCTGTGACACCCAGAGACAGCTTCAGATTTATAAAACTGCTTGTTAAGCCCGGGCATTGCTTAATGAAAAGAGATCCGTCTAAGTTCTGAGTCTCACGTCCCCTAGCTCCAGAGGGCAGCTCCAATTTTCCCGACCTTCTCAAGGTGGTGGGGGGGAAGACCCTGAAGCCTGGGGGTGGCAGGACTCAAAAGTACCCCCAGCTGCAACATGGATGGCAAGGTTGTCCAGGAGAGAGCAGGGATCCCAGGCGGGTGTTCAAAGACCCATTTGTTTGTGTCTAGAAATGGATTTCCTAAAAGTAAGACACTGGCTCCCAGAGCTTTTCAGATTCTCTCTCTTCTCCCATAGAATGTTCCATTTTCCTAAAGGGCCCCTCTAAACCTTGAGGAGGAGAAAACAAAAATGCAGCATAAAGGTTTCAGTTTTTTGTTTGGTTTCTTTTGCTTGCTTGTTTGTTCAAAAACCAATTTTTGGCCAGTGCCACGGCTCAATAAGCTAATCCTCTGTCTGCAGCGCCGGCACACCAAATTCTAGTCCAGGTCGGGGTGCCAGATTCTGTCCTGGTTGCCCCTCTTCCAGTCCAGCTCTCTGCTGTGGCCTGGGAGTGCAGTGGAGGATGGCCCAAGTCCTTGGGCCTGCACCCACATGGGAGACCAGGAGAAGCACCTGGCTCCTGGCTTCGGATTAGCGGGGTGCACCGGCCACAGCAGCCATTGCGGGGTGAACCAATGGAAAAAGGAGAACCTATCTCTCTGTCGTTCTCACTGTCCACTCTGCCTGTCAAAAAAATAAAAATAAAAATAAAAGAATTCTCTCTACCCCAGTCCTGGTGCTCTGGCATTTTTCAGCTTGACCTCAGAGAAGAGTATGTTCTTTCCTCTTGCCCACAACTGTTGCCCCCAGGAGAACTGGCTGCTCTCCAACAGCACTGCACAACCACACAAAGGCCAAGAGAGATCCCTATTGCCTCCTTACAGGGTCGGCTGCCATGTTTTTCAACCTGATGCCCTACTCAAGAAATACCAGGTTTCTAGTTTAGGAACTGGGCACGGAGTCACTAAAGGTTTGCTACTCCTTTTCACTCACAGAAAACTTCTACTGTTCTTCACATCATTTCTTGCCACCTTCTTATTCCCACACCTGGGGAATATGGAGACAGCACAGTTACTGACCCCCAAGCTGGGCTGGGACCCCAGAAGGCATTCACGGGGTTCCATCGACCCTATTTTCCATCTTCCCCAAAACTTCATACACTGGGATGAGAACACCAAGGACACATTAGGCGTCTTTGCCATTGAGTGGGTTACATCAATTCCATTTAGTGACACTGGTTACCTGATGCTACTCTAAAGCCCTCATCAACTATTAAACATGTCTGGTTAATTTTTTTAAGTTAGCAATGGTTTACATGCAACACATTTGAGAAACAAAAGCTATTACGTGTCGGGCAGAGAATGGAAGGGGAGGGAGATCTTCATAAGGAAAAGTGTGAGGACTAAGAGTGCAAAGAATCCAGACTTTGAACTTAAGGTACTGTGTGACCTCAGCTCCACCTCTGCCACCTTGCTGAGCCTCAGTTTCTCCATCTGTGCAATGAAGGGATGGGCCAAGTGATGCACAAGGCTCCTTTTAATTTTACCTGGCTTGAATTCTAAATGCCTCAGAGTTGACTGACAATCAATACATCTGCATCATCCTTTCTTGTTACTCCAATTTCCTTACAAAACCACCCCCTACACCTCCAGGTGAGGGAGGACTGTCAGAAAAAGTCAATAAAGACCAAAGAGTAATGAACGAACACTGTGAGAGGAGTAAGTCCAGATGCTCCAAGAGATGACAATGATCTCACTCTAATGAGCCGAGGTGAGCTCACCTACGGCATTAATGAAAGCCTGACGAGTGGCAAGGGCCAGCTGATGTGGCTCACAGTTCACCGGCAACATGTTTGAAGTCTCCAGGCAGACAATACACCCACAGGACAGACCCCGGCCCTCCACACAGGGTAACCGGCAATTACTCTGTGGGCTTCTGTCACTTTGATCTCTGGGTCGTGACCTTTGCTTTCTTGTGATCTTCAAAGCCCAGATTGTAGATTAGCCGGAGAGTGCTCGCTGGGTTATGTAAGCCACAAGTTTTACAGCTCCTATTCGGCTGGGAAATGGCGGCAGCCCTGGATGGCCAGCACTCTGTGAGGGACTCCTCCCTCCTTCCCTCTGGCTGAGTGCTACAGACACTGGGCAGGCCCCGGGACTGCTCCCTGCTGGGGAACAAAGGAAGGGTGTCACATTGTCAATAATTTAAAGATGCAAGGAATTCAGAGGGGCCTTCCAGGGAGAAGGGAGGGAGGAGAGGCCCAGCAGAGATGGAGTGGTGGGAGAGAATATATGACAGAGGATCCAAGACAGGAGGAGAGCACACAGACACCAGCCCAGTCTTTACTTGAAAGGCGAAGTACAGCACTTGTCGACTGTTGGCCTTCAGTGCATTGTTGTTTTTGTACTTAGAAAGGGAGTACAAGGGAAGACCAGCAATAGATGATTCTGGGGACCCAAATATCCCACATTTGCTTTATTTTTTTTTCAGCCAGTGTTGACGTCTGCCAGAGAACCCTGTGGTGCTCTCAGGCCAGGTCGTGCTGCTCTCCTGCTGCCCAGATCCTGAAGGCTGCTGCTGTTCCATTTGCTTCCATTCAGCATTCACTCCCAGACAGCAGCACAGTGTGAATGCACAGCAATGTACGGGCACGTTCAAGCTCCTTTAATAACCCAGCAACCAACGTTTCCCAGCCATGAACTATGATGAATGGCAAAGGGAAACCCCAGGCAGTTTCACTCCTGCCCAACTAAGGCCAGGGCACAGCTCGACAACTTGGTGTTGTGTTCATATTCACACAAAGATTTAATGAACACATTTTACTACGGGGATGTGTGCCAAAAAAATCCAACCAGGTGTACAGGGGTAAATGAGGAAGTGAAAGGGGTGGATGCAGGGGGAAGGGAGGGGAGATCCAGCAGAAACCCCAGCATCTGTGATGCCATTTCCAATAACTACATAAATCTAGTCACTTGCCATTTCTGGTCCAGTAGCTGGCCACAATGTGACCTAAAACTGGGCTGACCTCTTTGAAATCAACATCTCCCATGGAAATGAAACAACAGACACACTTGTTTTGATGTATGGCTGGGTGACATATTATAAATATTACATCACATAACCACAGAGGATGCCAATCAATAAGAAATTTTTTTAGACAGCACTAAATGAACCATGGGTTCTTGCTTCTGAATGCACTCCTTTAAGGCTCCTACTATTGCTTAAATGATTAATAGAAGACATATTGTCAGAAAATGTACTTAAAGTGAGAAACAGTAAACTGTAGAAATATCATTCATTTTTAAGCAATTTTCTAGTGAAAATGTCACATAAATTTACATAGAGGCTCCACTATTACACTCTACGTAATACAGCTACGTACAGAGAAGGCAGATCTCACCGTTGGTGAATGAAGGGCCAGGAAAATATTTTACCAAAAGGAAAAAAAAAAAGGCAGTCACATTGCTTTGTATAAACTCAAATGCCACAGGAATTTTAAATTCCAAAGTCGTCTTGTGAAACCCTAAGACTTCTCAGGCACAAATGAAGCACAAACTCCTGAGTAAACAAAGTGGAGCTGCTCACAGACCATAGCACGGAAGTGCATGCCACATACATTTCTCTCCTCTAAACACAAGGGTAAGTGCTCCGCAAATCAGCAATCAAAACTAAAACAATAAATGAATGAATGAAACATTCAAACCTGCTAGAGAACTGACCGACTATTCCATTCAGCGATCTTGAATGCCGTGCAGTGACTGCACACGTTGAGCATTCCTTCTGCCCCTCTACTTTGCTGTTGATCTCACAAGGCCAGCATCTCGCCATCCTTGTGGGTGACTTACAGATTTTCCAGACTAGATGTGATTTTGGCTGTGGGCCAGCCCTAGAACACAGTCCTTCATGGAAACTTTGCCATATGTGTACCGACAAGCAGTTTTCCTACGCTCTTCCCTCCATGGAAATAGGCATGTATGGGGAGGTCAGGTTCACAGTCTGTCCAGGATAACCCAAGAGATGGACCACCCATTAAATCCAGTACCTCCCCAAAGACTCATAGCTCAGCAACCAGAATGTGAATTAAGTTGCAGTGATAGTTCCTTGCTTATTTTTATTATATTTGTTGATATCCCAACTGATCTGATTCCTTGGGAAGTGTACCCAAAGGTGCCTGCATCTATAAATTCTCAGCTCCTGAAAGGGAAAAGTAACCACAAGCCAACCAAGCCCCTTCTCCACGTCCAACACTAGTTTAGAAGCTGATGAAGCTTTAAGCAACAAGAAGGCTTGGTTTGTATCCACTGGAAGCTGCTTGTCAAGGCAGATGTAGAAATAAGAGAAATATGCAAGACTAAAATGGCATGAGACGGTAAAGGAAGAGCTGTAGCTGGCCTGGGAGAAGAGTACCTCAGAATCCTGGAGCCAAATGGACATCAGAATCACCTATGAAGAGCTTTGCTGCCACTCCATAGAATCTGAAAGGCGTGGCTGACTCAAAAGGCACATCCTTGGTTGAAGATTACCAGCCTAGGCTGTCCTCCTTGTTTTAAAGGTCCCACTGGCAAAAGCTGGACTCCACAGTACATCTTCTGATCTGACCCGTAGACCAGGATCTTAATATTTTGCCAGTGTGATCAGCTACAACAAAAAAATAGCATTTTCTTTTGTTTGTACAACCTTATAAGCCTCCTGTTTGAGACCAGATAGAATACAGTAGAACTAGAAACTTCCCTCATTCTCTCTCTCTCATTCTAAGAAATAAAAGCATCAAAAACTTGCTTCCAGTTGAATTCAAATAGAGCTTTTTCATTCCGTGAATGAACAATATAAATGAACATGTGTGAAAATATGCATATATATATATATATATATATATGCATGCCCATATACAGGCACACATATGAGGATAAAAAATTTGGGCTGCTTTTCTCCTTTTTATTTGAGAGACAGAGAAAGAACTCCTATTCACTGGTTTACTGTCCAAATGGCTACAATGGTCAGGGCTGGGCTTACACAAAGCTAGGAGCCAGGAATTCAACCGAGATCCCCATGTAGGTGTCAGGGACCCAACTACTTAAGTCATCACCTGTTTCTTCCCAGAATTCACATAGCAGGGAGCTAGAATTGGGAGCTGGAGCAAGAACTCAAAACCAGGTACTAGACATGGGACATGGATGTACTAACCAGCAACTTACATAGCAACTTAACTGCTTGGCCACAGGTCTCCAGATTAATGAGGTTATTTTTTTGGAATAAAACACAGAAATCTAAAGAAGCAAATTCATAAAACAAATGAGAATTTCCCAAACAATGTTGGTTTGCCAAAAATGTTTATGGGAGAATTTTCTTGGATTTGCTTCATTCTTGAAGAATTATCTTAAAGTATTGCAAGAAGTTAAAATACATTTTAAGTGACCTGAAATCAGGCTGTTGAATGCCTCAAACATGATGAGAGTGTTCCAGAAAAAATCAAATGCTATGTTATTAAGCAACATAAAATGGTGATTGAGAAAATCATAAATAATACTCATCTACTGGACATTAAATACACACACACACACACACACACACATTTCCTCTAAGAAAACACACATACAAATCTGTACTATCAAGTCCCAAATGAAAATCATCATGATGGAGAATGACTTAATGAACTTTTTTTATAGGGGCCGATTTATTTATTTGAAAGAGTTACAGAAAGAGGTGGGGGAGAGACAGAGATCTTCCATTGAGTGGTTTTCCTCTCAGATGGCCACAACTGCCAGTGCTGGGCCAGGCCAAAGCCAGGAGGCCAGAGCTTCATCTGGGTCTCCCACAAGGGTGCAGGAGTCCAAACACTTAGGCCATCTGCTGCTGCTTTCCCAATGGCATTATCAGGGAGCTGGGTTGGAAGGAGAACATCCGGGTATGAACTGGCACCTTTATGGTATGCTGGTGTCACAGGTGGAGGCTTCACCCACTGCACACACGTGGGCCCTGACTTAATGAACGTTTTAACAAGTAGGATCAGAGCCTTATTCTGATGTCTTAAGAATTGTCTAAGATCTCTACTGAACTAATCAAAACACTTAGAAAATGAAGTTAAAAGTAAATAATCCTTCCCAATACAGAAATCTGTCTTATGTAGTCTTAATACAGACACATGTGTGTGTGTGTGCACATGTGTGTATTTTTTTAGTCTACAGTGTTCAATGGCCATAATAATTTCTTACAGCTTTGCTTTTATACAAAATGAATACCTGCAAGTACTCTGCTTTTTGGGTCACCCTAGATTATAAGTCCCAATACAACAAGTTCTCCTCAAGCTATTATCCTCTTTCCAAAACCCATCCATTTCTGTATCTAGGAGTGCTACCAGCCTCATATTAACTTTCTTCCATTATCACTTGCTCCCATCCTGCAACATTGGTTTCGGTGGGGTGTTAACAAAAGCTTATATCAAAATGGACAGAGAAACTACACATGTGAAGACACCATTAAAACATTTATAAAATAACCACCAAGAAGGAGAAGATATAGAATGTAAAATGAAGAAGGAAAATAAAATGAGTTTAGTGAAATGTGTGAGATCAAGAAGACTTGCTAAGAGCAGTGAGCTTGGATCAGGGGTTTCAAAGAAGATGGTCCAGAAATGACAGAGAAGCATTGCTTCTCAGCCTGTCAGAGTACAAGACTGGTGGACAGCGAGGCAGAGCTTGTTGGTGCTAAGGGCCTTGGGGAACTTCCCTTGGGGTTATATGTTAGTTGGCCCCCTAAACTTCGGATGCAAGTGTTCTCTCTCTCAGTGATTCTGAGGCAGACCACAGAGAGATCTTACAACACAGGGGTCAGCAAACTACAGCTCATGGGTCAAATCTAGCCTACTGCCTGCTTTGTAAATAAAGTTTTATGGGAACACAGCCATGCCCAATAATGTGCAAATTATTTATGGTTACTTTCAAGCTGCAACTGCAGCCAGCTGAGTTCAAGAGTTGAGAAAGAATCCTTATGGTTTGCAAAGCTTAAAATATTTATTCAGCATATACTGATAAGGTATGAACAAGGTAAAGGGAGACAATGACTGAAGGTTACCAAGAGGTGATAATTTAACACTGTCTTGGGAAGTCCACTGGTACACACCCAACATCAACTACACACCCCATGGTATAATATCATCCCCCACGGATGCCTCTTCCCCCTTCTCCCACCACACAGACACTCACCTGTATCTCTTGTAGTCTTCTTCATCCTTTTCCAAGCTGACCAGCTCATTGGGACATGCCACGTTTCCCAGCAGGCTGAGGTACTGTAGAGCTGGTGTCACTTCGGCCAGGTGATTAAGCAGATGCTCCAAATCAGTGATGTGACAAGAGTCAAGGATCGTGGTCCAAGAGGACAAAAGGCTTAGAAAGAGGCACCGGGTCATCGGTGAAGGGCACAGCTTCTCAGTGACAAGTCTACTCTGCTCCCACGAGATGACAGAGTAAGGGTCAAAATCAACTTAGCAGTGGTGGGTGTGTGTCATGGCTAGTATTTCTTGCATTGTCAGGAACTCCACTGAACTTTTCTATGGACAAGCAAGTCTACATCCAGATTACTTGAGGGAGAATGAATAAATGTAAATGGTTTATCATGCTTTTCTTTCCTGCATTTTTTAAAAATAAAAGGTGGATTCTAGGTAGTAAAATAATTTGTAATATGCAAAGCTTACTATGTTTCTAGTAAGGAAAAAAAAGTATTTCCAAACACCTCATTAAAAATATGTTCACCTTTCTCTCTTAGTGCAGGACATTTACCTTTGACATCTAAAGGAACTGCATGGATACAAACAAACTGGACCTTACCTCGTCTGAGAGCCTGTAACTGGGACTAAGCATGGCTCAGGGACTCCCTAGGAACAATAAAGCACTGCCTTGGGGGAAAAGAGAAGACAGCAAGAGAAAGTTAGGATAGGTTTCGTCAACCAGGCTGGTCAAAATGCTCTTCCTGAGACAGTTATGAATCTAAAATTCTACACTGGAGAGAATGGAGGCATAAAGACAAAATACAGGCATGGTGACAAAACCATTCCACAAACCACATCCTAGTGGCCATGAAGTGTCCAATCAAGACAAACATTGCAACTCCCCAGACAAGCCAAGAGTCAGAGATTCAGGGACTCGAAAGTATTGGAAAGGATTTAACGACAACTTAGTCTACAAAACACCATGTGGCTTAAGTCATAGGCAGAGGAGCTGAGCCCCAGGCAAGCTGAGGATTAGACAGGCCATGAGCAGACGCCATGACCATGAGGAGCCTGTAATGAGAGGAGTTAGCACCAGAAGATAGGAACGACAGTGGAGCATGAAGGGCTTAACCACATCAGGGCAAATACAGTACACAACAGCCAAAGATTCAGGACACAGTGTCCACGAGTGAGGTCCACTTGGATGGAGGAGAGGCAGGTAAAAGCAAGTAAATGGGCTGTTCTCACTCTGTCACTCTATCTAACCTTGGGGGTGGTCCCCCCGATTTTCTTAGCCTGTGTTTCTACATGTTACAGAAGTACAAACTCCAAAGTCCAATGCATGTCTGAGTCCAGTCCCTGACACACCTGCCAAGGGGTTATCACAAGCCAGTACATTCCACTCTGCTACCCATCAGAGTTTTCCTTTGCCCTGGGACTCACTCTTTCTCTACCTGCTACCCTCCAAGCCAGTTGAAGTGCACAGTCATCTTATTCTCTACACAATGAGCCTCCAGATACTTGAAGCTTTTATTCCCCACATGTAGTTCCTTCAGGCATTCATGACACGTCGTGCGACGCCACCATCGCAAGCAAGAACAAATGCTGCAGAGGCAGACAGAAGGAGACAGGGAGAGGCCAAGCACATGCAGGAGAGCAGGAAACACAGAGGTACAGAAGCAGGAGAGCAGGAAACGCAGAGGTACAGGGTGAACCTCCTCACTGCTGTTGGCTTTGATTTGCAGATGTCTTTCCCACTGCCTAAACAAAGGCACAGACACAGACCTGGAAGCTGTTGATCTTTCAAATCATTTACACATAACACCCAGGGATGACCACAAAGGAACACTAGAATGAGGGTGATGGGAATGGGATTTTGATGGAGACACTAACAGAGAAAGTCCCACCAGGAAAGAAGGTTTGAAGTACAGGAATCAAAACATGAACACAATGCATCATCAAATACAAAACATACTACCACTTGTTAAAGATCAACTATCACAGTCTTTATGAAGATCATTTAAATATTATCAGTGAAAGCAACAGTAAACAATTCCAGGAAAAAATTTCAGCTTTTCCAACAGATCATCAGATTCTAACTTTGTGATGAAAAGAAAGGAAGAGCTGTGCCAGGGCTCTCTGTGCCAGCACTGCTCTAAGACTCAGGCAGAGACACTTCAGGGCCCTGTGCTTTGGAGTGGGCATCTCAAAATTCTTGAAATCCCCACTGAATACCCAGGACTGGCTAGTATCATTTAGGAGGAGGAATCCACACCTGGACTTGCACTTACAGGGGGTCTTGTTCATAAGACTGTTTGAGGTTTGCTCCAATCCGATATCCCACACATCAGAAGCTCCTTGGAATGATATTACTCATGCCTGTCCTGTCCTTGTGAAGTTTCAAGGAGAGGCACTCATTCCAGGGAGGTTTAGCCAGACAGGCCAATTACTCTTGCTGGCCGCCAGTACAGTGTTTCTTCTGTAGGACTGCAAGGGAGTGGTACCCTTGATCAACATTACTGATCTGGAGAGATGCAGACTTTCTGGTCACATTTTATTTATTTATTTTTACTTCCACTTGAAAGAGTCCAGAGAGAGAGAGAGAGAGAGAGAGAGAGAGAGAGAGAAATCCTCTATCTTTTGGTTCACTCCCTAAATGCCTACATCAGCCAGAGACAGGCCAGGTAAAAGCCAGTAGCCCAGAAATCAATACAGGTTTCTCACTTGGGCTATATCATCCTCTACCTCCCAGGGTGTGCACTAGCAGGAAGCTGGATTAGAAGTAGAGGAGCCAGGAACCACTCTGACATGGGATGTAGGATCCCAAGCAGAGTCTTCACCTCTGTGTCAAATGACTGCCCCTCACACCTTTCACGCAGATGAGAATCTTAGATGATTCAGGAGAAGCCGTCTCTATGAATGATGGAAAAACTGGACCAGGAATTATTTCTTCTTAGGGCAAACTCCTTAAACCTTCGTTCTTTTTACTTAAGATTTATTTATTTACCTATATGTTTACTTCTCTATTTATCTATTTACTTGAAAGGAAGAGTGTCAGAGAGAGAGGGAGTGACAGACAGGGAAACATCCTCTTTCCTCAAATTGTTACAACAGTCAAATCTGGGCCAGGCTGAAGCCAGGAGCCAGGAACTCCATCCAGGTCTCTCACATGGGTGGCAGGGACCAAAGCATTTGGGACACCTTCTACTGTCTTCCCAGACACACTAGGAGGAAGGAGGATTGGAAGCAGAATGGCTGTGACTCAAACTGCAACTCCAATACTGGATGCCAGTGTGGCGACTTAACCCACTGCACCAAAACACCAGCCCCTTGGCTCTTTTTCATCTACCTTCTGAAGGTGAGAAAACATGTGCAAGATTGGCACCATTTTTAAGCAAAGGAAGCACAAGGAACTGAGACAGACTGCAATGTGTGAGATCATTTAGAGAAGAGTGACAGGAAGCCTGGTGTGCCACCATGCAGGGAAGTAAGCCTAGTTTAATCTGAGCAAACCTTCATAAGTAAACGAATCATGGAGCTAACGAGGGTTATGTGTTAAGTATTCTTTGCTTCTACAGGGTCTGTCCAAGGCCCTGGAAACTCCTTATTAACATAATCACATGGGCATGTCTTTGTGTACAATTAGCAGGTGATTATTTAAATCATTATCAACTAATATCACTGTCTCTCTCCACTAGGACTTATTCCATCACATTTCTCCTTGAGTTGGGTGACTACAGGAGTGAGTATAAGGATCCTGGGAACTTATGGGAACTTGTACTGGAACAACATTTAATCACAATGTGGGGAGTATACTCATAGGACTTACAGCCATTTCTGAGTCCGGCTGAATTATTACAACAGTACCACTAGGAATGGCTTCAATAATACTCCCTCTACTCACTGTACTGACACCAACATGCAGGGATCAACGCAGAACTGATGATAAAATGGTTAACAAACTCACCAAAGAATATTAAAGATTCAGTTATTAAGCATATACATATACAAAACTAACTTGAAGTGTCCTGAAATCTTTAAAAAAAAAAAAGATTTATTTATTTGAGAAAGAGAGAGAAAGGCAGGGAGGGAGAGATATCTACTGGTTTACCACTCAAACAGCAGAAGCCAACAACCAGGAACTCTATCCTGGTTTTCCATATGAGTGGCGGGGGCCAAAGTACTTGGCCACTGACTTCCCAGTTACATTATCAGGAAGCTAGATTGGAAATAGAAGAACCAGGACTCGAACTTGTACCCTGATATGGAATGTCAGTGTTGCAAGTGGCAGCTTAACACACTGTCACAATATCTACCCCTGTCCTGAAATCTCATATAGTGAAAAAAAATGTGTAACACTTTTTCTGAGTATAATAGTCCTAAAATTTTACCAACGATGTAGTGGGAAAATTATCAATAATGAGAGATAAAACTTGAAGGAAACGTTTCTAAACTGTTAAAATAAAAATCAATTTTGATTAACGACACTAAAAGATGGAATTATCTTTCTATTCTCTCTACAGAAAACATTATAAAATTTTATCATATAATTAAGCTATAAGGGAATTGATAGAAAAGAAGTAAGAAAAAAGATCTTACACAGGCATATCTATAAAAAGATTGTTACTTTTCTAGGTATTTTGACATTTGTAGTACCTATCAAATTAATTCTTTTAAAAATTCGCTTTGATCTATTTTTGTTCTAAATAAATATTCATTTCGTATGTATTTTTACATTGTTTCATAGTCTTCACTTTTTTTAAAAGATTTATTTCTTCAAAAGGCAGAGTGACAGAGAGAGATACCTTCCATTGATTGGTTCACCACCCAAATGGCTGCAACAGCCAGGACTGGGCTAGGCCTATGTCAAGAACTCCACGTGGGTCTCCCACATGGGTAGAAGGGGCCTAGATACCTGGGCCATCACCTGCTGCCTTCCCAGGAGCATTAGCAGGAAGCTGGCTGGGAAGCAGAGCAGCAGGGACTGCAACTGGCACTCTGATGGGTGATGCTGGTGTTGCGAGCAGAACACAGGCCGCCAGTCTTCACCTTGAACGGGGCTCCCTCAAATTTTCTAAGTTTCATCTTCCATAAAACCTGGATCTACCCTCAACAGGAGGTATGTGATTGAAATGTCCCAGTTATAGGAGTTTCTTGGGCAAAGGATCTGCCGGCTCCAAGAAGCTTCGAACATCCTGTGCCACCATATACAAAGGATTTCCAGAGCCTGCCTCATTTGGAATATTTTGTGTAGGAAACGCTCCTTCTTCCCAGGACTGACTTTCTCTCTCTCTTTCTCTCTCCCTCTAATTTAAGAGGCAGAGAGAGACGGAGACAGACAGATCCCTCATGCTTGAGTTCACTCCCTAAAGGCTCACAAGTGTGGGGCTAGAACAGGATGCGAACCAGGAAATCCAGGTCTCCCACATGGGTGATGAGGACCCAGTTACTTGAGCCATCACCACTGCCTCCTAGGGTCTACACTGATGAGAACCTGGAGTCAGCAGTTAGAGATGGTAATCAAACCAAGGAACTTCAAATTGAGGCAGGCATCTTAACTGCTAAGCTGAACCTGGTGGTTTCTTCCAGGACCACAAGGACAGGAAGCACCCATACCTCTTTCCTGGGCATGCTGTAAAAGCTCCCCCCACCCCCCTGTCTTCTGTTCACCAGAGGAGGAACTAGGAGGAGGAGCTTCAATTGCCTCCTACTCTCCTGGTTCAGCAAGGGCAAACACAGCTCTGAGACAGGACTTGCACCTCCCTTGTTTTCAAGTTGCATAGAAAATTAACCAGAGGCGATCACTGGCAGAAACTTGGTGTCTCTGGCCACTGCCGTGGAGATGGTATCAGAGATGCTCCTAGGGTGCCTCTCTCCCTCTCCTCCTTCAGAATCTGAAGCTACCTGGCACAATTTCAACTCCCTCCAGCTGGATTCGCAGCACACACCTGGTTTCCCTCATCAAGTCTTCTCTGGAGGACTTGACGTTTAGAATTTTTATTTTTGTTTTTGCAGTGTTGTCTACAGAAAGTTGCCATTGCAGAGCCCAGCTGTCATGGCGAGGCTTGCCAAGGAAGATTTTCTTCAGAGGGTCCAAGATCAAAGCAGCCTCTTGCCTGGAAAGCTCGGAGCAGGGAGGGGTGGGGAGCCTCCAGGGGCGTGCACGTCCAGTTGCACAGGTCAGAAACTAGTTCCCAGGTGTGAACGGGCAGAACTCTCCCCCTGGGCTCAGCTCCAGGTCACAGGGCGGCCTCGATAATCACAGGGAAGCTTTTAAGAGGGGCAAATCCTAATACAGGATTTTAAACTGCTAAATATCCAGTATAATGCCATATTCTCTTGTTGTCATTCACAGAGATCAGAAAATTAACACATCCAAAGAACAATGAAGGAAACTGGGGTTAAGGGTAAAGTCTAGATTCAAACCTAGGCCTTAAAGAAATTACATTTCTCAGATTTAAAAAAAAAAAAAGTGACCTATAATTTCCAAACACGAAAGGGAGACCGAAAATTCTGAAAATCGAAGAGTCTCAGTGAGTACACCTCTGTGGGAGCCCTAAAGTGCTGTCAGCCAGCTGGGCCCTGCTCTTCAGACACTTCCCACTTGGGCTTCTCTTTATTTAAAGCACAGAGGTTTTAGCTAACAATAAAACATACTCAGAAGTTGTAAAGTCTCTGGGTGTTAACAAAGTGATTTCCCATATATTATACCATTTAAATCTCTCAACAGGATCCTGCGATTTTTATTATACTGCCCATTTTATAAATAAACTGAGGTCTCTGACAAGGTACAGAGATTTCCCCAAGATGACAGTAAATTGCTGCTGGGACTCGAGCCTGGCCTTCTGATGTGGTGCCCTGGTCTCCTTAGTGCAGCACAGCTGGGGACAGGCAGCACTGCCTCTTCTTCCCATTGGCAACACAACGCCAACTCCTCACCACCTCCTGTGTGTGCTGAAGCAAACAGGGTGGCAGAAAAAGAAGAGTGGTTTCAAGTCCATCTACTTCCCTCGCCAACCTCCAAAAGAAAAGGTGCAAAAGAACCACTTGACTACGCAAAGGTTCAATATCCATATTTTCCAGAATTTTCAGTTGGTCCTCTACTTGTGTTGGAGCATTTGGACCCTGATAGAGCTGAGGCAGTTACCAAATACCCCATTCCTACTAGCAGAAGAGACAGAGCTGAATAATGCATTGCTCCTGGATGGGGAGAAAAAGAATGAGAACAGGGGAGGGGGTCAAGAATAGTGCTAATGATAACCTGGTCAGTCTAAATAAACCAACAAGCGTGAGACGGCTACAAATCAAGAGATGAAGAGGCAATCAGAGACGATCAGGTTCTCAGATCAACCAGGGCAAGACATTAAAGTTGAGGATAGGCAGAATAAAGATGGGAGGTCAAGTAGGAGCTAAGATAGGAAGGGAGGCATGGTTGGTGAATTCAGAAGAAAACTTTGCCAGATGCTAGGTTTGGGATCTGGAATCCTTTTCATGAGCTGGCAGCCAACTCCTCCTCCATCTGAACTCCTCTCCTTCTGCAGTGACTGCTCCAGCTCTGAGTTTCCAAGTGTGGGGAGACAATTCGGCACCCCAAATTGTAAAATGAGCTGCAACACTGGGGATCTGTCTGACTTTAAAAAGCTCTGGCTCTTCTAGTTTTTCCACAAAATGAGAATTATCCACCAATGCTACCCAACTCACAGAGTGATATCAGGCTACTAATAAATGAGAAGCATAAAAAAAACACAAACTCTCAATTTGTATTCCAGCCTCGGTGATAACACAACCCAAGTCAGATCAGGTAAGTTTATGTAACTCTCCAGGGCTGTAACACTAAGCCTCACACAGCACTGACACTCAATACCATAAGATGCTCAAAAAACCCTCACAAAAATCTGTGTGGTGGGTACTATTACTGTCCCCACTTTGCTAAAGAAACCAAAGCAGAGAGACATGAAGGAACTGTCCCCACTTTGCTAAAGAAACCAAAGCAGAGAGACATGAAGGAACTTGTCCAAGGTCACACAGTAAGTGGCAGACCAGGGTACCAGCTAAGAAGTTGATTCAGTGCTGCTCCTAACCCCAACGTGATAGCTCTTCTGGATGAAGGATGGAAGAAAGGGATACCCCAACCTCCCAGGGCCAAATAACAGAAGATAGTTACAGATAAACTTCACTGGGAGTCAAATCAAATCAAAATAAAAAACCTAAGACTTTTTAAAGCAGGTTAAGTTAGGCAGGGTATAATCATTCTACTGTTATAAAAAATCAATTAAAAAAGCATATAAACTTCACAAAAGTTTGAAACAAACTTTACTTGACAGCCATCTTCCTCACATATTTAACAAGTCAATTTACAAGAAAGAGCTAACACCTTATCAGAAGGTCAATGGTTAATTGATTCGGGAGCTCTTTCTACACAAATACGAACAGAAATATTAAGGAGCTAAGATGGCAAGGCCGGTGCAGTAGACTGTGAGAGGAATGAGTTGCACCTCTTTATATTGACATGTTGGGTAGGCACCTCTTGCTTTTGTTCTGCATTTGGGATGTGACTTGTTTTGGCCATGGGACATCAACACATATGATACAAGTAGGACTTCAAAAATAGTTCGTTAACACCCCATGGGGCTTGTGCTCTTGGAACACTCCTCCCTTGTGCTGTGGTTTATGCTACACTGTCAGAGACACATAGTTCAGACAACAATCAGCACCCACATCCAAATACAAATGAGGCCAAATTAGACCACACAGCCTCCATCCAGTTAGTTGGAGAACTAACTGTGGTTCCATGAGTGGCCCAAGTCAATGCCACTTCCAGAACCTTCCAGCTGAGCTCTCACCAAATAGCTGATCCAATAGCTGAACTGAAGAGAAATAAAATAAACCACAAAGTCTTTCAGTGTGTTATTATGCAGCCAAAGACAGACACAGCCCACATATAAGGAATTTCATTGGGTAGTAATAGCAACATTACTATTAAACAGTATCTATAATATTGCTATTTAAGCAATATTGCTACTATAGCAATAAGCCCAATAATCATAAGAGGCTAGGTCACTTACAGAGTTAGCTAAGAGAGTCAGGTGACTAGAAAGGTACAATCAAAAGTGTTAACTTGAAGCTGGGGGCAGATGTTTGACCTAGGAGTGAATGTACACTTTGGGGCTGACATTGTGGTGCAGAGGGTTAAGGCCACAGCCTGCAGAGCTGGCATCCCACATGGGCACTGGTTCAAGTCCTGGCTGCTCCCCTTCCAGTCCAGCTCCCTGCTATTACTGCCATTTTGGGGAAGCAGTACAGCAGATGGAACAGCTCTCTGTCTTTTCTTCTCTCTCTGTAACTCTGCCTTTCAAACAGATAAAGTTTTTTCAGTTTAAAATAGAAAAAAAAAGACATACTTCACACCAGTGCCTGGATTTGACTCCTACCTCTGAAACCTGACTGGAGCTTCCAGCCGAAGTAGACCCCTGGAGGCACCTGTGATGGCTGAAGCAGTTGAATTTCTGACACATATAAAGGAGACCTGGGCTGAATTCAGCCTCAGCCTCGGCTTGTCCCCACCTGCTGCACATATTTAGGGAGTGAACTAGCTATGTGAGGATGCTCACTCTCTCTAAATTTAAAATGTTAACAAAAAGTGTTAGGTTGGGAGTATATCCTGTTATGCCGCCTGCTTTTACTTACCTTCCATTCTATGACTTCTGGGTCAGGGAGACGGAGAAGTGGAACTTCATGGTCACACCAGTAGATCACAGAAAAGAGGAAAGGAGTCACATTGCATCCTGAGAGTCAACTCTTGGCTTCCCTATCTACTGGTAATAAAGCGACAGAATCAGTCAGGTTCACAGCTACACAGTGCCCACTGCTTCAGCCTCACCAGGGCAGTATCATCACTTCCTCAGCATTATTACTGCAGTAGGATAAGGTGTGGCAGAGTACTCTACCAAAGACAAAATTTCTCAGCACTCTGTAGCCAAGAGGTTCACTATATACTGTTGACAACAACACTGTGACCCAAACCATTACCTAGTCCAACTTATTAGGGGACAAACAGGACTCGTCCAAAGCAACCCATCTCTGAAGGATGAAGCTGATCCATGAATCCAAGTCCCTAGGCTCTCATATTCTTCAGTGACTGGGACACAGGATACCAGCATTGAAGCCCAAAGGAGGAACCAGGTCACCTACATTCTAGCTTTGGTCCTCAAATGCTTTGTAAACATTGCCCAATCTTAGAAGTCCTAGGATACACTAGTACAGTAAGTTTCTAATCACTGGGAAATATGGTTGACCAGAGGACAGAAGGTGAAAAAATACAACAAAATTTCATCACAACAAAGAATATGAATTTACCTGTTGCCGTTTCCCCTCCATTTCTATCGGAGTGCCTGTCAACACTGGCCACATGAAGCACTTTTGTTATGGGCTAAATGTTTTTGTTGCTCCAGAATTCTTATGTTGAAATTCCAATTCCAGATGCTGTGGTATGCACAGAACTGGGCCCTTGGAAATAGGTAATGAGGTCATACAAGTAGAGCCCATGTGATAGGATTTAGTGTCCCTGTAAGAAGAGACTTGAGAGCTTCTTACTGTCTGTCTTTCCAGGTCTGTCTCCCAGATGTCTGCTATGTTAGGACACAGCAAGAAGGTGTCATCACCAAGCACCTAGGCATGGAGCAGGTGTTTTGGCGCAGGGGGTTAAGCTTTGCTCGGGACACCTTCACCCTATACTGGAAGTGCTGGTTCAAGTCCCGGCTGCTTTGCTTCTGATCCGGCTTCCTGCAAATGTATGCTGGGATGCAGGATATGATACTTCAAGTGCTTGGGCTCCTGCCATCCATGTGGAAGACCGGCAGGAGTTCCTAGCTCCTGGGTTTGGCCTGGCCCAGCCCTGGCTACGGCAAGCATTTGGGGAAGAACCAGAGGGTGGGCAATATCTCCCCTTTGGCTGGCTGGCTCTTTCTCTGTCACTGCGCCTTTCAAGAAAATGAAAGTAAACTAATGAATATTAAAAAAAAAAAAGAATCCAATCATAGGGGCACCCTGGTCTTAGAACTCCAGCTGGAAGACTGTGAGAAAGAAAGGTCTACTTCTTGAGCCAGTCAGTCTACAGTATTCAGTTACAGCAGCACGATACCTTAAATTACTTTGTGGTTTGAAGTATTAATAGTAGCTCACAAATGATTTTCCTGATCAGTTTAAATGTTCATGTGTGCCTATAATTTAAACTTAAAATGCATATTTGCTTTTATTTTATAATTTAGGGGAATCTTTTCTTTTTTTAAGGTTGACTTCATTTATCTGAAAGGCGGAGGTAGAGCGAGAGAGAGAGGGAAAGCACCCTTCCATCTGCTTGTTCATTCCCCCAAATGGCTGCAACAGCTGGGCTTGGCCAGGCTGAAACCTGGAGCATGTAACTCCTTTTGGGTCTCCCACGAGGGTAGCAGAGGCCCAAGCACGTGGGCCACCTTCTGCCGCTTTCTCAGGAGCATTAGAAGGGAGCTGGATCAGAAGTGGAGCAACCTTGAATGATGCTGGCATCACAGGCAGCAGCTTAATTCAACGTGCCACAATGCCAGCCCCTTCTATTTCTAACTTACTGTACAAATTTAACTATTCCAAGTTTCCAATATTCAACTGATAGAGCAGTGGCAACTGTTTGGTGAATTCGTTAGGATGCCACTCTGGTCTCCTGTATGCCATATCAAAGTGCCTGGGTCTGAGTTCCAACCCTACACCCCATCCCAGCACACACCCCAGGAGGCAGCAAACAGGGGAGTCCCTGCCACCTGAACAGCGAACCCAGAGTGAGTTCCCATCTCCTAGCTTCAGACTAGTCTGCTTCGGCGTTTGTGGGCAACTGAGGAGTCAAACAGGGGGCAGAAGATCTCTCTCCCTGTCTTTCTCTCTGACACACACAAAAAAATTAAAGTAAATTTTTAAAAAAGTAAAACAAAGTGGTTAGGTTTTCAAGTCCGAAGCAACACATTACAATGGAAAGTTAAGACTGAGATGGGAGCCCAGCACCTTGTTAAGGACTATGGGCCTACATGTCATCTCTTTCCACATCTAGATAAATGAAGCAACCTTGCCTTTCTCACAGGACTTGGCACAAACTATCAAAAAAAAAATCCCTAAAAAAATAATACACCTAAAGCACCCAGCCCGGGCCCGGTCCCTAGGAGTGTGCGGACTCATTCATCCACCCCACAAGTACTGAGGAAACCCGCACCCAGAGCCAGGCGTTACTCTGTGCGTGAAGGGCAGAGGCGCTGAGGGGACCGATCACCCTCCGAGCGCGGGATCCTGGCTCACCCCAGCAATGATGGAGCCCTGGGCCTCACAGGGCAGGTACCGCGCCCCGCTGCCATTCTCACTCTCAATCCCTAGCATTCTGCCTGACGGCTGACCCGCTTCGGCAGAGGCCGCAGCCCACGGGGCTGTCCCAGGCCGCGGTCACTACCAGCCACAAGAGGACACCCCGCCTCCCCGGACAGGGCGGCCGCGGGCGGAGGCACCGCAGCTCTCTCCCGGGCTGGCCCTTGCCCTCCGTCCTCTCCCGCCCAGCGCCCCGCGCGCTCGCCCAGGCCTGCACCCGCGCGTTCCAGAACCCTGGGAAGGAGGCCGATCCCGGAGCGGCGCTGCCCTCCGCTTCCCACCAGAGGTCGCCCTGCCACACGAGCCCACGCAAGCCGAGGCGGCCTCGCCGCCCGCCCCCGCAGCGCTGACATTATTTTCTTTCTCTATTTTTATCTATTAAAAAGATTTCTTCACAGCCATAACTTAGATCTCCGCACTAAAACGGGGCCACAGGAAGATATAATGGTGCATTTCATTTATGAATGACCTGTAATAAATTACTCTGAAGTGTCCCGAGTGCCAGCAGACAGACTGCTTTGTCTGCCCGCGGACCTGTGTCGCACGCTCCCGCGGGGAGGACACGGGAGCCCCCTGTGAGGTTCCGCAGGTATCGGCGGGGGCCGCGGCGGGCCAGGGTCCCCACGGGCCCAGCGGCGGGGAGCGGCGGGCAAAGGATATTCGGTTCTTGTTGAGGGTTAAGGTGTGGAGCCGCGGTAACCCTGGCAACACGAGGTCGTCCCCGAGCAGGTTGTTGTCCAAGATGAGCTCCTCCAGGCTCCCGAAGGCGCTCAGTCCTCCCAGTGACCTGCGGTGACAAAGGCAACAGGAAAAATGATCCCGCACTAAATCAGGGAGGCCATTATGAGCCGAAATAAATATTTTAACCTTCCCTTTCAGGACTGGGAATAGTCTGGGCTTGGTGCCTGTCAGCAAAGTGAATGACAAGAATTAGGAGCGGGAGCCGGGGCGGGGGCGGCGGGGGAGAAGGGGCCGCTGGCACCCTCGGCATCCTTCACGCCTTGCCGACATGAAGGATGAGGGTCACTTAGTGAGTAGCCAGGATCCAAAACAAAGGGCTTCAGATACGGCCTGCAGGATAAATTTGTCAATGTCTTGTGCCTTCAGGCACCCAGCCTGGGCTGACCCTAACCTCCATTCCCAAGATAAATAACTCTGTCACCATTCACCTTCATTCCCTGGACACAAATTTAAGTTGTCATCCATCATTTCTGCCCAGAAATATCATACCCCTCTTACAATAATAAATATAACTTCAAGTATCATTTCTTAGCGGTTCTCCCCTGCACACGCGGAGGGGAAACGAACCGGCCGCCTCCCCCACCCCTCCCGCCCTCCCTCCCTCCCTCCCTCTCCTTTCACATCCTCTGACTTTCTCTCCTCCCCCTCTCTCTGCCTTTTTTCTTTACTAATCACTTAATTTGCTTCTACCCAGTTTCCCCGTGGCTGCCCCAAAAGGCAAGGCAGCTGTGGAATTACATAATCAGTCTGAGAACGCTTTGCCTCTCTTGATTTTTATTTGTTTTTGTTTTTGTTTAGGGGCAAGGGAGGGAGGTCCAGTGGGCTGGAGTGTTGGGGGTGGGGGAAACCTTGGTCTTCAAAGCTCCTGGCTTGAAGTTTCGTTTTAATTTATGGAAAGTGGATTTCTCACTTTATTTTTGGAAAAAAAAAAGTGTTGACTGCAGCAGAAGAGATGTTGAGCCGGTAAATAAAAAGGCATCTGAAAGGATTAAGTCCCCAGCTCAGGGGGCAAAAAATATGTATGTATTAGAAAGGAGGAAAATAGCGCTGTTTATGCATGGAGCTGAAAGTGAACTCTTAATTTTATGGGCTCTCCGGGGTGCTGCAGCGACTGGGCAGTGGGGCACAAGTGCCTGCGCGGGTGCACACAGACGTTAATTAAAGCCAGGCGCCAGGTCGAGGCACTTGCACAGAGACACAGACTCCCAGCTCCTGCACCTGCCAGACCCGAGAGATGTGCTGAGCTTGCACAGGCTGACAGCTGAGCTACGGTGCCGACCGGAGGGAGAACTTGCCCGGGATCCCTATAAAATGTGACGAATCAGGGAGAGTCGGCCACGCTATTTATCCATTTACAGACAACGCTTGTGTTCCAGCGCCATGTGCTCATGGTGCAGGGTGTGCACATCTAGCATGAGTGTGAGCCCTTGGGCCAGAGCTTCCACAAGGCACCCATAGCTCCCTTGTGGGACCTCTGCCATGGGAGCTCCAAAATATGGAGTTGATTCTCCAAGCTGTCAAATGCATTGCAAGTAATCAAATCCACAGATTCCACTGAGCTGAGGGTTCCTCCGCCTGCACAGCCCATTACAGCCAGACCTCAGGTGGCCCCACCCGTGCCTCAATACCCAGAACAGCCCTGCTCCCACAGCCAGCGCTGCCTGCCCCAGTGCAGGAGGACAAGGCAACCCCATTTGCCACTGAGAGTCTTGGGCTCCTCATAGTGCATTTCCTCCCAGCCCCACTTCTTCTCAGTTCTGGAAGGCAAATCACAACTTGTACATACCTGGGAAGCAAGGTTTGGGCCTTCACCCCAGCCCCACCACTTCCGTGGAGTCTGAACTTAACCCTTTCAAAAACTGATCTGAACTGATTTGTTCTGTGCTTCTTCCTGTTCACAGGGCCTCATGGAGACTAGATAAAAGCATGAACAGGCTACTAGTAAATGCTGGTTCCTTTGTTGTCCTTCGACCTTTGATTCAGTGACTTTTCCTGAGATCCTGACCTTGGGGGAGGACTTAGTGGGTGGGCAGAGGAACAAAATTTTTTTGGCAGGGTCTTCAAACAGTTCATGGAAAACCCATGATGTGCAAAACCTACTCATACACTGTTTTTTGTTTGTTTGTTTTTGCACCAAAAAAACTGATCTTTGAGTTTGATGGAGGTTGTCAAGTTCTCTCTTACAGAAGTGTGTGGAGAACCTTCACACTCTTTGAAGTCACTTCCTCCATGGGGGTCACAAGAGGAGCTGAGGTCACCTCCCAACAGGGAACTCTATCGGGCGGCTAATAGGTCCTTTGTGCACAACATCAGTGGGGCTCTGGTCAAAGGCAACATCCAAACATCATTGTTCCCAGTGATGTTATGCAAATATTACACTCTTATCCTGAGAACCAGCAAATGGTCGGCAAACAGAAGAAAGGTCCCTCCCAAGAGTGCTTCAGGGGAGGCAGAAAACAGGATGACAGAGCGTGGTGTGGGACAAAATCCCAAACACGAGGCAGTGACTACCACCCGTGGAGAGGTGACCCCCCCCTACCCTGCCAAACACACACCCGGAATGAGCACTGGCTCAGCTCCACACAGAGCAAAACCTCAGAGAAGAGTGGGAAGATGTGCCCCAACCCCTCTGTCACCTGTCTGCTTTCAATATTCCTTTCTCCGTGTAAGGGAACCACGTTAACTCGGCAGCTGCTAATTCATACATCCCTGTTGTCATGTCAGCAATGTGATGTAGACTTGGTGATTTAATCAGATAGATTCAGAGGTGAAGGACTGGGGCCAGGAGGCAGAGAGCAGCAGAGGCGAGGGGCAGAATTTGTAGGAATCTGCTGGAGTAGGGGACAAGAAATAGACCAGGAAGATGGCTTTACTGTTTATTTTCTAAAAGTGTTACTGTTACTGGTGTTATTGAGGTCCAGGAAGGAGTAGGAGAAAGAAATAATTCATGTCAATCTTCGAGTTCACACCAGCTACCTGCAAATAGATCCCTGCTCTTCAGTAAAATAACAGGGCAAAAGCCTCACAAGATCCACGCAGGCCCATGTGGTTTAAGGAGATGGCAATGGTGGTGACAGGAAAAAACATCACGAGACTGCAAGGTCTGCTATAACCTGGTGTGGAGACAGCAAAATGCACCCTAAAAGGAAAGCCCCGGCAAAGGGCTAACAGTTACCCAGGCGTCACTCACCAGCTCCCTTGGCAGTGACTGCAATGTAAGGAGCCAGAGGACAGAGCTTCACCCATGACCTGGGTACAGCCAGCTTCACAGAGATCCTCGCGCCTGGGCTGGCTGGAAGAGCAGGCTTGGGAAATGCAACCGGCTCCTGAGCAGCTCTCTGCAGGCTGCCTGCCTCCTGCCTCCCTGTCAGGAAGGCAGCCCTGATCTCACCCCAGATACCAGCTCAGCCACCTTGGTCACAAGGCTGGGCCTGGGCTCCCCCAGGAGTGGCTGCGGCTGCAGGGAGAGTCCCAGCGCCTTCTGCAGAGTCACATCAAAATGACAAAACATCACAACACATTGGGCTCCAGCGGATTCAAACAGAGAGAACTTTTAAGTTTCCACTGTAATTAACCCTATCCTCGTTAAGATAATTATGATCAAGCTTCCTGTCACAGTTAATATCCCGGCATCATCGCCTGTGGCTCACACTCTGCCCTCATTAGCTTATAAAAACAGCGGCACTAAACAGGCAGCGGCTGCCTTGCCCGGGCTAGAGGGGGGTCTTGGGCAGGGCAGTGGGCCCTACAAAGGGGTGGCCCCTGGGAATCCAATCCCTTCTGCTCCTGGATGGGCACAAACTCAGCCATCTTTATCCTTTCCCTGAAAATGGCCACTAACCAAAAAGGGAAGTAGTAGGACCACAAGGCAGGGCTGGTGGGCTAGGAGCACAGAAATTTCTGTATAGCAACCCCTCCTTGCCCCTTACCCAGCCAAAGACCAGTCTGTGCACATTTTGCCATAAAGCTCACCACACAACACTTGCAGAGCCCTACTCCAACCCCGAGGAGACAAGCTGGGCTGGAAGTGAAACGTCTCCTCCCTCCGCTCCCACACAACCCCAGGGTGAGGGCGTGGCACCAGATGGGCAGAGGGCCACGGGGATGGTTCCCCACAGACCCCCTGGCTGACATGTGGAGCTACGTGAGGCCTCAACTACAGTACCAGAAGTTGGGATGTTTGCAAACCAAACAAGCAAACACAATATTCACTAAGATTTTACCTAATGCCTCAACTACTTCTACCCAGACATCCTGATCCACATTTTCAAATGAGAAAACAGAAAGGCCGTGGCAACCCTAAAGGGCCTAACCTGTGCCACTCACATCGGTCACTGTGGGCACACCTGCAAGGCCGGCCCAAGTGAGTGCTCTTTTATTTACTCTCCAAGAGGGCCCTTCGAGCAGGAAGGAACACAGAGGTGAGCTTAGATTGGTTTTTGAAAGGCTCAAGTTCAGACTCCACAGAAGTGGTGAGGCTGCCTAGGTAGGTGCAAGTTGTGATTTGCCTTCCAGAACCAAGAAGAAAGAGACAGGAAGAGGAGAAGGAGGAGGAGGAGGAGGAGATGCAACACAGCAAGCACCAGACCCTCAGTGGCAAATGGGGCCTCCCTGGCCTGCACTGGGGCAGGCAGCGCTGGCTGTGGGAGCAGAGCTGTTCTGGGTGTTGGAGCATGGGTGGAGCCATCTGAGGTCTGGCTGCAATGGGACATGCAGGTGAGGGAACAATAGCCAAGTGCAATCTTTGGATTTGATTACTTACAATGCATTTTACACCTGGTGAGGATCTACTCCCTGCTTTGGTACCCCCATGGCAGAGGTCCCACGGGGGACTCTGAGCGATCTGCCTGCTCTGCCTTCCAACAAATGTGAGTTTCAGCACAGCCTCAACAGGCTAAGAAGGCTACCAGACACACAGGGAGGGCTCAGCACCTCCTTGCAAACCACCCACTCTCTAGCCATGAGCCTGGCAGTGGAAAACCGGCCAAGAGACTCCCAAGAGCAGGACAGAGAATGGGCTCAGGGCACCAGCCATGGGCTAGAAGATCAACTTTTCTGCAAAGACCAGAATGCCTAGGGCCTCCCCAATCTGTGTACTGAGCTTAGTCATCCAAGAACAGAAAGGACAGACATTCAGCAAGTCCGCACTTGTACACTAGCACTAGCTATTAAAATATAAACAGGTGGGAGTCTGGCTTAGCTATTAAGATACTACTTGGGTTGCATACATACCCAATCAGGGTGCGTGGGTTTGAATCTCAACTCCAACCCTTATTCCAGCTTCCTACTGAAGTGCATGCCAGGAGGCAGCAGGTAACATTCCAATGAATTGGTCCCTGCTACCCATACGAGACACCTGGACTGAGTCTCCAGCTCATGGCTTTGACCTGGCTCAGGCCTGACCATTGCAGACATCTGGGGGCGAGGGGCGGAGCCCCCAGTGGATGGGGGCTTTCTGTCTAATAAACAAGGTAAGTAAAACATTTTTAAAACAATTACTTATTAAAATACCTCCTTACCAGTTCCTAAACAACTACAGCTCTGAGCACCCACTCTCCGTGTTACTCACCTACACCCTGTAGCAACCCCCCACCCCTGTGCAGACCTCTTCACTAGGCAGCAACTAAGTGGTCAATACTCAGGGCAGCTTAGAGTCACCAGGAACCCTGCTCCAGTCATGGGCCATCTGATTGGCCACTGTGTTGCTAACTAAATAGAGCAGAAAGGGTAATCTCTTCTTGTTCCCTTGCCCACCCCACACACCAAGTCTAGTGTTTGGTACACAGTAACTTCCCCCAGAGGACACAACCAACGTCACCAGGACAGGACAGGCCACACCAAGAAAAACAGAGCTAACTGGGAAAAGTGAAGGGAGAAAGATGTGGCTGCTCATCTCCAGAAAACAGTCCAGTGGACAGTCTACTCACTTGGCCTATAAGAAGTACTACTTCTTCCTGCCACAAAACCCTTTTCATGGGGCCAGCGCCATGGCTCACTTGGTTAATCCTCTGTCTGCGGCACTGGCATCCTATATGGGCACCAGGTTCTAGTCCCGGTTGCCCCTCTTCCAGTCCAGCTCTCTGCTATGGCCCAGGAGGGCAGTGGAGGATGGCCCAAGTGCTTGGGCCCTGCACCCACACGGGAGACCAGGAAGAAGCACCTGGCTCCTGGCTTCGGTTGGCACAGCACCAGCCGTGACAGCCATCTGGGGAGTGAACCAATGGAGGGAAGACCTTTCTCTCTGTCTCTCTCACTGTCTATAACTCTACCTGTCAAAAAAAAAAAAAAAAAAAAACTCTTTTCATGCTCTATTTAAATGGCTGGGTGAATAGACAGATAGGCAGACTATTTAATTGGCTCTATGTATTTTTCTGCTATTCAGCATATAATATGTATCTATATGTATATATCAAATTTAGTTCACACTGTAAGTTTATCAATAGGGGGATAGAAATTTCTTTAAGAAACAGAACAGCAGGGATGGCACTGTGGAATAGTAGGATAAGCTTCTGTTTGCAGTGCCAACATCACATATGGGCACCGGTTCATGTCCCAGCTGCTCCCTTTCAATTCAGCTCTCTGTTAGTGCCCTGGGACAGCAGTAGAAAATGGCCCAAATGCTTGGGCCCCTGCACCTGCATGGGAGACGCCAAAGAAGCTCTTGGCTCCCGGTTTCAGATGGGCTTAGCTCTGGCAGTTTAGACTACTTGAGGAGTGAACCAACAGATAGAAGACTTTTCACTCTGTCTTTCCCTCTCTCTATATGTAACTCTACCTCTCAAATAAATAAATAAATCTAAAAAAAGAGAAGGAAATAGAAAAGCTTGTTGCTGGCACTGTCGCATAGCAAGTAAAGCCGTGGTCTGTAGCACCAGAATTCCCTATGTGCACTGCTTCAAGTCCCAGCTGCTCCTCTTCTGATCCGGTTCCTTGCTAACGTACCTGGGAAAGAAGTGGAAAATGGCCCAAGTGCTTGGGCTCCTGTACGCATGCAGGAGACCTGGATGAAGCTCTTGGACCCTGGCTTATATCTGGCCCAGCCCTGATCATTCTGGCCATTTGGGGAGTGAACCAGCAGATGGCCGATATCTTTCTCTCTGTCTCTCCCTCTTTCTCTCTGTAACTCTTTCAACTAAATGCATGAATGAATGAAATATAAGAGCATAGAAAGGACTCTGAGCTGTGTAAGACAGAACAGACACTGACATCAAGTACATCACATGGGATCAAAGTTAACTCCAAAGTCCTACTGGGCCCCCACCATGGCAGAAAATCCCTGAGCTGCAGAGAATAAAATTCAATACTGATGTAAGAGATCTGAATCCAAAACCACTCAAAACAATTAAGGTAGTTACTTCGGTCTGAAGCCTTCACATACCATACCTAAGGACACCTAGGGAATCTTTGAAATATAATACATGAAGAATTACAGAGCATGAGTACAGTGCCAGAAACACAGAAATACGTATTTAAAGTTCCTGATACTTGAACTGGTGAATTTATAAATTTACATATAGTGAATTCTAATTAGATAATAACTCTGAGGATCTGGAGTTTTCCTGCCTTAGGACAAAGTGAATTCATGTACCTGATCGTGTTATCCTTTTTACTTTTACCACCAGGAAGCTCAAAGCTAAATTGTGATCCAGCCTTAAAAATGTAAAACATCATGATCTCTATATCTGCTTCCTTACTCTATTGTCAAGATTTATAATTTCCTGCAGCCTTGATATTTATCTAGATATCGATTCTTTTGTTTTATTATTTCTGATTCACTAATCCAAACACTTTGTGGAATGCAGACATGTAATACATCACAGGCTCTCAAACAGCAGCTTCTGTGCACTAATGACAAGCCCTGTGAAAAGAGCCGTTAATGGGGACGCTTGACTAGGAGGAGAGAAGAAATATATTGTATCCAGAATTCAAAATGGCTTTGAATAAGCTTCTGAGGATGTCCTTGTGACAGGAAGGCAAAAATAGGCTAGAAGCTGACAACTTAAGATAGAGTCATCACTGGCTCAGAGGCAGAACTGAAGAAAACTGATGAATGGCTCTGGCTGCTCTAAGGGAGACTTCTAGGGACTCTGGTCCTAGACTTTTGCCAAAATGACTTATTAACGAGGTGTCCGTTACATTTATGAAAGCTGGGGCCCTAGAAGGACACTGAGAAAGACGCAGGAGGGTGCAATATGGCCCTGTTGGAATCAACCAACATTTTCAGGCAATGAGATGAAAGTTCACAATGTCTAAGATAAAGACGTAAGGATAAAGTTCAACTAACCAAAAAGACCCACTTAAGAAAATCCAAAGGCAAATAAAAATTGAGAAAATATTTGCAAACTCTCTAACAGTCTAACACACAATACAACATGGAAAGGGCTTTGTAGAGCATTCTGGAAAAGCTGAAGTCGTGAAGGAAAAATGATGGAAAAACTTGGACAGGAAATTTATAAGAAAATTCATCAGTAATGGAAATGTGCTGTCATTTGCAGCTTCCATGAGAATCTAGAATATTCAAATCAAACAGGTTAGTCATACTGTTTTCCTCCATTTTAACACAGTTTTGTCAAAAGTTCAAGACTGAAACAAAACTAATGGGGGCATACAATTGTTTGAAGCTTTCTGGATGGGTCTTCATATTTAAAGACTTAAAAGTCTACCTGTTCATAAGTAATTCTAACTCCAATCAATAATTCAGTAAATATAAAAGATATGAAAGAATTTAAGTGTAAGTATATTCACTACAGTAGTATTCATGATAACGTGGCAGAAAAGCCTAAATGTCCAGTTACAGAGAAGTGATCAAATAAACCCAGCACCCGTAAAATGAAATACCAGGCAACAATTGAAAACCCTATTGTATATAGTTTTTTCATGAGCCAGCAAAATTCTCACATTCTCTATTTAAGTACCTAGAATTAATTTAGAATACACTATGGTATACACACCAGGACCTCACACATGGAGATTAAGTCATACATATGTTCCTTTCTTCTCTCCACACACATTTTAACTTGCGCCCTATTTTTCTGGGCATTTTCTTCCATGTTGATGCCTAACAGTCATCAAATTAGTCTTTGCTAGTTTCTCTAACATCAGGGGTGGGAAATGTCCAGTCAGAAGCCAACAATGGCCCATGAAAGCATTTGGTCTGGCTCTGCCAAGGCATCTACAGGTGAGACTCAAAATTCAACAAATCAACAGCAAGCTAATTTTAAGCTGATAATTTTGTTTGGATGTCTAAATGGCCCTTGCAATAAAAAGGTTCCCCATCCCTATTTCTAGTTTATAAACTGTTGTTAGTATACAATCTTGTAAGGAGACACTTTGACAATTCTGCACACAAAACCAACTTTAATGTATACCAATGATACATATACACACATACATACACATACACATGTACATATATCCCAGTTCCATACACACCATTAATGCCTAGGTAATGAGTTCAAGTCTTTTTGTTTGTTTTTTTACAGTTTTCTCTAGATACTAAATCTTCTACCACAAGAAAGAAGATCACAGTCGGAAAATTTAGTCAACAATACATTTCAATAAAACAATACAACTCCACAACCACAAGATGGAGAGGTTTGTGGTGAAGAGGGTACCAGGGCGATTGCCAGACAGGGGCTACCACCACAGAGGCTACCATGACCTGAACCCACTCTGTAACTCTACTGCCTTCTAAGTAACTGCACCTGGAGCTCTGTTCCAACTCAGCATGCCAGACTGAGAGAGAAACACACCTAAGGAGAACAGCTGGGCAGTGAAGCGTGTGAGCGACTGCGAAGACCAAAGAGGTTGCCTACCTGGAGCAGAGAAAGCTCATTCATGCCGAAGCACTAAACCTATGACGGCATTCCAGGAGACAGAATCAGAAACAACTTAGAAATTCTGAGTTGGGAGAAGATATCTTGAAGCAAATTTCTTAACAAAAAAAAAAAAAAAAGAAGAAGAAGAAAAGAAAGAAAAGAAACAAACACACACACACACACACACACACACACTTGTAAAATTAGAGGAGCTCTTCACCCAGGGATTGAGCTGCCTTCTGAGTCATTACACATAATTAACCAAAGAGAGAATTTCTATATAGAGCAGATTACATTTGGTGATCTCTAATATTCCATCCAAGTACTATGGTTATTTGCCTGGAAAACCATACAGTTACAGTTTAAAATGGCTTCCGAGAGTCACTTCTACCTTTCCAAAGGGTCTCTTAGGGGTCAGGAAGAAGGCGGCAGAGACTTCTAGCTCTGCCGTTCCCCACCACACTACACTCTGCACCTCATTCCTATCTGAAGCTGGGGCTGGAAAAGTCCTTTTCAACATTCTTCATCTCCATAATAAAAATGCACTCCTCTCATTGGTCTCTTACAGCCTGTAAACACAGATCAGACACTCAGTCTACTTATGCTTTACTCTATAGTTACTGGGGAGGAAACATGAATGAGACATAACTTGATCTTGGCATTCCAGAAATCAATAATCTGAAAAGCTGATTGAACTAACTGAATGCCAAAAGGCATGCATGTGAGACTTACTTCCATGGTGACAGCTGCTCTGTGATCCCCTGAATCAGGGGACACAAAAGATGGGCAACTGATGGAGAGAAAAAAGTTGGATTTGAAATAAGGAGGATTCATACACGAGAACGTTCTGTGGTGCCTCATGAGGATGATGGCTCCAGAAGTTGAGAGGAAAGACATGAGGACTGTAGCAGTCTGGCCCACCCTTCCCACGTCTGTTCTGTCCTTTGTATTCTAGCCAAGTCCTTGAGTGCAAGGGTAAGAAAGCAGGCACCCTCCCCATGAACGTTAGAGATAACGACACCTGCCTTGTCTTATTCCCATTGTTCTGCCTGTCTGGGCTGTCCTTTCTTCTCTCAGAGAATCTTTTCTGCATTTCCCCCAACCCCTGGTGACAAGGTTTGGGCCCAAGCTTCAACTATGTCTCTAAAATTATTTTGATTCACGGCTTGAGATTCTACAAAACCACACATGCACGCAAGGAGCCTGTGGCCTCAGGATCTTGTTTGTTTTTAAGAGTCTAAAGAGTGAGTTTGTTTGGCGGGTTCTATAAATGGAGGTTTTCTTTTGCTAGGGAGATGGAAGGGAGCGGACACGGTGTGCCGCAGCCGCGGTATGTGTGCACGTCGCCACGGGCCGGACTGCAGCGCCTGCTGGGCGAAAGCGCCCACAGCCACTGGGCAAACACATGTTGGGCCAAGAACACTGCTCTTCAACCCTGCGGACTGTTTGCTTGAAAGATAACAGTGTCTCTTCCACATAAGCCTTTCACCACTCTGCAGAAAGGGAATTTTTAATTCAACAGATGGCGTCTACTCATTGCAAACCAACCAGAAAAAGGAGACATGTACATGGCTGGGCCTCAAGACCCCAAGAACCCATAGGAGCCCTAATCAAATACTTGCCCCCAAACCAGCTCTATGGACAGGACCCCCTGGAATGGAAGCAGGCCAGTGGCAAAAATGTGCCAGCTGCTGATTCTGTGAGGTCCCAGTTGGCTGGAAAAGGTGAAAACATGTTTTCGGTCACAGACTACAAGATAGCTTTATATCTTCTGCAGCAAAGAAGGCCCTGGGAGATACGGGGCCCTCTAAAAGCACCTTGCTATTGGAGCCATTTTCTTCTCAAACACTCTGGCTCTGTGCTTTGCAAAGCTTCTCAACAACTCCATGAGGTTTGCTTTCTTTTTTTTTTTTATTATTTATTTTTTGACAGGCAGAGTGGACAGTGAGAGAGAGAGACAGAAAGGTCTTCCTTTGCCGTTGGTTCACCCTCCAATGGCTGCCGCGGATGGCGCGCTGCGGCCGGCGCACCGCGCTCATCTGTTGGCAGGAGCCAGGTGCTAGGTGCTTATCCTGGTCTCCCATGGGGTGCAGGGCCCAAGCACTTGGGCCATCCTCCACTGCACTCCTGGGCCACAGCAGAGGGCTGGCCTGGAAGAGGGGCAACTGGGACAGAATCCGGCGCCCCGACTGGGGCTAGAACCCGGTGTGCCGGCACCGCAAGGCAGAGGATTAGCCTGTTGAGCCACAGCGCCGGGCGAGGTGTGCTTTCTATTTCAAATAATGGTACATTCTGGGGCCTGAGCACAGCACTGAATTACACTGGCCACACAGAGAACACAAAGGTTTGCCTACAAGCAGTGAGATAAACAAGAGGTTCCCCGAGCTAAACCAAGAGTTGCTCCTCCTTGTCTGTCTGTCTGTCTGTCTATCCAATTATTGCTCCTGGCAGAAGAAAACCATTGCGGTGTTTTCAACCGGGCAAATGGTATTCTGATGAAGATGATCTTGCCCACTCAGGAAGGCCCAACACAAACACAGCAAGCAAACACGCTATATAGCACAATATAGCTTGAGCTCTGTTTTCAAGTCCTGGAGGTGGTACAAGATCTAGGAAAGATAACACGCAGAAAGATTAATTTTCTCAACTATGACACTGACATAAAAACCCCAGATCCATACACCCTGCAGACAACAGCTTGGGGCTCATGTGAGATATTGTATCTAAAAACAAACCCAGATAAGATGGTGGCTGTTGGCTAAAAGACTATTTTTAAAAAAATAAGAATAATTTTTTCTATTTTCATAGAAATTACTTCAAAAAAGAAAGCTAAGCCTCCAAATGAAATATTAATACATACAGTCATGTAGCATGTATCAATGTTTCAATCAACAATGAACCATACATGATGGAACTTCAGAAAGTGCATGGAAAAATAGAATTAGAATATGTTGATTTTGGTGCAAAAACTTGTAAAATCCATGTAGTCTTTTCATAATACACACATTCCCATGAGCTTTTTGAAGATCCTTCATTGATTTCAAAAACTCTTCACAACAAATACATTTACTTTTTAATTCCATTTTCCATGAACTTTGTGAAGCAAACTCATGTATCACAAAGGTCCTAGAAGATTGTAGAGGAGCTGGAAAATTCCTATGACACCGGAGTTGTGCTGACATCAGTTAGTGAACTTCACACATGTGTGGTGACACTAGTGTAAAAATCCCCTGTGAAGCCAGTCACATAGAAGTATAACACTGTGTACAGTGCACAGTATTTGATAATGATAAATGACTGTGTAACTGTTTAGATATTTATTGCACCATAATGTTATCATTATTTTAGAGTACACCTCTTCTATATATATGAAAATTTACTGTGAAAGAATGCATGACATATACAGCCCCACACATGCTCTGTTCATGGTGTCTGCTGAACACATCAAGAGGTCACATCAGGTGAGTGACTCGTGCAATCTAGGTTTGTGGAAACATACAGTGACAAAACCATCTGACAATTATTTCCAAGACCACATCCCTGTCATTAAGCAACACAAGACTCTGTCCAGAATCACATGGCAACACAGGGCGATGGCAGCTTAGGACGATCCCTGTCTTAAGAACAACCTGGAACCTGACTTTTGTCCTGCCTTGGTCACCACTTTGCTGTAACATTTCAGTTGAATCTCCACATCTGGATCTTACTTTAGGCCTTTGTAAGCTGGAAAAAGCTGCTCTAATTTGGAGGTCTTTTCCTTATGCTTCAAGATGGGGTGCAGGAGAAAAACTCCATTACTGAAGCCTCATCATCACCTTAATCATTCTGCCTTCTGGTAAGAAATTCTGCCTAAGTGTAGCAGGTCATCCCCAATCTTTGTCTGCCCAAAAAGATCGAGGCTGAAGGATAGGGTGTATTTCAAGCCTCAAACATGAAACTCTATTTTACAAAAAGACCTGGGAGGTGGGGAAGTTGGGGGAGAAAAAAAATCCCGCTTTATTTCATCCTTCATAGCAACCCAAACTAAGAAGTGACAGCAAAGTGACACACTGCTCAGAGGGCAAAAGATAAATGTTTGATGAATTGACCACTGGTCGAGAAGTGATGGGCTTTGTATGTGCATAATGGCCAAGCTGCCTTGCTGTGCCGATCGCCTGCCAAGATAAGAAACCATAATGAACGAACCTTGAGATGCCCTGGACAGAGGCAGCTTTAATTTGACTGGTTTTAATAAAATTAATTCTTAAAAAAAAAAAAAAGATTGAGGGAGGAAAAGGAAAGCAAGTTGGAGAGACCAGAGAGACTGAGATGTCCACAAAGGGTAGACATCAATGGTTCTTCCATTCAGTGTTTTAGCCAAGTAAACCGAAGAACAAAGTTTGATTCCATTTTAGGAATGGAGAATACTTTAAAAGGTTCCTGGAAGAATGACATTGAAAGATCAATTTATAAGTGGGTACAAAAATTTTTGAAATCCATAAACAGTTTTTATTTTTACAATACACATTTTTTCTTTACCTTTTCGAGGACCTGAGAATGCATTATTTTAATTTTTTGCATCTAAATAAATCTGTCTTTAAATTTCATTTTCATAAACTTATTGATGTACCTGTGTAAAAGTCAGCAAAATGCCTATATGTACGTGGCATTATGTAGAGGCATGCGGGGCACCAAGACTAAATGGCAGAGAAGAATAGGAAGATACCATAATGAGAAAAGGCTGGCTAGGTAATTCAATTATTTACTGCTTCTTCAGCAAATATTACTGAGCATCCCCGATGCTGGCCTAGGGTAGATGAGAGTTTCCTTCCACCCACACGGAACCCGAGGACTAGTGAGGCTTAACAGGCTCCATGCTTCTAGAAAACGAAGCAAGAACCTCCCAACTAAAGACTCCTGCCATGCATGATGCTTCTGCACATCCATGCACACTGGGCCCCACAGCCGATGGCCAATTTCTGTGTTTCTGCTCTGATTTCGGTCCCCTGGCTCTACATCTGTGTTTAGCTTCAGTCAGTGGGTGACAAGATATTCTCCATCAGGACAACACTTTGCTTGTAAAAATACCACAGTGCCAACAGCAGCAATCAGATAACCAGAGAGGCAGACAGGAGAAAACAGACCTGTATTGAGCTCTAGAAAAAACTCTGGCTGTGCCCATAGGTAAATGACCATGTACACTGTGGCTTCTCATGTATGCTAAACACAGGGCTGGGGGAGATGATCTATTCTACCTTTGACTAATTCTATCTGAGGTCATCTGGGAATCAGACACTCTGCTGGGCATTAGAAATAACAAGCGGTTTAAGATAGTACCCCTGTTCCCAAGGGGCTCAAGATCTCATGAAACAAGAGAACAGATACTCTGTCACCACATCTCAAGGCGGGGGTCAGTGCTTCTTCTGATCCAAAGGACCTTTCAAAGTGCCCTAAGATGCCTTCTAATATTCAAATATCTTGAGATTTGTGTCCTAATCTCCACTTCCCTTTGACTTTCAAGACAAAGTTTGGAGTAATAAAGAGGTTCAGTTATCCAAGCTTTGGCATGGTCTCCTTCCATGCATGACCCCATACATTTTCCCAGGGCTGGAGGAAGCAGAACATACAAAATGCAACCCTGAAACTTTCTCCTGCCTCCTGCTTCCACAGGTATATTCTTTTCCACGCTTGCTAAAGGAAAGTCACTCATTACTAAACAGCTCAGCAAGGCTCGCACTATTGGAGAATATAAAGTTTTATGAGCAGGTCTCTCCTTCTCTCTCTGGGTGTAAGTGTGAAAGTGAGTGAGAGCATGAGCCAGGGAGGCTGGGCTCAGAGTCCAGGGTGAATTATAGACTGCCGCTCAGGATTCACAGCTCCTCGTGGTAGGAGGTTAATATTCTCACATGTCATTAGGTCTGCTGGCTCTCCTGATGGTTCATTGAAGCAGGCAGCAAATTATTTCCTCATGCTGCCGAGGACAGCGCACTTCAAAGCAAGGGAACTCGGATCAGGACAGGCCTCCGGGTGGATTAATGACTTAGGATCACCAGGGGTTGTCTGTAGGTAAGAACAGGCCTGAAGCTTCTGACAAAGCTAACTTTTTGATCAGTCTTGACCCAGCTTTCAAGACAGACCTGCCGATTCTATTCCTATCACCTTCTAAGAACCTGCCAAGACCTGCGAGAAGACTGAATAACCTGTCCGGTCATTTTATCTTCACTGGAAATGCCTCCACCTGCTCTCTGCTGAGGGATATCCCACTCATGGTTCAAGCTATTGATAGCTTAAACCCTATTTCCTTGAAGGAACCTTCTCAGCCTGTGTCAAGCCAGCTGACCAAGCCTGGGCCACACTCCTGAAGGGCTGCTATGGGCACATTCCTTTTACGTGTATCTCCCCAGACTCACTCTGTTCTCCTCTTGCCCCGTGAGTCTCACTCTCCTCTACCTGATAATTAATTAAGCTATGCAACCATAGGCACAACTGGTTACTTCTCTTTGCATTGCCCATGGTAATGACTCAGATGAGGAGGAGCTACAGGCCTCTATGGAGGCCCACATCCCAATCCTGCCTCCCTCTTCCAGGAGAAGTGGAAAATCAGAAATGTTTATAACACAGGTTCCTACAAACATCTGTTTGAAGTTAGCCTGGGCAGATACCACTTCCAAAGATGCTACTATCCGAGCAGAGAAAGGTCAAAAACAAAAGATGCTCACAGGAAGTCAAGGGACACAGCTGACCGTCCCAAGGCCCAAAATTGCTGAGTGAGTATATGTAGTACAAACAGCCACCAGTACCTGCACTATTCTTTTTGGTTCTAAGTCATGAGCAAGAGGCCAGGACTTCATGCCCAATAGCTGTGGATGATTCAGCCTGGGCACCCAAATGTTGTCTGACCTTAAAGCAAGAGGCCTACCTAGAGATGGGGGCATAAGCATGACTACTCTCAGGCAGTTCCCCACTTGGTAAATCAGAAAGCACTCAAGAAACATAAGGGTTGGTCTGGAATGCTCCAATCCTGTCCACCTAGCTCACTTCAAAATTCTCTTTTGTTTTTTGCCCCTCTCTATTATTCTTAGAAACCCCCTCATTTTCCTTGGGGAAAACACACACACACACACACACACACACACACACACATCCACACACACACATCCACATACCATGTGTTTATACACATATAGTGCAGACAGCTGAGAAGCCAGACAGCTGACCTCCAACAAGTCCAGCCGGAGTCAGAACCCCAATGTCAAAAAAGCCCCCTTGAGCTGGCCACATGGCTTGGAAGCCATTTTTTGGCTGAGGTAGTGTTTGGTTTAACATTAAGGAAAGGCTAGACCATCAGAGAAATGCAAATCAAAACCACAATGAGGTTTCATGCCCCCCCCCCCATTAGAATGGCTTTCCTAAGAAAACAACAAGAAATACTGGCCAGGATGTGAGGAAAAACGTACCCTAATCTACTGTTGGTGGGAATGTAAACTGCTAAAGCCACTACGAAAGACCTACCATATGACCCAGCCATCCCACTCCTGGGAATTTACCCAAAAAAAGTGAAATCAGCATAGGAAAGGGTTATCTGTACATCTATATTTATTGCAGCTCAATTCACAATAGCTAAGATACGGAATCAACCCAAATGCCCATCTGAAGATGGGATAAAGAAGACTGCTGAAGATTGGATAAAGAAATTATGGGATATGCACACCATGGAATACTGCACAGCAGTTAAAAAAAGACAAACACTGAAATCTGATCATTTGCAACAAAATGGGTAAAACTAGAAAACATCATACTTAGTGAAATAAGCCAGTCCCAAAAGGACAAATACCATATGTTCTCCCTGGCCTGTGATCACTAATAGAGCACCTAAAAGGCAATCTATAGATGCGAAATTGACATTTTGAGAAGCAATGACTTTGAACAGCCCTTGTTTCAACTGTTGAGCAGCAGTTTTTTTTTCATACTGTTTGTTGAATTCTTTACTTAACATAGAGTTAATCATATGTGTATAAAGTTACTTCAAAGTAGAAAAAAAAAGAAAGGTTAGAGTGGGATATACAAGCTGGACTCATTGCCTGTGAGTAGAGCCTTCCTATTCGTTGGCCTTGAATTTCTCCAGAAGAGAGAGGAAGTAGAATATCAGTGGTCTAAAGAGGTGGTCTATACAACCCCTATGTCAGAATCTCCTGAGATATTTATTAAACATTCCTAGGCGAGGTTCTAGCCCTGAGTTACAAATCAGGATGTTGATGAGTAGGCTTAGATATCCACAGCTTAATTCCCCAAGTCATTTTTTTCTTTCTTTATTTATTTAAAAGTAAGAGTTACAGAAAGAGAGAGAGAAAGAGAGAGGGATCTTCCAACTGCTGGATCACTCCCCAGATGGCTGCGATGGCTAGGGCTGGGCCAAGGTGAAGCCAGGAGCCAAGAGCTTCCTCCAGGTCTCCCATGTGGGTAGAAGGGGCCCAAATACTTGGGCCATCTTCCACTGCTTTCCCCAGGCCATTAGCAGGGAGCTGGAGTAGAAGTGGAGCAGCCATGACATGAACCAGTGCTTACATGGGATGCCAGATTGTAGGAAGCAACTTTACTCACTATGCCACAGCACCAGCCCCAACCCCAAGTCATTTCCTTTTTTGTTTTTTGACAGGCAGAGTTAGAGAGTGAGAGAGAGAGACAGAGAGAAAGGTCTTCCTTTTCCGCTGGTTCATCCCCCAAATGGTTGCTACGGCCAGCGCACTGTGCCGATCCAAAGCCAGGAACCAGGTGCCTCCTCCTGGTCTCCCATGCGGGTGCAGGGCCCAAGCACTTGGGCCATCCTCCACTGCCTTCCAGGGCCACAGCAGAGAGCTGGATTGGAAGAGGAGCAACCGGGACAGAACCAGTACCCCAACCGGGACCAGAAACCAGTGTGCCGGCACTGCAGGTGGAGGATTAGCCTAGTGAGCCATGGCACTGGCCCCAAGTCATTTCTATGTGTGCCAAGGTGAAAACCAACAGACGCAAGTGTACCTGCAGGGTCCAGTCAGATGGTACACTGCTCTCAATGACCCAAGTGCATTGTTTACAGATAGACCGCTACTTTATGTGCAAGATGAGAAGAAAAGGGACTATCAATTAAAGATGACCCAATACTTCACTACATTACAAAGCCTCAGGAATCTTCTTCATTTTTTGTATCCTGTTCACTGCTCTGCAAGAAAATATGAGTCAAGGACATGACCCTAACAATAAACACTTGGTTTATAACACCACCAGTATGCCCTTTCTGTATACACAGTATTTTGTCTTTTTGTGCCAAATCGTAATGAATTCTTAAATAACATGTGGAATACTAAAATACATGAGTAAGTCAACCAAAGTGAAGACAGGAAGAAAAATAGCAACCCAAGTCAACTGCACACAGGTGGCAACAACCCCATCACAGCTGCCTTCTGGCCAGTGAAAATTTCAACAAGCCATCAGCTGTGAGAATTCAAGGATGTTAAAATATGAAAGAGATCACATCATAAAATGTGACTGATGAAATAGGGGTTGGTGCTATGGGGTGATGGGTGCTGGTTCGATTTTCATCTGCTCCACTTCCAATCCAGCTCCCTGTTAATGCTCTTGGGAAAGCACTGGAAGATGGCCCAAGCGCTTGGGCCCCTGTATCCATGTAGGAGACCTGAAAGAAGCTCCTGACTTCTTGTTTTAGACTGGTGCCATTTGGGGAGTGAAACAGCGGGTAGAAGATCTTTCCTTCTCTCTGAAACCTTGCCTTTCAGATAAAGAAACAAATTTTTAAAATATGATGAAATATGAAAATGCATGCAAAAAAGTAAGGAGTGGTGAGGACTGAGAGAACTGGGAGAACACACACCCTACCTACTGGCATCCACTGACATGGTGATGAACTGTGCTTGGCCCACAGGTGAGATGACCCAAGAATTTGCTACCAAAACGGGGACACCTTTCAGAGTACAAGGGGCACTATTAAGGACATGCCAGGGCTACAGTTTGGATTTTAGGCCCATCTATCAAAGGCTGGGCCCCAGGGTGACATTACTGGGCCGGGGGGAGTTAATCCAACTGTGGTGTATAGGAGGCAAGCCTCGTGAGAGTTTCTTAAACCACTGGCAGTGTGCCCACAGGTGAGATGACCCAAGAATTTGCTACCAAAACGGGGACACCTTTCAGAGTACATGGCCCTGGACTGTGAACCTCCAAAACCATGTACTAAAATAAGCCTTTCTTCATGAACAGACTGTCTTATGTATTTAGTTGTATAACAAAACACCCCAACTAATACAGCCAGGAAAACAGGGTTTTAACTGAAACTGTCAATGACAAACTGAAATAGAATTTACCCTACCCATTAGCCACTAAACATCGGTCCCTGGGTGGCAACTACAGTTGAAAAATTCAGAAAAACCCAGAAAATACAACATTAGGTACTGGTTAAAGGTATTTGCTATGTCTAAAAGCCCCTGGAAGACTGACAGCTTCCTGACTTCCACTTCTCTAAATGTCTTCAACTGCCTAACAGGAGGGGTCTTTGCATCCTCCTGGGAGTCCACTACAGACCTGCACAGAGATCCCTACAATCGTGAGAAGGGATTGGATCAGGGGTTCTCAGGTAGGGATGACTGTGCCCACCAAGCAACATTTCACAACATCTGAAGACATTTTGGATTCTCACGACTGGGGGGTGACAAAGGCATTTAGTGACCGAGACGCTACAGGTGCTGTTCAACATCCTAAAGGCCACAGGTCACCTCAGCAAACATGTATCTGACCCAGAACAGCACGAGTATGAAGGCTGAACAACCCTGAGTGAGAAGGCCACACTCTGCTTTCTCTATCGGTGGGTAAGTGGCTCTCCTTCCCTGAATCCTCACAATTGCCCTGCCAGGGTCTTCTCCACAGCCACTGAGGGTCACAGCTGAATCCCGCTGGGTCAAACTGAGACCCAGGAAAGAATGTCCACAGCGACGGACGAAACTGCACAGCTGTCAGTCCCCACAAGCAAAGTAACTGAACTTTTCCAGCTTCAAGGCAGCGGACGAGACTGACAGACAGCATGACTTGTCCCTTCTCCAGCATCCATGGGAAAGAAAGTGACAGTAGGCTGGTGCTGCGGCTCACTTGGCTAATCCTCCACCTGTGGTGCCGGGACCCCCTGTTCTAGTCCCGGTTTGGATGCCGGATTCTGTCCTGGTTGCTCCTCTTCCAGTCCAGCTCTGCCCCAGGAGGACAGTGGAGGATGACCCAAGTGCTTGGGCCCTGCACCTGCATGGGAGACCAGGAGGAGGCACTTGGCTCCTGGCTTTGGATCAGTGCATCGTGCCAGCTGTGGCAGCCATCTGGAGGGTGAATCAGCAGAAGGAAAACCTTTCTCTCTGTCTCTCTCTCTCTCACTGTCTAACTATGCCTGTCAAAAAAAAAAAAAGTGGCAGTAAACATATCAGGCAGGTTGGAACTGTAACTCTTGTTAGTGCTTGGAAGCCCTGAAAAGTCCACAAACATGTGCACTCTGGAAGCCAGGACAGGCCAAGAAAATACCCCTCCACACCCACCAGAGAATGGGGTGGCCCCAGGCTTCAGACTGCACCCTGAGACACTGCAGATCTGCCCCCACACAGCCACTGAGAGGAGACAGAGGAGCCACCTTCCTCTTTCAATGGACTCCTTTTCCCAGGGGGACCCAGCAAGCAGGCTGCAAGTATAATAGGAAGACTCCTCCCCACACATACACCTTCTAGAGAACCGGGGACCCTGCATGAAATGGCACACCAAGGCAGAGCATGAGGCTAGAACACAAAGGCACTGGTCTCAGGTTCAGGACTAAGGACAGACACAAAATGAAGTGTATTGGGGGGTGAGGGTGCAGTGCAGGGTTGGGGGGCTCTCAGATTCAGGTCTGAAATACCTCCTATTTTAGTGCACAAGGTCTACTACCACATGCTACCACTAACTAGGTGGCGTGGAAAGTCATTTATCTTACAGTCCCAGGGACCAGAAAGCAGAAATCAAGCTGGTTGAAGGAGCCACACCCTCTGAAGGCACCTGTGCAATGCCCCTCCCAGCTTTTGGTGGTGACAGAACGCTGACCCTGCTGTAGCACTGGCTTTTTGTAAGGACACCAGCTATGTTGAATTAGGGGCCAAGCCTACTCCAGCATGACCTCAGCTTAACTGGTCATGAACATAGCAATCCTATTTCCATATAAGGTCACATTCTGAGGGAACTGGGGTTAGGACACCAGCATATGAATTTGCAGAGGTGGGGGAGGGCACAAGTCAGCTCATAATCACCTCTGAAGTGATCAGTGTTGCTGTGAGGAATGCAGGGTGCTCATCAGTGCCTGAAGAAGCAATTTCACAGGGAGGTGACATCACACGCAGCCATGTGAGCCCTCCACCGAGAACAGAGAAATCGAAATCCCGACAGGTGGTCAGATGCAACCTCCCTCAATCATACTCATTTTCAGCCTCCTTTCCCAAGAGCTGGCTTCCTCCTCCAGATTGAGCATAACCACCATTTAGAATATAACAGAGCAGCACACTCTTTATCTCACGTTAACCACTGCATCCATCTCCATTCTCAGAAACATGGCCATGAACTTAGAGCTCGGTGAATAATGCCTGTTGTGAAGCCGACATACGGTAAGATTCACTCCCTCTTCCTTCTCCTCTCAGCCCCATCGACGGTATCACAAAACCAAGATGATGCAAAAAGGGATTCTAAACACTCATTCACAAAAAGTGACTCTCAGTTAAAACAGACGTTTTAAATTCTAGTCCCAATCCTTGGAAAACATTTGGAAAAGGCAGAGAAGCAATGTCTAGTATGCTGACACCAAAGGAAAATAGACTTAAAAATTAAAACAAAACCATCTACCAAAATAAATGAGCCAAAGTGAGCAAAAAAGGCAGGACACACTGAGACCACTCAAGGCAGTGGCAAACAGCACTCTACCGTTCAGACGCCATCAAGACATCATGGTCATGAGTCCCTTATCAACGTCATCTAAGGAAAAATGTCAACATAAAGAGACCTTCTATTGTAGTTGCTTTTATCTGAAGTATTAGACAACTGCTGCATTCAAATTGTTTATAATTCTTATGGAGAGACAAGATGTCAACGTGTGGAAATTAAACAATACAAGATTCAAGGAGTAACTCAAGATAACAATAGAACTGTCACGAAGCAATATATGATTATATGCCACATAAACAATATAGAAAATAAATGCCACAAGGACTCAGAAGAAGCAATTACTTCAGGCTGCAAGTCCAGGAACCACGCTTTCAAAGTAGATTCTGAGCTGAGACTTGCAAATTACAAAAGTCTATTCCGTATAACCTGTTTAAGAAGACAGATGAGTTGGTGATAGAAGTTTTAGAAAGATTTTTTTCTAAAGTCACTAATACTACTTAATAATTTAAAGACAAATAGTAAAATTAGCATAAGCAGTTACTTGATTCTTAAGTAGTACCAGAGTAACAGGATGTCATGATTGACAGTTAATGCTGTGGTAGGCAGCCATTCACATGACTCCAAATGATCCCTTCCTGCTACTAGTTCCACCTTTCAGAGTCCCTTCCACCTAACACCTAATACCTAACACCTAAGCTTGGGCTTGACCTTATGACTTGTTTCTAATGAACAACATAATGGTGATGGTCACCACTTCCAAGGTAAGGATACAAAGAGACTGTGATTTCTGTCTTTCTGGACCTCTCTTTCCTTCCATTTGCTCACTGACAAGTTTTGACCAGTCCTATGGAGAGTCCCCAAAAGAGGAAATAAAGGCCATCTCCAACCAACAGCCAGCAAGAAAATGAGGTCTGAGCCCAACACCCTGGCGGGAACTGAATCCTGCCAATGACCACACGAAAGGGCTTGGAAGCAGATCCTCCCCAGTCGAGCACCGAGGTAACTACAGCCCTGCTGACACCTTAACCACACCCTGAGGAGTGACTGCAGGTGAAGCTGCACCCGGATTCCTGATCCACAGAATCTAATGTTTGCTGTTTTCAGTTGCTCAATCTGGGGGTGATGTGTTATTCAAGTGTTTCTCTAAGTTGCCATCTAAGACCCTCTCCATACTCATGATAGAGGAACATCAAACTTCAGGAGATGCAGGAGGCTACAGTGCACATCTACGCAAGGAGGGGTTGGACATGTGGTGTTGGATAGCAGACACTGTAATGTTTACGCATTTGACTCAAGTCAAACCTGAGAAGACCTGGGTCCCAAACCCTCTGGGACAGCCTTTTCTTGAGGAGGTAGATACCTAGACACAGGATCCAGTAGTGTGGCCTTCTGAAGAGAAACTGAGCCACACTAAGACTTCCTTAGATGAACACAGAAAAAAGAAGAGCCACGCCCCAGAAAGTACTGAACCACTCATCCATGCAGAGTGAGTGGTCCTCGATTCCACTGTGCAGGTCTCCTTCGGCCTGTCTCCTGCAGCACATTTCTAAATGCTAAGGAAGAAGCCTATGCTAATCAGCCAAGAGGCTCCCCAGCTTGAGCTCAAGTCCTTCAGTCAAGGCAGCAACACAAGAAAGCATTCCTCAGTTCTCTAAGCTGAGCTGCTCTTCCGGTTCACTATGTTTCTGAAAGTGTCAACTCTGGCTGCTGGAAGGGATGGGGATAAGTCAGCACTCTCTTCAGGGATTCCGTCCCTTGGATACACATGTGTACACATGTGCAAGGTGATGTTCCCAGATGCGGATCTTAAGATGCAAGCACAAATCATTTCGGGGGGAGGGGAGGTCACACAATAGAATGTGAGACAAGAAAGGGACAGAAGTCAACAAAAGAGGCATCATGAGGCAGGCTGCAGCTGAGAGCAACTGAGGTGCAGTGTCTTTGGGGGCAGAAGGCAACACACTTTCCATGTGAATGGTCAGAGAGAAAAGAGAGTAGGATTTGTGTGTCACAGGATCTCTGTGACAGCCACTCAACTCTGAGTCACAGTAGCCACAGACAACATAAAAAGGAATGAACGTAATTGCATGCCAATATGAATTTTTAAAAATCAAAACAGTTAGCAGGCCAGACTGGGCCCACCTGTTTGCCAACCTCTGTTCTAAAGTCATATGGGATGCAATGTGCATCATTTCTTGAGATGTAGCAAAGGAGGCGTGAAGGAGCCAGGGTATTCCTCTCCCTCTTCCCGTCTCATTAGCTGGGAGCTGGGTAGAGTCCAAGGGCCAGAGAAGAATGTCAGACCCCTGCACCAGAAGCATCAGACTGGTGTGCACAGCAGCAGTGAGTGCGAACGGCAAGCAGGCAGAGTACCCACGAGGTCTGCTAACAGATCTGCCTGAGCCTAACCCTGTCTTAGAGAGCGGGGAAAGCAGGTGGCAGAAAGAGAGAGAGGAGCAGACACAAAAGCCTCCAATCTTTGAAGTGTCAAAAATCTCTCCTTCCTCCCTCTCTCCGTTCTCCTCTCTATCCTTGCCCTCCTGGTCTATCAAGGGACTGCCACAGCAATGAATCGAGCAGGTGTGTTTTCCAGTAACACAGTTTACCTGTCGCCCAGGTAATCCCAACCAAAGCTCAAACTGCACCAAAAGGCCCTCCTCTTCTTTGCACACCCTGTGTCCTTTGAGAACTCTTCCCTGTGTGTGGGTTTTCTGCTGTTGTTTTAACTGTAAAATAGAAATTAGAATGTCATTTTACCAGATGGGGAAAAAACTGGGGAAATCAAGGAAAAGACTGCACAGCTACCAAGTTTATCTTCCCTAGCCCCATCCTATAATCACTGAAGTGGAGAAAAATGACCCTTCCTCTCCTTTACATCCAGTTAGAGTCAAGGCAAAAACAAGAAAAAGAAAAATTAAATTAAATCATCTTATTATGTAATTGGGACTCGACCTCAGGCTGCAGCAGTAAAGAAGGGATTAAGGCAGAGCCACCTGGGCAGCCATTCTCCTGGGTCCCATTACCACCCCCCTGATTCCTTTTTATAGCCAACAGATTAAAATGCGAGCCTAGCAATCTTTGATCTTTCACTTGCTGACACAAATCCTTTCAAGCTTCCAACATTTTCTGCTGAGGTAATTAGTACTAATTAAAAGGTTTCCAACAGTCTTTGCTCAGTTTTTTTTTTTCCCTATGTGTCTTCTCCGTATCACCCTCCCCCATAGAAATTGCTTTTACAAGCACCTTGCACCTCTGAACACGGGCATCCCCACTCTTCTCTATCTGACATGGCCAGATCAAGTAGATTAGCAGCTCTATTATTCCTAATACAAAGCCAGACAGCAGGTTTGGACTGTTGCTCCTGACCCGTTGAGAGTGCATGGGCTTATATTCAGAAGCCAGAGACTCGGCGTCAAGGTTTGTGTGAAAGATGGCCCAGTCATGCAGGAAAAGGCACCGTGCAGGGTCTTCTGCCCAGGGAAAGCCACCATCTAGCCAGGAAGAGTTTCACTCCAGTGTCTGTCCCACACGCACACAAGGCCTCACTGCTCAAACCAGCAATTTATACAACTTATCTCCTGGCTTGCTTTGTTCCCAGGCTTGCTTTCTATTTGGAGGGTTACAGGGTGGGAAAACCCACAGAGACCATTGAAGAGATGAAAAGTTTGTAAAGACCTGGAGGGAAACACACACACACACACACAAAGTCATGGATTCAAGTTCACAATCAAATGTAGAACTTGAGGGCTCTTCTCTTGGCAGCCTGCTGTGACAGCAGGCCAGGGAAGCTCCAACAAAACCATTTAAGTCCCACTATGGCCCACAGCCCTGTCTATGATGAGAGCTAGGGCTGGAAGCATGGGGAGAACGCTGGTTGGCAGGACACTGCTCCATCCTGAAGACGGGAACCTGGTACAGACTATGGGCTACCATGACCTGTAGGCAGAAGCTCCACGTCAACAGTGGACCTTTACTTAAGTGCCCTCCAGGGAACAGCTTTGGGCAAGGCTGCCTACACTTCTTGAATCATCTGGACACTGGGCTGCCTGACCCCGACAAAGACCTCGCCTCTAATCTTAGAGTGACAGTCCTCCCACACAGGCCTTCTATTTACTTGCCGAGCCCTCATTGTTTCCTTTTCTATTGGGGGACTTCAGGGAGTAGGGGGAAGGTGAGTGGGCCTCACCCATTCAGCTCTGGACTCCTCCTACCCTCCCCATGGCACCCCATCAGGAGACACCTGGGAAGACAGGAATACATCTATCCATTTCTGTCCAGGGTCCAGCTCCTTGACCCTATGCCCATGCTTCCTGGCTGCTCTCCAACATTCCAAGGCAGGTACCTGGAGGATAGAGCTAGAATGAACCACCCACTCCCCAAGATGCCTCAGCTCCCCAGAATTCTGCTTATTCCCCCACTTAGCAAAGTGAAAGCAGAAAGAGAAGATGGTGTCAAACACTAACTCAATCCCCTATAATCCCACTCTTACAGCTGGGTACACGAGACTCAGAGGGGTTAATCCTCAGGAAACAGGGTAGCTACTTTTACAAGCATTTCCTGATGTGCCCCCAGTTCTCAGCTGTCCTAACCCCGGACACTGGGAGGTAGGTGCCAGATCTGCTCCACTGGTCACATGAAGGGACTGAGGATGGAAGGGGTGGCCCACTGGGCCAAGGCCACAGTGGTAACTCTGAGACCCCTGGATTTGAGGGAAATGAGAAGGCCACACTCCCACACTCCTCGTTCTGACACTGGGCATTTGTAGATGGCCGGAAGCGGCCTCCACTCCCTACAACAGCAGTGGTTACAGCAAGCAGGCCCTTCTCTGTCTCAGCGGCTGGGGTCTTTGTGTTAAGTGGGTGAAAAAGCCCCTGGGCCCAGAAATTAGACACCTTACCACCCAAATGGGCTTGGATAAGGCTTCCATGATTAGTGTGGGATGCCACTAAAAAATAAATCCTCCCACAGCCCATCCTCCTAAGGGGGAAAAAAAAAAGCTAACACTGAAAAGTAATGGATTTAATGATCTAGAAAATCTAGACGCTGGAAACTCCAAGGGAGATCATATTAAATTAGACCAGTACAAACAAGCCAAACTAGATTTATCCTCTTGTGGTTACAGATTTTAGCTACTAAACCAGGTTTTCAGGGCTAGTCTGTTTTCAATGGATAGAATTTTTGAATGTCAAGTCCCAGCATTCCTAGCAGAGGATAATTTGCCCCCAGGACCTAGTTCAGCCGGGGCCTGCGTGCACTAGTCTCTGTGGAAAGCTGCAGACACAGGCCAGGCCTCTTCCTGTTGCCTGGCTGGGCCACCTGTTGAGAATGCCCCACACGAGGGATTCAGGGGTGGGTAGAGAAGAGCTCAGGGTACAGGAAAAACAGAAGACTCCATTTTTTGTTTCCCGAGGGAGAGGACATGAGAGGGAGGAGTGGGGGAGTGAAAAAAGAAAAAAAAAAAAAACTGCCGAGAATGTTCTGGATGGATGTCACCTACCGTGAAAAACCACAGCTCTGAGCTGGGTGAAGAGAGCCCCGAGCCCCACTGTGGACCTGGCAGTTGCGGAAAGTCCTCAGGGTGCTTACTTAGAGCAAAGACAGCACAAAGCCATTTGAAGTCTCCCATTTTCCCGGGAAAATCACTCCACCCGCTCACCTGCTGGCCTAGAAACCCAGCAGTGAGGGGGGGCTTTTCTGTCCACCTCCCCATCCCAAAGACCTTTCTTCCTGGGGCTGCTGGGCGGGAGGAGGCTGCTTTCTCGGAGGAGAGGGGACTGGGCTGCCGTGCAGATTTGGGGAGCTGCTGAGACATCATTATAAATGAGCGAAGGTGAGCTAGGGGGAGGAAACTGCCTTTGAAATATTGTGAAAAATACCTTGATGACATCCCTTTGAGGCTCACATTTAGTTCTTGGAGGAGATTTCTGCCAAAGGCGAGTTCGGATGGGCAGAAGATGAGGGGGGGGGACTGGGGGCCGGGGGCTGCTTGGCGAAGAGGCAGCACCACCCAGAACCCATGACTCAGCAGCTGAGGCCACACTGGGATACACAAGTGGCAAGTGGCACTGCAACCAGTTTGTGACCAAAATGACCACAAAGACACACATCCACATGCGTGTGCATATGTGTGTGCAAGTACACATGTCAATCAGACCTGCAGACCACAGGGATGTTCCCTGGAGACTGATGATTTGGGAGGCGATTCAATTTAGGAGTTGACTCTAACCCAGACCAAGGCTAAGAGCCCCTGACCAACATCCCATGCTCACTTCTCAGAGGGATGCAGCTGAGACAAGAGTTGGCCAGTGCCACCGTGTCCTCATTGGGGTGCCCTGCGTGTAGACTGTAAGATGCCTAGCTGAAGTAGGTTCATCCAAAGATGATTTTCCTTGCTGGGTTCCAAAGAAGTAGGGGGGAATCTGTAACGGGAGATTTGTATTTTTGGTTGCATGTTGTTCATTTGATGAGATGCACCCCAGTTTAGTGCAATAGACATGGAACTGGGAATGAGGAGGCGTGCATACCAACAGGCAGGGAAGGGGCAGGTGGGGGCTGCCACCTTGGCAGGTAAAGACATTTTGGTACTGACACTGCTAGGTGCTGTCCACTCCCAGTAGTACCGCAACACAGAGCAAAGGGTCTGTTAGGTTTATCAGCTCTCTGCAAAGAACACAGCCCCTTACTGCCTGCCCCTTACTGTACCTTCCTGCCCACTGCAAGTACACCACTGCTCAGACCCAGGTTCACAACTGCTTCTGCTCCCCGCAATCTGTGCGACCTTGAAAACGGCACTTGAGAGTCTGGGTTGTGTGTTCTTCATCTGTAACAATAATAATATAATAGAATTGACTAAATAATTACAAATCCTATTCTACTTCAATTTCTTTTTTTCAAAAGATTTATTTTATTTGAAACACAGGACTACAGAGAGGCAGAGAGAGAGAGAGAGAGAGAGCGAGCGAGCCTTGCATCCACTAGCTCACTCCCCAGATGGCCACAAAGGCCAGAGCTGTGCCATTCTGAAGCCAGGATTCTTCCAGGTCTCCCATGTGATGTGAGCATTCCATGTCTGAGTGCCAGTTAAAGTCCTGGATGCTCTGATAATAACTCAGCTCCCTGCTAGTGCACCTGGTAAAGCAACAAAGGATGGTACAAGTGCTTAGGCCCCTGCTATCCATGTGGGAGACCCAGACGAAGCTCTGGGCCTCTGGCTTCAGCTTGGTCTGTTCCTGGCCATTGCAGCCACTTGTGGAGTGAACCAGTAGATGGAAGATCTCCACCCCACTCTGTAAATGCCTTTCAAGTAAATAATTTTTTAAAAGTGAATTCTAAAATCTCCACATATTTCAACTTGAAAATTCAAGAGTACAAATTATTTCACATGACTGTTTAAGGAAGCTCAGGCTCATGGAGGCAGTAGTTAGGGCTGGGCCCCTTCTCAGGGGCTCTATAGCATTGGTCAAATACTGGTCCCTGACCCCTAACATGGCAGGCCATATTGTCCAGTGTGGCAGAGGAACAGAGTGGGGCAAGCCAGAGTGTTCGCTCACTTGCCTGGCTGGGAGGCAGGCCAGCCGTGGCCATGCCCATCTTCACATCCTGCAGCCAGGAATGCCAGGCAAGGGCAACTACCTATGTAGCACGTCAAGCGAGACAGAAGCCAGCCTCAGTTTTGAAAGCAAAAGGTACTTTCTGTTTCTCAGCTTCTTTCTCCAAAGATGAGTTAATGTGTTTCAAGGTCAACTGCAGAAAAGGTATGTGCAGCAATAACAGGGAAAAAAGAGTGGAAACTGCTACGGCTTTAAAAGCTTAACCAGTAAAGCCCCTCCAGCCTCCAGTCAACAGGAATCAAAACAATGATTTGAAGTCATTTTATTCAGGATTCAGACAGGAGCCCTCAATGGAGGCTTGCTCCCTTCTTCGCTTCTGCCTGTTTCCAGACTGCAAGCCACTGACCACTCCTCAGAGGCCCTGGCGAGGGAGCCCGCCATACAGCCTCACAGCACCACAAGCTTCCTGGGAACGCTGCTCTCGCTGCCCTCCCTTCCAACCACCCTCGTCGCCTCTTCAAACGCTGCTACAGGCCATGCCGCAGAAACCTATGAGCGGAGAAGATTTCTAATGCCTGCCACTTGCTTAAAATTGATTTTCAGATGAGAGCTGCCGAGAGCTAGGGACCCCCACAGTTGGGACCACACATCACTGCCGACGATGAAGTCATTTGCTGCATAAGCAGAGCAAGGGTTAATGACCCGAAATCAAATAAATTATGGGATTCAGGTCCATGATGCCCAATGGTTTTAAAAATAATCCGAGGTAAGTGAGTGTGGACACCAAGCCCAGGACAAAGACGACTCAGCTTCCCTTCACGTCCCCTGCTTACAACCAGAGTTTCTTCTCAAGCGTATCTCACGCTCACATCCAATTAGCACTTCTCATCCTGGTGCATACGTGATTCCATAGCAAATTATTCTGGGGATGTCCCCCAGGTTAGGGGCAAAGGGAGGCAGCAGAACTTTCTTCCCCAAATGTCACTCCATCCCTATCTCATGCTGCGAAAGTGGTCCAGACAGGTGGTTTTCAACACTACAGTCAATCTTCAATCAACTCATCCAAACAAAGGCCACCCTGGGGGACAGGGTGACACCCAGGGAAGCAGATGACTAAGCAAGATCAATTCTGCTGGGGGGTGACCCTGCAGCAGGCTCCATGACACAGATCTCATGGCACATTGCGCCAGAGAAGAGCGGACATGCCCTGGCGGGCAACAGTGTTCCCCTGAAGGGCATCTGCCTCCCTCCAACCCTCCTCAGGCAGCCAACGGAGGGCATGACAGTGGAGGAGGGGGAGAGGGCAGGGACCAACGAAAGGGAGACAAGGAGGCTGGGGAACAAAACAATGAAAAAGCGTGCTTAATGGCCTGAGGTTTATTTTACAGAGAACAAAGACTGTTGAAATTGGCTCTCGTGACATACAAGGGGTGCAAAAGGAGGATCAGGAGAAGACAGGCCCAGGGGCAGGAAAAGGGAAAATAAATACAACACACACCCACCCACCTCCATCCTGCAAACTTCAGCGGGACCAGAGAGCACCACAGAGGTGATGTGACAAGGAAATGCTTAGCAAGGCGTTCCGAGGCCCTCAGCCTGTTACCAATCACACCCCGGAGTGGGGCTCTGCATACTTGGCCCTCTTACTCTGCGCTCTAAAAGAGCCACATCTTTCTTTCTTTCTTTCTTTTTTTTTTAAAGCAGCCTGGTTTATTCTTTCATCCAAACAGCAAGTTGTTTTTTTTTTTTTTTAAAGCACTGCTAATAATTGTGATTCACTTTTCAAAAACAATCCACCCCTCACTAAGGAAAAGTCAGAGCGACTGACTAATGGGAGTAATTCAAAGTACCTCAATTAAAATGCAGGTTTTGGCCTTTCGAGCAGTCTATTTAAAGATTTTTTCCCCTGGATTGGTTGTAGACAGATGATTATTAAATATTTATGTGTCTGTGAAGGGGCTCTTGGAGCTTGGCTCCACTGAGGGCTGAGCTTTGTGCCGCTCCTGCTCCTCTCCGCCCAGGGCCCACAGAAGGGTCACTCTGTTTGCCTCCGTGGGCCCTGGTCTCCGAGAGCCCCCCACACCACCCAGCCCGTCTGACTCTGGAGGGGCAGCCAGACAGCGTCTCCTTGCCTTTGCTCAGCTGCACTCCCCCAGGCTCTCCTGAACACGGCTTAAGCTGTCATTCCCCTCAACAGCCCTTGCTGACCCATAAGCCCAAAGTGGTCCTGCAGGATCCTCACCGTACACTGCCCTATAGCATGGTGTGCACAGTTCAGGAAAAGAAAAGTTCCAACTCCTTAACTGGGCTGTAGACTTTAAAGACAGGGTCTGAATCTTGCCTGAGGACAAGGCACCACCCATACACTCTGACCAGTACACTTCCGACCAGCTTGCATGTTCACTCTCATTTTGTTACATATTCAATCAGCCTGAACCCTTTCACTGGAGGGGGTCTTCTCACAGCCCAGAACCTCCCCCAAAAAGGGACAAAATCAACTTAGGTAAAAGCTAGCTTCCTACAGAGAATGGAGACAACCTGAATGAGGCCTGCTCTGTCCTAAGAGGAATGAGGACAAGAGATTGGTGGTATTAGACAGCTGGGTCCTCGTAGCTGTTCAGCTGCTGAAGCTCATCAAATTTTTCTATGTGGGAAGCACTGAGTCAATCAATGAATTTCATCAAGCTGCAAAGACTGTACTCTGGAATATTATGTGACTGGATAAAGAAATTATGCTACATATACACCATAGAATACTACACAGTGGTAAAAAAAGAAATCCTGTCATTTGCAACAAAATGGATCCAAATGGAAACCATTATACTTAGTGAAATAGACCAGTCCCCCAAAGACAAATACCATATGTTCTCTCTGATCTATGGTAGCTAATAGAATACCTAAATGGTAATCTATAGGAATGAAATAGACACGTTGAGATGTGATCATTTTGAATAGCCCTTATCTTAACTGTTGAGGAACAGTGTTTTTTTTTTTTTTTCCTTCATACTAATTGTTGAACTCTTTACTTATTGTAAGGTTAATCTTAGGAATATAAAGTTATCTGAAAATAGAACTTTGTAAAACATCAGAATGGGAATAGGAGAGGGAGGAAGAAAAAGGGTGGTAGTGCGGGCAGGAGGGATGGTACGGTGAGAAGAATTCCTATGTTCCTAAATGTGTATATAGGAAATGCATGAAGTTTGTATACCTTAAATAAAATAGAAAAAGAAATAAAAAACTGTGTCAAGATACATGCATCTTGTATTGGAATTTTAAAAACAAAGTTAACAGTAGGAGAATACTTCAAAAAGTTCACACAAACAGAATTAAAAGACAAGTTCATTTCAAACAAGTTTTGAAATCCACACATGAGAGGTCTTCAAAATAAACTTAATTTCTAAGTTTATTTTGAAATGCCACTAAATAGTAAAATTTATAGGAGAGTTCTATGTCTAAGGGAAAAATGAACAAAATTTAGAGGGAAGAGTGGAAAGGTTCTTTAATGGAGGGCGATGTGTCTGTCTCATATGACTTCCAGCAATAAGGATCTACTGTTTTTCCAGTATGAAAGTATAGGTACCAACAAAATAAACATTTTAAGCAGAAAGGACATAATCACCTTCCTCAAAACTGACCTTGGTGTGATTTCAAACTCCTGTAACATTGAGAACAACATCATGTGAAAAATTACTCAACACCACAAATGTAGGGCCCATTGCTGGAACTTCTGACACAGGAAACTGGGGTGTAGCCTGTCTGTGCCTCTCTGGTTCCATCTGTCTTTCTCATCAGGTTTCTCCAGGTCTGTCTCACAACAGCCAGCCACTAACCCAGTGAGTCCACCAAACATCCAATCCTCTGCTTCCACCTCCATCATGTCATGACTGAGGTCCTGGAGCACTTACAGTCTAAGAGCCTGCGATGGTGACTAACAAGTTGTCACTCAGGATCTTCTCTGCTTTAAACAACAGGGGAAGTCACTTGGTAGTTCAGAAAATACGGTCTATATATTTTTTAAAGATTTATTTATTTATTTGAAAGAGTTACAAAGAGAGAGGAGAGGCAGAGACAGAGAGAGAGGTCTTTCATCTGATGGTTCTCTCCCCAGTTGGCCACAATGGCCAGAGCTGCGCCAATTCGAAGCCAGGAGCCAGGAGCTTCTTCTGGGTCTCCCACGTGGGTGCAGGCGCCCAAGGACTTGGGCCATCTTCTACTGCTTTCCCAGGCCATAGCAGAGAGCTGGATTGGAAGTAGAACAGCTGGGACTAGAACTGGTGCCCATATGGGATGCCAGCACTTCAGGCCAGGGTGTTAACCCCCTGCGTCACAGCACCGGCCAAATACCGTCTATCTTGATGGCAAATCTTTGATTTTAACCAGACACCTGATTATGGAGGACAAGTGAAAACCAAATTGGAACTACATCATAAATACAATATGCCAAAATTTGATGATTTTTTTGCAGTGTTTGATAATTTACTCAGAAATACAAATGCCTATATTTAAAGCAATGCATCTTAAAACAATTACCACTGAGACTCTGTGGTCAACTAGTAACTCACAAGAACTCAGGAATTATCCACATTTAACATACATGAGAGTTTTACTCTTAACTCATTCATTTCTGCTTATTCAGTTCTTCCTTTGGCCATTCAAAGCACTGGTTAACAAATAGGTTGGGCCACTAGAGACACACCAAAGCCACATGGGCTACAGGACTCTGCCTTACAAACCACCGCTCAGTCTCCATCTGATTCCAAGCCCTACCTGATGGTACCATGAGTCACAGGAGGTGAAGGGCAGGCAGGCCATTCCTCATCTCCATAAACCGTGTTGCTTGAATGTGTTAGGAAGAGAGTCCAGGCATTGTAAGGCTTCCTGCCCCAAACAGACACTGCAAACACAGGTGGCAAACTCATAGTCCTTTCCCCTTCAGCTCACTTCTTCAACTAATTCCCCAGGCACTTATTTACTCACTGTACCTTGCTAACGAAGGCCTGCCCCATTCAACGCTGTCCCACCACCTCCACCCAGGACAGTCAGCAACTCTCTTTCTTCTACTCCCAGAGCACTGTTCACATTCCAATACATCATATAATACACTTACAAATCATGTTCTCTGTTCAATGTTGATGATAAGATTCATGCAGTTGCTCAGCAGTTTTACTCAGGGACTTGATAAAAACACACACCTAGCACAGTGCCTGGCGCACACTGAACAGAAGGAAGGGAGGGAGGGGAGTGGGGAAGAGGAGGATAGGAACTCTTTTCCAATGGCAGGGCGGGACTTACTTGAATCAGAAAGGTTCACCTGCTGCAGGAGCCGCCTCTCACGAGGAAGGACCTGGGGGGCTCTCAGCTGCCTCCAGTGTCCTCACTTGCCCATCACCTCCAACAGGAAGACACTTGGTTATGGAGGACCAAGTTATGGCTGGGTCTGTTTCCACGACACTCAAAATGAGGGCTGTCAGTCCCTCCCCCAGACACTAGCAACGTGCAGTCTAGAGCCAACTACACACAAACACCAACCTCTACTGGCCTAGGGATTCCACTTTGCAGTTCCTACTCTGGAAACGGCAAAGTGAGGCCTCGAGAGGTAAAATCATAGATCCTTTCCTGGGTAACAATATATAAGCTCAGCTGTCCAGCCTGGGCATCTTTCAGCCCTGAGTCCTATGCCTTCTCCAGGACACAAGCCCTACAGAACCTTCTCAATCCACCCTCTGCAGCCTTGCACAAGCTCACAAGTTCCCTACAAGCCTGAAACTTGATAGAAACGGAGAAACAAACTCCCCTGAGAATGGCCCAGTCTTGTCTCAGTGCCAGGTGAGGAACCAGTCTCCTGCCTCCTGCCACGCTGCTGGCCTCTGACTCCCTGCCTTGCCAGCTTCTCCATCACAATTTCACACATCCATAGCTACACGATCTTCAAGAATTAGCTGCTGCACTCATTAATTAAAAATGCCCCTCGGTGACTGGGGAAATTATAATGAGAGGAATTATCGAGTGGGTGCTAGTCTCTTTACAAATATTACTTCTAAAGAAAATATCTCTGCAAATGGATCATGATCCCCATCTTACAGAAGTAGAAACTGAGGTTCAGAGGATGATTAACATAGTAAAACAAAACTGCTAAAAAGTGGTTGGGGGGCCTGCACTGTGGCCTAGTGGGTTAAGCCTCTGCCTGAAGTGCTGGCATCCCATAAGGCTGCCAGTTCATATCGCAGCTGCTCCTCTTCCGATCCAGCTCTCTGCTCTGGCCTGGGAAAGCAGTGGAGGATGGCCTAAGTGCTTGGGCCCCTGTACCCATGTGGGAGACCTGGAAGAGGCTCCTGGCTCCTGGCTTCACATCAGCCCAGCTCCAGCTGTTGCAGCACATGGAAGACCTTTCTCTTCTGTGACTCTGCCTCTCAAGTAAACAGATAAATCCTTTAAAAAAGAAGTGGTTGGGATGGGGGGTTGAAACCCATAGCCACAGACTCCGAGGCCCAACGTTTCCCAGTGTTATGGATTGAACATCCATGTCACTCCTAACCAGATGCCTATGTTAAATCCATAATACTCATTGTGACAAGATCTGGATAGGGCGTATTTGGGAGTGATCAGAGTTAGATGAGATCACGAGGATGGGACCTCATGACAGGACTGTGCCCTCAGGAGCAGGAGAAGAGCAACCAGAGCTGTTCCCTCTCTTTTGCCCTGTGAGGATGTAAGGAGAAGAGGGCTGACAGTAAGCCGAGAAGAGCCCTCACCAGCAACTGTGTCGGTTGGCATCTTGATGGCGGACCTCGAGCCTCCAGAAGTGCGTTGAAGCCACACGGTGCTGTGCTGGCATCCTGAGCTTACTACTGCACCACAGTGAACGGCAACAGGAGTTCCCCCTGCATCCTCAAGGTCATTTCCCTGATACTCATCCCCTTCTTAGAAGTTTCAGAAGGGAGGCTTCCAAACAGGCCGACCCTATCCAGGGTCTCCCAAAGGCCAGCAAAGGCTGAGGCCCAGGGTTTGGTGTTGGGTGAGTCAGTACAAAACATTCCATTCTCAGAGCCTTTCACCCGTGAGCAGCTGTAGGCACAGCATTGAGGGTTCTCCATTTCATTGTTGTTAAGTGCCAATGAAATGTCTGAGATGTGAAAAATAAAAACGGCTTCAAAATGTGAAATAAAGTTTGCAAAATTAAGACTAACACAGAGCCAGTGCCACGGCTCACTTGGCTAATCCTCTGCAGCGCCAGCACACAGGGTTCTAGTCCCAGTCGGGGCGCCGGATTCTGTCCCGGTTGCCCCTCTTCCAGGCCAGCTCTCTGCTGTGGCCCAGGAGCGCAGTGGAGGATGGCCCAAGTGCTTGGGCCCTGTACCCCATGGGAGACCAGGAGAAGCACCTGGCTCCTGCCTTTGGATCAACATGGTATGCCGGCCTCAGCGCGCAGGTCGCAGCAGCCATTGGAGGGTGAACCAACGGCAAAAGGAAGATCTTTGTCTCTCTCTCTCTCACTGTCCACTCTGTCAAAAAAAAAAAAAAAAAGACTACCACAGTTTTCATCAAATTTCACTGGAAAGAAACATTACATTCATTGGTCAGTCAAGTGCAAATTAGTTCAAGCTTTACAGCTAACAACTTGCATAAATACAGCAAAAAGTAAATCATAATTTATTCTCAGCCTCAAAGCTGTAAACATGATTTTTAAAAGGCATACAAAAATCTCACAATGTTAACTCCTTAAATCGTACTTGAGGTGCAGCAGGGGCTCATGGTAAGATGTCTGACAGGCTGGAGGTTCCCACATAGAAATCTCAGGATGTTCAAAAGTCTTTAGATGGCTCTTTGTGCTGTGGCACACTTAGACTGGGGGAAATAGGGGGTGGACAGTGAGTGACTTCAATTTTAAGTGTTTTGCTAGAAATCACCCAGCATGAAGACTGACACAGGTTCTCTGACACGGGAAGCCCATGACCAGGTGGGACAGAGGTGGGTGTCAAGAAGTCACATCAAGGAACAATCAAACAATGAGAAAAGAATCACAGACCCTTGGGCTTTCACAGTACATGGAGTAGGATGGAAAAATATCCAAACAAGAATCAAGAAACTGGGTTTACTAACAACTTCAGTGTCAACAACTTGCAAGGCTTGGGTTGCATCCCCAAGGCCTGGCACACAATAGACAATAAAATTATAGAATGATGCATCAAAAGACCCCTTGGCAGGGAGAAGGGGGCAGGAGACAAGCAATGGCCACAGGCCGAGTATCTTTCCCTGATCTGCTCCCCGCCTGGGCCCCGTATGTGCATTAACACAAACGCCAAGGAGTCCTCTAACGCAGGGGAGGGACAAGTCTGAGTCAGCAGCACATCTGGGGTCATGTCCATCTGGCTCTGAAACTGCCCCACATGCCCTCCTATGCTTGGCCACCATGATCACAGACTCACAGACCTCCCTTAAGAGCTCCGAGCCCCACCCTGAGGCCCCCATCTGCCTCCGTGAACTCTACATTGCCCCCGAAACACCACTTCTAAGACCTAAGACCCCCAAACACAAAAAAGCCACCACCTGGATTTAGACCATCTCTGAGATGATGCTGGGACAAGGTTCTCTCCTCTTCACTCAGCCAAGCCAGGCCTGCAGACCACCACGGGAGGTGCGTGGAGTAACAGCCATCCCTAGCACGCAGAGAAACACCTCAACCCCACCACCTCCATGCTGGGGAGCTTGACAGGCCTCCCACGAGACACACAACAGTAGGAGCCAACTTCATTTCCAAGATTTCACACGTCCCCCAATTATTTCAAGAGGACTTTCAGACTGAGGTAATGGGCTCCCTTTTATCATTTGCCACATATGTTATGTCAAGGCTCTGCATGCGTCAGCACCAACTCTGGGGCCCCGCCCCCCCACCTCTACCACCAAAAACCCAAATAATTTCAAAAACATTTTTATCCTAAAATGTTCCCCTCAATTTAAAAAAAATTATCTTCAAGAGGAGAGATTTCTTTCCATTTCAATCCCACAACAAGGAGAATGTCAGCCCAGCTTTTTTTTGACAGACAAATTATTGAATCAAAGAGAAAATGCCATTAAGCTCACAGGTTAGCAAGTGTCAGGAATGGTTTAAAGAGATATCCCCATTTATCTTCCAAACATGCACGAAATGTCACTAATGTGTGTTTATCATGTATAATCAGACAAAGAAAATATCGAAATAAAGTACTCCCGCATACAATAGAAATCTCCTTCCATCCTTCAAGATATCAGTGCTATTCAAATAGAATAATAATGATGAAGCCTCTCTCTTGAAAATGGAAATCAAGTGAAATGTAGATAGAAATGATTTTTTTTTTGGTAGCTGATGTACATTTCTAAAGTGCATTAACAGGAAATCCAGAACTTTTTAGGTCAATTATATTGTCAGTATTGTCAATGCCACTGAAATGAATACTGAAGCGGTGCTTATTCTTGCTGGAATCAAGCTACAGAAGAAACCCCTAGACTGGGGACTTACACAGGAATGAGAGACCCATTGGAAGCCTGACACTGCTCAAGCATGCATATATACATATACATAGTTTTTCATTCAAACCAATTTGAGTACTAGGCACTTCAGCTTACTACAAGTCTCAACGGAGAGAGAGAGAGAGAGAGAGAGAGAGAGAGAAAACACACTGATACTGATACAAAACATGGCTTAATTGTCCTCCATTATGATGAAGCTTATTGTTTAAGCCAGGTGCTAGGACAATAATAAATCCAAACCCCCAAGTAAGTGCTTTGGACAAGAGCTCTCTACGATTCCATCTATTCTTGCAAGACCCTGGAATGACAGCTGTCCACTAGAGAGCAGAAAGTGTTGGTACTGGAATCCACAGACCCTAGAAGTCTGGAGGGGACTGGGCATTGCAACCTGGAACCATATGCACACTTACTGTGGGACATGGTATTTTCCAGCTTTCTGGGCTGTGAGTTTCTCAGAAGCAGGGGTCACAGCTGCTTGTGACACCACCACAAGACAAGCATGCAAGACAGCAACCTGCAAATAGATGCCATTCATGTGGCTGGTGAGTGAATGGCTGAAAACGGAGCTTTTCCTCACGGGTCTCTTCCCACCCCACAGTTACCTGGGTGTGTGATGTTCTACAGCCCTGAGAGGAAACAGGCAAGGTCCTGGACATATGCTGGTGTTCATATGCAATCAACCTAACCAACCGCATTAAACTCCCAGGTTTAATAAGAGTCAGATAAGAGGGCGGCGCCGTGGCTCAACAGGCTAATCCTCCGCCTTGCGGCGCCAGCACACCGGGTTCTAGTCCCGGTCGGGGCGCTGGATTCTGTCCTGGTTGCCCCTCTTCCAGGCCAGCTCTCTGCTTTGGCCAGGGAGTGCAGTGGATGATGGCCCAAGTGCTTGGGCCCTGCACCCCATGGGAGACCAGGAAAAGCACCTGGCACCTGTCTCCTGCCATCGGATGAGTGCGGTGCGCCGGCCGCAGCGCGCCAGCTGTGGCGGCCATTGGAGGGTGAACCAATGGCAAAGGAAGAACTTTCTCTCTGTCTCTCTCTCTCACTGTCCACTCTGCCTGTCAAAAAAAAAAAAGAGTCAGATAAGAGTCTTTGGGGCTAGCATTGTGAGAAAACGGGTTAAGTTGCCACCTGCAATGCAGGCATCCCACATAGGCATCGTTCAAGTCCTGGTTGCTCTACTTTTTTTTTTTTTTTTTGATAGGCAGAGTGGACAGTGAGAGAGAGAGACAGAGAGAAAGGTCTTCCTTTTACCGTTGGTTCACCCTCCAATGGCTGCTGCGACCTGCGCACTGAGGCCGGCACAACTCGCTGATCCGAAGGCAGGAGCCAGGTGCTTCTCCTGGTCTCCCATGTGGGTGCAGGGCCCAAGGACTTGGGCCATTCTCCACTGCACTCCCGGGCCACAGCAGAGAGCTGGACTGGAAGAGGGGCAACTGGGACAGAATTCAGTGCCCCGACCGGGACTAGAACCCAGTGTGCCAGCGCCGCAGGCGGAGGATTAGCCTATTGAGCCACAGTGCCAGCCAGTTGCTCTACTTCTGATCCAGCTCCCTGCTAATGTGCATGAGAAAGTGGTTGAGAATGACCCAAGTGCCTAGGCTCCTGAACCCATGTGGGAGACCTGGATGAAGCTCCTGGCTCCTTGTTTTGGCCTGGCACAACCCTGCCTGTTGTGGTCATTTGGGGAATGAACCAGCAGATAGAGAATCAATCAATCAATCAATCAATCTCTCAAACAAATAAATCTTTTTTTTTTTTTAAAGAAAGTCTTTAAAAAGTAGAGGACAGCATCCATAAGGCATGACTCCACCATCCAGCTTATAGACTTGATTCCCAGATCACTTGAGAAATGGGATAATAACCTGTACCTCACAAAGACAATGAGCTAATAAGTGTAAAGTTCAGGGTCATTGCTGTGGCGTAGCAGGTAAAGCCATGCCTGCAGTGCCAGCGTCCTATATGGGCACCAGTTTGAATCAGAGCTGCTCCACTTCCAATTCAGCTCTCCGCTATGGCCTGGAAAAGCAGTAGAAGATGGCTCAAGTCTTTGGGTTCCTGTGTGGGAGACCCAGAAGAAGCTCCCAGCTTCTGGCTTTGGATCAGCCCAGCTCTAGCTGTGGAGGCCATTTGGGGACTGAACCAGAAGATGGAAGACCTCTCTCTCTCTGCCTCTGCCTCTCTATAACTCTGCCTTTCAAATAAATAAATAAGTCTTAAACAAAAAATAAGTGTAAAGTTCTCACAACAGTGTGTGGCACCTGCTCAGGAATGTCAGCTATCATTTCTAATAGATTAATCTGTTTTTTCAACCTTACTTTTCAAAGTAAAGAACATGTCACTCCAAGAGTGTTACAACTTCTCAGGAACTTGTGCTGGAAGAACAGGGCCAGGCAACAGGTGCTGAGAAGTCAGTGTGCACGCCACTCCAGCAGTCATATTGCATGCTGTATACGAAAACAATGAGAAGCCAGTCACAGCAGACAAAAGGAAGGAAATGTGAAGAGGATTTGCGAGATTGAACAAAACAAATCCTCAGGCACAGGAGTCCACAAGGGACTACTGGGGTGGCAGAGGGGAGGTTTGTCAGCTCCCAGGAACATCACCCTCAAATTCACCAAATAGGACATTTCTGATTCTGCCTAGGCCTGGATCATGCTTCACCACAGCCGCCTGTCTGTATTTTGCCCCCTGTCATCTCAGATGAGCTTTGAGGACTCAACATTTCTTTGCCCAGCACCTGGGACTTGACAGACGTTTCCCAGTAATGACTGAGACAAAAATGGAGGCCGTGAGTGGTCTGACTGTCACCCTGAGGTTAGCACTGAGTGAAGAGGGGAAGCCCCAAAAATCCCAAGAAGCAATGAGAACCACCGTGGTGACCAATCACTTCATTCCTGTTCCATGGGCTGCAGGGGGCATCAGGCCCACAAAGCACATTGAAGAAAGTTTGCAAAGAGAGCCCTGACCACCACACAAGGTGACTGGCTCTTGCAAACAGTGCTGTTCTCACCACTCAGGGTGAAGTCAGTACAAGTTTCCCAGCAAAAAACGAGGGTGAAATCCCTATCTCTCTACCTGACATCTCACCAACAACCCTCAGAGGGTGGACAGAGATGTTGTGGCCATCCCACATCTGTGGTGTGTGTTCAGGACATAATCCCACATGTGCAAGGAAATGTATGCTGGGATATGCCCCAGGATCCTGAAAATAACAGGAAACAGTTACTCGACAATATTACATGGCTTCCTTTCAACAGAAAATTTCAGCTCTCAAATACCAGAATTTCAAGGACTATTTATAACTCGGTAAATATTTAGAAGTACAAAGCCTGGAACAATGTAGTGTCTTTATAGAAGGATCCCAATTTTAAAAGTGTAATCTACAGATATACATGCCAATATACAGAAAAAGAATTACATGTGGAAATGGATATGCACCAGAGGTGTTAAGTGGTTAATTTCCAGGTATTGGAGAATTACAGAAATCTCCATTCTCTTATTTAAGATTTTCAGTCTTTTTAAAAAATTCTGTTAACAGATATGTTTTATTTTCATAATGAGAAAATTCTTAAAGCCATAATTTAAAAAATTACGCATTTAAATTTAAGCATTAGAAAACCTGAACCTCACAGCACTCCTCTGAGATCAGCTGCAGTAACAGATGCAGAAGTGCACTGAAGAACACAGTAGGATGTGCAGTTCACGCTGACTGCACCAGTGCTAGGATCTAAACAGGTGTGGTTAACCCTTCAAGCTGTCCTCTTCCTAGTCCAGACTATCTGAAGCACAGATCTGTAATACACTAGCATTTTACCTGAGGAGGCTACACAAACCTTCAGACTCACCTTGTGCAAGTAAATGCACAGCAACAAAGATCGCTCTCCACAACCAACTACATCTAACTATCAATGTGCACTCCAGGTATTGTTCCATTTGAGGCTAACGCAAGCCATGAGTCCTAAAACAGTGGAAGACAGCACCAAGAGGGCATGCTCTTGGAATATGTCTGCTCTGGAGTCTTTTGAAGTATCTTAGAATTTCAAGAGAACTCATGAACCTTTTAATAAACTGGGGAAATTAAACCCAGATTCTTGCTCATCAAAACCAAGCAGAGAAATTCCACCCATTAGAAACTCCCCCATGAACTTGCATGCAGGCACTGTGTCACTCTCAGCGCGTATCCCACCCCAGGGTTGCCAGAGAAGCCCCAGACCAGGTGGAGAAGAGCTCAGCTCCTGCCAGGAGTGCCAGTTCCTGTTGGCCCCAACGAGCAAAGTATGTTTTGGAGATTTTAGGGCACAATGGTGGTAAAATGTTGATCCCACTGATGGCTTTGAAAAGCAGACCACACATAGACACAGTGAAATCCTTCCCACACATTCAGGTATCTGAGTTGTGCTTAACTTTTTGAGCAGGATGGAGAAGCTGGAGACCCGAGGGCTCTTCCAGGCAGAACACATTCACGGAGTCAGTCATCAGTCACCAACAGAAACACTTGAATCATTTCATCTGAGGAATTTTAAACCCTGATGTTTCTTACAGGTGCCTAAGATCCAAAAGTTCACCCTTGATTGTAGTCCAAGAAAGGTCCCTCAATAAACCTTCTTTGTGGCAAAAAGCATTGCACTGACCCTGCTTGTCTCAGAAATCGACCCACACATCACAATAAGCACCTCGATAGCCCAAGTCCTTCAGCCCCTGCCACTCATGTGGGAGACCCTGATGGAGTTCTGGCTCCTGGCTTCATCTTTCACCAACAAAGGCTATCTATTGTGGGCATGTAGGAAACAAAACAGGAGAGGGGAGATCTCTATCTCTCCCTCTCCCCCATCTCTCCATCACTCTTTCAAATAATATATTATTTTTAAAAGATAAGTTTATTTTGATTCAACAACATCTTGAACTCTATGCATAGTTTTTTCATAACAAGTATTTTCAAACCATTTAAGACTACTTGTATAAATATAGTTATAACTCTTAATAATTCAAAGCACATTCACTTCTACTGTTTGATCCTAACCTCGTTACAAGCCTGTAAAGACACGTAGGAAGAGGGCTAGTAACCTCATTTTTGAAATAAAGAAAGGAGTTCAAAGAGGTCAAATGTAGATTGGGGGAAGGTTTTGGAGGTAGTAAACAAAAGCCAGAATCATAACCCAGTCTCCTAGGCTGGGATGTTGACCTGCCTACAAGAAGAACCATCTGCAATCAAGGGTGGTTCTGAAACCAGCAGCTAAGATAAAGATGTTAACTATGTGTCCAAGAACCATCCTTTAGAGTCATGGACCAAGGTGGGACAAAACAAGCAGCTTTTTTCTCTAGATAAATTAAGAACCAGAAATGTCAGCTTCCTCCAAAGGCAGCTGCACGTATTTCATCTGACTTCTGAAAAGAAGCAGAAAGGAGTTAAATCAGCCTCTGTGTCTTCTTACCAATGTGTTCTTGCTGCACTCCTCAGCAAATGCTCGGGAGCTATGCACAGGATAGGAGCCCTTGGAAGCTTGACGTGGATTTCCCACTCTTAGCACCAACTACACAGAGAATAAATAGGACACAGCCAACTGAAGATACTTCACCTCCTAAAAAGAAGTTTACACATGCATGTGAACATTCCTTAAAATATAGGTAATAAACTGGAAGAGTACCCAAGTAAATAAAGGCAAGATCAAAAGAGAGGTGTGAGGCAGCCACATTCAACTCTTTGCTCTTAAAAATTTAAATGAATACTCCTTGAGAGCAAACTACAAAATGCTAACCTTGAAGTGTTGAGTGGCAGGAAGAATTATGGGTTATTGTACTGTCAAAATGCCAGACAGCTGTATGTTGAGTTGCTGCGTTATTTAGACAATCAGAAACTTGGAAGCTAATGTGACATATTTTTTCAGTGTGAAAGCTCTTGACATGCATCATGATAATTTCTAAAGGGACAAAGTGTTATATTAAAAACACGTTGCCTTCAGGAGATGGCCTCATAGGTAGAACAGTCCCGAACAGAGAAGGCAGGACAGTAACGACTTGGACACACCAGAGGTAAGCATCATTTTTTGTCTTTGTCCAAAAGGTGGTGGCAACATGGAAGACCCACCTGCTATTCCCCTGCTCCTGGCAACTAAGGAACATTCTCCTCAAGTCAAGTGCCTACCTGTAGCCTGAGCTAAGCCAGGGGAAAACCGCAATTGCAGGATCATCCCCATCTGGAAGAGATGTGTGGGGATCACCTTGAGTGGCTGCTGCTGGGGCTCATGGCACTGAAAGCCCAGGGTGCAGATGAGCTTCAGCACTGCCTCTGTTCTTTGCAACTCAGTTTACCTTTCAGGTGTGCTCCTGATGGGACCTGTGGACAAGCCCAAACAGAGGGACTGGCTACCATTTTAACAGAATTCTTAACTTTGGATCTCAGATTGGCTACAATATATAAAGGCCAAAAAGCAAGGAGCTGAACCAGGTGGTCATATATGAAATTCCACCTTGAATGCTTTGGTTGTAATGAAAATATTAATATTTCTAGGACAGGGATCACATTCAGTTTCAATCACTTATCTGCATAGGCAGGTGAATAGAGGTGTGGAGAACTGGTTTTGATGAGGAAAGAATAGGTGAGTGCTAAGGATGTAAATGAAGGAGTGTGGCTGTGAGGTGGGCTAGAGACAAAGCCAGAGAACCAGCCTGAGTAAAAGGACCTATGGAAATAGAATGCCCCTCACAGCGCTTCTCTGGATTTAATTTTGATGGAAAGGGAAGTAACCCCAAATGAAGGAAAGAGGATACGGCTAGGGATGGGATGGGTACGGGGAGCATTTCTCTCCTAAGAAACACTCCCAGTCTGAGCAGAGACAACACTGAGGCCAGCTCCACAAGGCATTGAGGGTATAGCCTTGAGCAAAGTGCGCTCTAGCTATAAAATGGGGACAATAGTAAAGGCAACCTTAAATTGCTAAGGCAGGCTTATCTGGGTTAATGACTTGATGCAATGCCTGCCCGATGAACATGCTTCTACTTAACAGTTAATACAGCTTCCACTTCATTCTTCTCTTCTACCTTCTACTCTCCTCCTCCTCTTCATCATTATCACCATCACTAAAAACTGGCACCCCATCCACATGGTCCTCTGGGAGAAGAGTGAAATTCCCCAGGTACTTCTTTTCATGGACAGGAAAACAACTCCGGAACAAGGAATTTCTTGAGCTCCCAGATCAGGCTATTGCTCATATCCACCCTAAGAAGAGGCCAGCATGTTTAGACTGTACCAAGCAGAGAAGCAAACCCATTACCTAATGCGAATTTCTAGCCCACTAACCAGCTCCAACAGAAATGAGAAGTCAAAGTACTCTCTTTTTTTCCTACCTTAATTTTTGTTTTTACTTACCAGTTAGCCTAAATGTTAAGATAATATCCTGAAACCTGAATATGTAAAAGCTACTATGTCACCAGAGGACAGAACTGATAGATGAGTGACTGTGCAGCTGATTCCAGGAACTGTGCTATTGGGCTCTGGTTACACAGGTAAAATTAGGACTACAATAAGCAGGCCCTCTGCCTTCACTGCACAGCAAAGGTGATCAATACAGATGTACCCGACAGCAAGACAGCTCTCCACACTCCCAGAATGAAGCTGCATGCTCACATTTCCCCCACAAACTTAGGGAAGAGGAAGTCAACCGTATGCAAGAAGAAAGACAGTCCTTTCTCCAATACCAGGAGCATTTCCTCCTGAAGCCAAGAAATACCCATACCCTTTAGCAAATTACCATGGCATATGTGCTCATCAGACATTTCACTTTTATGTATCATTATGGGATTACTTGTTGCCCACAACTCCCATAAATGGAGAAGTAGAGACACGATCTCCACACTTCCATCCAACTCTCCCTAGTGTCATGGCAGAATATGGAAAGAACATTCTTCCCTATTGTCTAAAAGTTGTCTTTCTGAGGATTAGGGAAAAGGTACCCTGATCCACTGTTGGTGGGAATGTAAGCTGGCGCAGCCACTGTGGAAGACAGTATGGAGATACTTCAGAAATCTGCATATAGACCTACCACATGATCCAGCCATCCCACTCCAGAGAACTTACCCAAACCAGAAGAAGTCAGCTTTTGAAAGAGTTATCTGTACCCCCATGTTCACTGCAGCACAATTCATAATAGCTAAGATTTGGGATCAACCCAGATGTCCATCAACTGTTGACTGGATAAAGAAATTATGGTATATATACACTATGGAGTACTACTCAGCTGTAAAAAAAAAAAAAAAAGAAATTCTGTCTTTTGCAATAAGATGGATGCAAGGAGAAACCATTATACTTGGTGAAATAAGTCAGTCTCAAAAGGACAGATATTATATGTTTTCCCTGATCTGAAGTAACTATTAGAGTACCTGAAATGTAATGTATTGGAGTGAAATAGACATTTTGAGATTTGATAACTGTTTATAGCCCTTGTCTCTTACACTGAAGAAGTGTTTTTTTTTCATACTATTTGTTGAACTCTTTTACTTAGTGTAGGGGTAACTAGTAAACTGAAAATAGATCTTTGTAAAAACTAAGAGTGAGAATGTGAGAGGGAGGCAGAGGAAGGGTTGCAGCATGGGTGGGAGGGAGGATAAGGTGGGAAATGTTACTATGTTCCTAAATCTGTATATATGAAATACATGAAACTTGTATAACTTAAATAAAATTTTTTTAAAAAGAAAGAAGGAAAGCATGGAGGGGGGGGAAAGTTGCCATTCAAGAGCACTGAATTTCCCTTTCCTAGGATTTGACTGTTCCCATAGAGGTAAGTCTTTATTCATGATAGTCAGAAATGCATTGTGCTACCACTGGGGATGGCACCACTCCCAAGCCAACAGGCAATGTATTCACACAGGCATCGAAGTCTGTGAGACTTTGACACCTGCTAGTTTGTGATTCTACAGGGTTCATTAACCTGGACCCGAATAATGGAGAGGCTGTCACCCTCCACTAAGACTTTTTACAATATCAGGTAGTTAAATGAGATAAGAAATATCAACTGCATGGTCCAGGGCCTGGGACATAAAAAATGCTAAATGAAAGACTATTCATCATCACAGATGTCACTGTGTCTTTGTCATCATTTTGTTGTTGCCATCACCACCACCAATTCAAATGGTTTCTTGATCTTAGCACTCTGTGCATGCCACCAGACTCAAGTGGGAGATGTCAAATACTTTAACTGTTATTCTCATAAGTCAGAGAAAGCTCATTGTTGTACACTCTGGTGGTTTATAGAAACACTGAGGCTGCACGTGGAAACAGGAGGAGTATGGGATGACCTAAGTGTCACTTGGCTCAGAAGCCAGTCATGGCTCATCTTTAACTCATTGAGAAAGCTTGACCAGTTGACTTGGCTTTGGATTCCTTAGTAAAAACACAAGCAAACAAACAAAAAACCAAAAGAGTATCAACTGCAAGATCACAACTTCCTACTCATCAACCCTGGTAGGCATTTAACAATCATGGAATGCCTTCCTGTCAACATGGCCTGTGATTCAGAATTTTTCTTAACATAGCATTTTTGAGAAGCTGCCATCATACAGTTTTCAGTTGTAATAAAATTTGTTGACCATTCCTACACAGGATGATCCCTGAGATCCTTTCTGTTCCTGTATGTTATGATTTTATAACCCATAACCAGATGCTTGGAGATGTAAAGACTCAACCTAATCCTTCAGTCTATAACAGGAATAGGTCAGAGAGAGGCTCCACTTGACCATTAAAGAGGTCAGGGAATATTAACCTGATAACAGACTGCATGGGGAGAAGAGCCTTAGTGGGTAAGTAGTTTGCATTCATTGACTATGCTCTGAGACCATATTTTTTTTTTAATTTCCAAATTAAGTTCATTATCTGTACACATCCACTATTCCCTTTCTCCTGCTCAACAACAGCAATTTATGTGCATACACCAAAAATGCACATACTAATATCTTTGTGTATGTACACATTCATGCATTTTTCTCCAGGCCTACTGTGACACTCTCACTCTAACCAGGCTATGCTTTTAAGCCTCATGAGCACAGATCTGTTTGTCCCTTTTGCCAGTTCTAAGTCTACATTGCTTATCCTTAAGACAATTTTGAAAGATATGAGCTCAGTTCTACAGGAGAGGAGTCTGAGATCCAGAATAGTTGAATGACTGCCACCAAAGAGTTCTGTTATTTTACTTAAGAGCTGGAATTCAAACTAGGTCTCACACTTCAGTTCTGTGTGTCTGGCCACTCACATCTTATCACGACCCCACGACCTCCCTTCCTGCCACCCCAAGATGCACAGCCAGCACCCCCACTCTTAATCCTTCCCACATCTCTTATCCAGGACCCAGCAGCCTCTGGCATTTCCCAAGTACACAGCTCACCAAACCGGTCCATTTCCTCTTTATTATCTACACAAATATTCTTAATTATTTCTCCTCCAACCCAAAGTACTTATTTCTTATTTATGGGTGTAAATATAAAGCCAGCAGGGCTCATATTTCACGAGAAGCCATTGCAGTGGCATCCAGAGCCTTCCAAATTTAAGAAGCAGGAGAGCTGGTTCTCTGCCCGTTTCATTATAAAGGGGTTTACCATAAATATTAGAATTTGAATTCCACCCAAGTAATGCATTAATAGATACTAAACCATTAATAATTTCTGTACTTTTTCATAAATGGGCAAAGTCCAATAAATAAACTATATCTCTTTCACAGTAGAGCAGGGTTAACAAGGACCAAGGAGATTTCAAAGACAAACTACTGGTAAGGGCTGCCAGGAGGTAAGATTCATAAGGAAACTACAAATTCTGCAGACCCATTTTTTACTGTCCACCATGGCAAGTATCTCAAATTAAATGCTAAGCAGAAATCCGTCCTGGATTCTGACACACAGCAGTTTAGGTAAACAATCTCTGAAATTAAAAACAGATTCTGGATAATAAATAAGTCCGTGTGTGGATCTCTCTGATAACAGATACCTCTCCCTGATAAATCAAAGGCTCGAGCCCTACAGAGCTCTTCTAAATTAGGCCAGATGATTCACCTAAAATATTTCATCTTGTGTCGCCTGTCTTAATGAACGGCAGTAATGGATAGCTTCTAACCAGTTACTGCATCAAGGTCAAAGGCCTCCAGACTAATTATAAACCAGTGAGTCTGGGAGCAGCCGGTGGGTGCGGTGGGGAGAGGCAGGAGCAGGGGTGATTTCAACATGATACTCACCTACTGGTTCTACATGCAGCCACACTAGAATTCTGAAAGTCTGAAAAACAGATGCTAGAAATGAAAGCTAGACAACCCAAGGGACAGAAGACAGTTTGAGCTATATTGCTCCTGGCTGTTCAAATCCAGCAGGATGCCTGGATACCTTTGGGCCTCACCTTTCTCAACTGTAAACTGGGGATAACACTTGCCTAGCCTACTCACCTTGCTGTGGTGCAGAATAACCCTGCAATCCAAAAGAAAGCACTGTGTTAGGACTCTAACAGTAATGTTCCAGCGTTTGTTCACCAACGCATACTGAGTACCCCTATGTGTCAGGCATGAGGGCTGCCTCAGTGCCTGGATCAGTAAGACCCCAGCCCCATGCAGGTGGAATCTAGGAAAGGGACATACACAGACTGCACTGGAAATGTGGGCATCTGGGGGAAAGAGAGGATGGTAAGGCCAGGGAGGAAAATACAGCCACGGAGGGAGACAGGGCGGGGAGGAGAATGACCATTTTCAATAAGGCAGTCAGAAGGACACAGCTTTTAAGTACAACCGGGAAGGTACAAAGAGTGAGGCTCATCGATGATGGTGAGAAACAGAGGGAACATCAGTGGGGGAGAAAGGTCCACACAGATGTCAGGAACTGCAAGGCTGGGCAGGGAGGATGCCCAGGGCAGATGTAGGGGAAGCAGAGGGCAATCTCCCTGCACCTTGGGAAGACCTTGGCCTTGGGGATAGATTTTAGCAGAGGAATAACAGGGTCTGATTTGACAGTTCAACAGCGCATTACAGGTACTCTGCTGAGATTAATAAAGATTACGCTACTCTTATTCTAATGCTGTTGTTATTGAAAACTATGCTCAAGTGTGAATCGTGGTGGGAGACAGAGAAATATGAAGGGGGCTAAGTGGAGGATCTATGTCTTTCTTTCTTAAATGCTCAAAACTAAGCCTAGTGAGGATTTGGCGCATTGAGGGTGGGGCCAGAGAGGCCAGAGCAGGGACAAGTGAATCCCAAACTGAATGAAGACTGACAGCTTCTGGGTTCCCTAGAGCTGCCTCTGTGTCTCCTGCCAGGGCTCAGCCCCTGTGGCAGGCTGCAGAGACCGGAGGGGAGGAAGAAGGATCATGGGTAGAAAAAGGAAAGAAAATCGACTTTTCCCTAATCCCAAGCCTTTGCGGCAGTCAGTCAAGCAACACAAAGTCTTGTGCCTTTTAAGCCTGGGGCCTGTCTCTTTATTAAAAATGAAAACAAAATTCTCTTTTAAAGAGGGGAGCTTGGTGCAAAGCCACGGATCATATTTTCTCAGTGTTGGGTGTCAGCACAAGCGGCAAACACACCATCATGAGAAGAGCCATCTAGACTCCCGCCTCGGAAGAGAAAATGATGCAGAGGTCATTCCATTAGCGATCGCAGCTGCTTTTAAATGAAACACATATAACCTGAAAGCAATTAATGAAAGCAGCTAGCAATTCTCACCAATGCTCAGGCAGAATGGACGGCTAATCCTGGCTCATTCACCAGCTCTGCACTGCACCATGGTTCAAACTCTCAAAAGCACCTGCTAATGCCCAAATGAAGGGAACTGTGACTCAGCAGTTCCCGCCATGATATCTGGTGACTTGGCATTTGTCATGGGGCTGGGCTCTGCAGTGCTCTCTTCCTGGACCTTCTGCTGTTTCTTGAAGGAGTGGGCCAGTCCAAAGGCAACACTGTCACAGTTCATTCTTTCACCAACCACCCAGAGGGAGCACAGATTTTCTCTGATTTGCACATGCAGAGCCATCTAGAAAGGTTTCAGTGTGCAGCCAGTGACGGGATAGGGCAAAGGTGCCCAGTTCTGATGCCAGTCAGTGGCTGACACAGGAATCCTAGCAGCTCACCCATCCACAGCACAACTTCTGCCAAGCTTATATACTGCCATTACCATTATGTATGTTTTTCTGCTTTAAATGGGTGGTTCACACTGCTTGGACCAAGCAGGCTTCCCACAGGACATTTGACAAGGCCTGGAGATCATTTTTTTTAATCACAAATTTGGGGCTGGGGTGGCTCTGAGAGGGAAGATGCCAGGGATGCTGCTCAATGTCCACAAGGAAAAGGACAGCCCCCAAAATAATCTCCTGGTTTAAGACATCACTAGGGCCAAGGTTCAAAAACCCCACTGGTTCATTTTTCTTTATATTTAAAAGTGAATTTTCTATATAATCATCATTAAGGAAAGACCAGGAGCACCTGTCAGATGTAGAACGGGTCTACAGCATTAAGTAGAAAGTAGTCAGAGAAATAATCACAGTGCAAACAAAATATTAACTTTTAGCTAGATATAACAGCCTATTGAAAGATTCTAGTCTGAGTGTCACTCTCTTTGCTTAAAACAGAAAAATCCATGCACAATACAAAAGTTAAAGAGGCCAGTGCCGCGGCTCAGTGGAGTAATCCTCTGCCTTGTGGCGCCGGCACACCAGGTTCTCGTCTTGGTTGCTCCTCTTCCAGGACGGCCCAAGTCCTTGTGCCCTGCACCCGCATGGGAGACCAGGAGAAGCACCTGGCTCCTGTCTTCAGATCAGCGCAGTGCGCTGGGCGCAGCAGCCATTGGAGGGTGAACCAACGGCAAAGGAAACCTTTCTCTCTCTCTCTCTCTCTCTCTCTCTCTCTCTCTCTCACTGTCCACTCTGCCTGTCAAAAAAAAAAAAACAAAAAAACAAAAACAAAAACAAAAAACTTAAATATCGAATGCACACTGAGGTTCTTTTCCTTGTTGTGGTCAAAAGTAGAGTAAGCAAACTGAAAGGAGAAAAGCTATTTTTCCCCACATGATTATGATGGATCTATCAATGGTACCCAACATGATCCATCAATGGTACCAGCACAAGGGGATATTGAGCAAGGGAATCTCAGGAAGTCTCCTTGGATTCCAAAGACCACCAACAGGAGAATACTTTCAAAAAGTTCATGGAAAATCAAATTAAAAGGTAAGTCTATCTGGTACAATTTTTTTTTTGGGGGGGGGGGAGACGGGGAATCCATGTGTACAAGGGGTCTTCATGGAAAATGCATATTACGAAAAAAATATGACGAGATCTCAAAAAATGTCCAGTACTAAATACATGTACCTTTTAATTCCATGTCCCCACAAACTTTTAAGCCCCCTTATTCGAGAGCATCAAAAGCCTACAGCTGTTACATTACTCATACCCCAGCCAAAAGGTAGAAATTATGAAAATCTTATTGACATTTTAATCACTGGTGTCTACTTTAGTAAGTACTCAGAAATGCCCATTGCAACTCATGACTTTGCTCACACTCTCAGACACTTCAAAATAATAGTTTCTAGAAATAGTTGAGATTCGCAGGCCCAAACAACCACATTCTCTAATTCTACAGCCCAGAACAAAAGGGATGCTCTGGACTGAAAACACTGCCTAGAAAACATGTCAACCAACCCCCACCTTGTCCACGCTGTCACTCAGTCTGGATGCCCACACAATGGAAAGCCTTTGTTTTCCTTCTTTATCCTTCTTCACTGCACCACTACATAAGTGACTCTTTTCAAGACCCCTGCCAGCACCCCTTCTTTGACAGGTTTTTGCCTGTCCACCATTATCATTTCTTCTGCACTAGGTGGAAGGCACACCCCTAACTCCCCACCCTCTCAATCCCTGAGTCCTGAGGGGCTGACTCCACACCAGGCTCTGCACAGGCCAACACCTGATGGCCAGCCAATGCACCACATCTCAGAGACTGCTCAGACTAATGGGGATGCAACCCTCTGAGGGCCTCTAAGGTCCAGTCGGAGATTTTGTGGAGCCACTAGCACAGGGAAATATAGCTTTCGACTGAGTTGCTAGGAACAGAACAAGTGAGTCATGTGGGATTGGTGGCCATCTTGCCTCACTGAAAGGAAAGCTGGTCTGAGAGTTAAAGTAATGCTCCAAGAAACAGGGAGAGAGACCACCAGGAAGGCAGCATTTGCTCCTTAGGCTCCAGCCAAGCCAATGTCTTCTTCACCTCTGGACTTTTCAGATACATGAACTAATGACTTTCCTTTCTGCTTCCATCCCTTCACACTGAGGTTTTGATGTAATAAGACATGTGAGACCCTGGCTTCGAGAGCTGGTATCTCTGATACTCCCCTTTGTTTATTTTCTCTTCATTTGTTAAAATTCCCTCTTATTCTTCCTCCTCCTTTCCTTGCCTTTTTCCATTATTCCTCAGAATTCTCCCTCAAAGTTTAGAACAAATAAACACAAGAAAGCTTATGCTCATCTCCCACATCTGCCTCCTTCCAACACGACATTGCTTCCCCCCCCAAAAAATATCACTAGACTGAACCTCTGCCCACCTGGGAGAACAAGGCAGCCATATTAACTCAAATAACTAAGGAAACAATCTCCATCTACTCTATTATATCAGGTTCTCAGGCCCTGTGCTTGGATATTTAATTGGATGAACGGAAGTTTATTAGGAATACTATTTAGGAAAAGGGGAAGAGTCTACCATCCTTTGCTCTTGAGCTCATTCCTCTTAGCTGGGGCCTTGGAAAGGCAAAATGCAGCAGCTCTTGCTGAAGCTGAGTCGCAAAATGTAAAATGCATCCCCAGGAATTGAGAACTGCAAGGCTTGACCTTCACAAGTGCCCATGAAGGGGCAATTTGATTGGCATGCACATGAGCTCTTCCCCTGGCCATGGAAATGCACTTGTTATACATAGGAAAGCACATCCCTTGATGTCCCAAACAGGGCCTTGGATGAAACGGGTCAACTCAGTCCACACCTGCCTAGACTGTGTGAAAGAAATGTCCTCTCTCCAGAGAGAAGGGGCATGACCTGGCAGATCCTGCCTGCCTCTGTGGGGAGGACACAAGGTAGAGCTGACAGTTCCGTGGCCTTGACTGTTCCTTCCCACTCTTCAGACCAGGCCCCATCAGGGAAGCTTTGCCTAGGCATGAGGTTTTGGGTTTTCCTCCTCTTCCAGCTGCTGGCTTGGATGCCCAAGAAACCCAGGACCACAGTAGCTTTCTCCAGCCACACGGACAGCACTTCTTGCTGCATGGGGATGAGTTCAGCAACAACCCAGGCACACCACTGCATTGTGGAAGGAAAGGCCCTTTCATTTGTCTAGACAGTGACATTCACAAGCGACCTCCTGGTGCATGGCCATTGTGCAGGCAGGAACCCTCCCCCCAATAATTCCTCATGCCCAGAACTGTCTGGTTCCCTGTGAAAAAAAACACTGTGAGGATGAGAGAAAATTCAGGAAAAATGTAAATGCTTCTGGAATGCATGTGTGTATATACAAAGTATACATATATCCATAATATACACACTTGAAGACATGTACACACTGTATCTTAAAATGTGTAACTTCTAAATATAAATGAGAGGAAATTAATACCAAATGAGATTGATTCAGGGATATGTACACATGCATTAATGTACACAATCATGGATTGGGATACCTCTAAGAAATTTGTCTTTAGGTGACTCTGTCATTGTGCAAACATAATAGAGTATACTCACACATAAAATATGGTCATAAAATCACTAAGCAGTATGACATTTAAAATTTATTTCACTTGAAAGGCAGAGACAGAGACAGACAAAGAAAGGGCTCCTATATACTGGTTCACTCCTCAGATTCTCTCAATGGTCATGGGTGGGCCAGGCCAAACTCAAGAGCTTGGAACTCAATCCAGATCTCCCACATGGGCGTCACAGAGCCAATTGCTTGAGCCAGTGACCACTGCCTGCCGGGGTGTGCATTCGCAGGAAGCTGGAATCAGCAGTCAAGCCAAAGTTAAAACCCAGTAATTGTGATATGGGATGTGAGTGTCCAGAGGCACCTTAACTGTGGCACCAAATGCCAACCCCAGCAGTATAATCTATGGGTTCACTCTCATAATATGCAATCTGGCATTGATCAAAATATTATGCAGTGCATGACTCTGTATGCATGTGTGTATTATCACAGACCCCCATACATGTGCATGTACCCATACATACACTATATTTTAGAATATAAATCTTCTGAGGCTGGCATTGTGGCATAGTGGGGAAAGCCACTGCCTGCAATGCTGGAGTCTTACATGGATTTCAGTTCATGCCCTGCTTGCTCCACTTCCAATCCAGCTCCCTGATAATGGCCTGGGAAAAGCAGCAAATGATGCCCCAACTCTTTGGGCCCCTACCAACAATGTGGGAGACCCAGAAGAAGCTCCTGGCTTCAGCCTGGTCCAGTCATGGCCACTGAGGCCAGCTAGAGAGTGAATCAACAGACTTTCAAATAAATAAATAAATCTTTAAAAACATATATAAACTTCTAAATACAACCTACCTGGGGAAATACAAAAATGCTTTGGAGGTATACATGCAAGCACAGCATTTCTATAAGTAAGCAAATATACATGATATCTTTTAAATTCAGCAATGTCACTCCTGCAACTGGATATAACCATGCTTTTATACTTTTCTGACTTTTCAAGGACCAGTGATAAGATATGAAGAGTCTTAGAGGGTTAACCCAGCTGTCTTCCCTGCAGTAACTGAGAATAATACTTCCTTTGGCAGAGGAGTACAGAGACGTAGAGACAGGCAGGTGAATTAGCTGTACAATCTTGAGAAGAATGGTATGTTCTGGAAGAGAAACAGCACAGATTTCTTTTGTAGGAAGATGGAGTACACAGTGGGTGATAGTAGAGGTGGTCCAGTAGTGGTGAGAGGCAGGAGGAGGGGTGTGGAAAACACAATGTTCATAGCCACATCCTCATTCTCTACCATTATCCAGAACAGGCAGCCCTCTGCGCAAGGAGCTGAAGACTTTTCCACAAAAAGTTCATGCAAATAATACTTCGGGACAAAGTTTTCAAAATCCATGTAGATTTCCTAATATGCAGTTTCCATATGGTTTTTGATGACTACTATTTCTCCTTCCTGCAACCATCTCCCCTCCTTCAGCTCACACTGAGACTTGGAGGCCAGACCCTACCTGCCACATCCCTGGCCTGTGACCAGCTCTGGACAGCTCTTGTTGAGAGTGATGGCTACAAGGCTGCTTTCTCGGTGCGTGCAATGAGTGAGATGTGAACAGGAAGAAACGACTTCTCATCATCAAATGGCTCGAGTTTCTGGCTGCTAGGACTGGATAGCAGGCCACATGAAGTTAAGTTGGCCATATTCAGTGGCAAGACCCTGTTCTCAGTAACATTAGGAGCGTTCATGTGACAAGCTATTCCTACCGCAGTTCACTTTGGGCACAGGTCACACAAGTGACAAGCATCCTTCAACAAGCTCATGTTCTTACACCCAACTGAAACACGGGATGAGAGAACTCATACATCTTTAAGAGCAACAAGGTCTTTTACTGTCCCTCCAGCCTCATCCTCCCATATGGGTCAAACCAACCCTACCCAACAGAATTTGCAACCCAATACTCTACTCTCATACTTGTACATCAAGAAATTCAGGATTGAACAAGCTGTAAATAAAATATAAAACCAACCAAACCAAAAAATAACACCCTCATTACTCAGCATTAGTACACACATGTCAGACTCTACATGAAGGGCTTTCTATGCACTGCCTCACGTGATCCTCAAAACCACAACGAATGAAGTGGACACTACTTGGAGATCTTTAATGAGGCAGAAATGCAGGCCCGGGAAGGGGTGAAGAACCTAGACAAGAGCACCCAACAAGCAGAGCTCCTGTCTGTGTGTCCTGCTGATTCCTAGGATTTTTTTTTAATGTAAAGGAAGCTGAGAACAACAACAAAAAAAAAAAGGTAATTCCTTTCTGTAAATCTGTTTGACCTAAAGGGGCTCGGTTGCTAATAGCATTCCGCCTTCCAAACCCTCGGGATAGGGATGTGGGAGCTCTCAGCAGTGACAGGGTAGGTGAAAGCTCAATGTCTGACCAGCAGAAGTAAAGCAGGGAGCTGCCCTCGTGTTTCTGAGCCCCTCCAAGTGTTTGGTCCTGCAAATGCCTATACTTTAACTAGACAAAGTAACCCAGCTGAAATGTAACCCAAACTTAGACACATTGCACAGACTTATCTGTTTGAGTCCAAAAGATGTGGAACAGGGAGCCCCATCCTCTTGGCAGAGTGAAATGGTTAAGAACGGCTTTGAAATCTGGAAAACCTCAAGTTCAAATCTTGTAAGCCATTGTCCAGCTCTGCGATACTGAGACCATGAGCGTCTCCAAGTCTCTTTTAAATGGAAAATGGGCATCACGATTGTCCACTTTTCAGGGATGGCAGGAGACAAGGAGGAAACCCTGTAGAACATCTAGCCTGGCGGCAAGTCTTGTGAAGCACTCAATGACAAGGAAGATCACTGTCATCATTATGATCATCACTAACTCATAGAAGCAAAGCCACACCCAGCCTCTGAACAGTGAACTGGGGTCATTGTTCCATGCATCCAGATGACAGGCAGAAACACAGCAAGGCAGTAAATAAAAGAGAGAAAAGCTTTTTGAGTGGGAGTCTGAAATTTTTAGCAAGGGTCCTGTATCCCTTCACTCATTCCTACCATAGCCTTAGTGCTCCAGGGTAGAGCCTGAGAAAGTGGCCTGGATCATGTTGGTGGCTGGATAACTACACTTCTCTCACCTAGGATCATTCATGAGGACTAAAGCCCTTCCCTGCCTTCAAGCGGGAGCCAACTTGCAAAGGAGGCAGTGCAGCCAGCAGAGGAGACACAGGGTACAGAGTCAGGTCCTAGATAGGTCCCCTGCCTGGGCTAGGGGAAGAGGGCTTGCCCTGAGCAAAGGTTACCTACTCTAAGTCCCAGTTTCCTCATCCACCAAACAGGGAAGTCAACACCATCTCTGCAAAGCTTTTGGAGAAACTAAAAGATAATGGGTGCCAAGGAACTCTAGAGACCAATACCTGCCACGTGGTAGCTGCTCAATAAGGAAGCTACTAGAATTATGCCCATGACCAGTTTTATGTTTATATTGTGTCTCTCTCTTTAAAAAAAAAAAAGATTCATTTACTTATTTGAAAGGCAGAGTTACAGAGAGCCAGAGGCAGAGAGAGGGAGAGGTCTTCCACCCAGTGGTTCATTCCCCAAATGGCCGAAATGGATGGAACTGGGCTGATTCAAATCCAGGAGCCAGGAGCTTCTTCCAGGTCTCCCACATGGATGCAGGGGCCCAAGAACTTGGACCATCTTCTGTTTTCCCAGGTGCAGGGAGCTAGATTAGAACTAGAGGAGACAGGACTCGAACCGGTGCCCATATGGGATGCCGGCACTGCAAGCAGCAACTTAACCCACTACACCACAGCTCCAACGCTGTGTTTCCCCTTCTATGTGACACATTAAGTAAGACAAGAACCTATGTACCTTGAGATAAGATCTCAGGACTTACACTGTCTACTCCCTTTGGGAGAGAACTGCCAAATTTCAGTCAAAATCAGACCTTGATGAAGCCTATACATATCCACCACTTTGTAAATAATAAGTGAGCTTCCAATGGTCTTAAGTTTGGCATAAAACTAAATTTTTTTTAAATGGTGTCCCTTTTAACAAAAATTATTTCTTTTTCTTTATATGAAACACAGAGTAACAGAGAAATAGATTTTCCATATTCTGGTTCACACTCCAGAGGGCCACAACAGTCAGGACTAGACTAGGCTCCTTTAAGGCCTCCCATATGGATGGGTGTTGGGAACGAAGGTACTTAAACCACCACCTGCTACCAGGAGGTGCATTAATAGGAAGTTAGATTGGAAGTGAAGCAGGGCTTTGAACCCAGGCACTCTGGTATGGGTTGGGTTCTCCAAGCAGTGCCTTAACTTGTATGTCAAACACCTGCCCTCATCTGGCTTGATCTCTAGCTTGCTTTACAGAATCTTATCATCAGACATACTTCTTTCCATCAAGTGGAACATTCAAGGACCAAGTCCATGATTTGTGGAAAAATGGACATTCAAGCCAACAGGAAGAATCCACAACACTCAACAATTCAACAATGACCTGATGTACCCAGAGCATGTGAGTAACCCCAGTGAAGTCACTGTGCCAGATAACACAGAGTCCTTGGATGGTCAACATTTTATTGGCCAGGGACTCCAAGAGATAGAAAGTACATGAGAGAAGAAGGAGGCAATATAAACACCCTAATCAGCTCAAAACTCAGCCTGAACTCTCTGAGAAGGACCACAATAAACCCCAACCCACCTCCAAAGACATTCTGTTAAGACCGAGTTTTCAATTAAGTAAAATGAGATCTGTGCAGTGCCCACTCCAGTTGAGGCGGGGACACTGGCATCACAGAGGTAGGTGTTGGGGAAGATCTGAAAGTATTCTGTAGTAAGAGATGGGCACATATATAAGAGAAACACTGAGGTCCAACTTCATCAGCATCCTACTTTCTGGGCAGAGCCAAACGACACTCCAATCCTTTAGCTGTGTGTGTGTCAGAAGCCAGTAAACTTCACTTTGTTGTTGCTTCTTGGTTCTTGCTTCCTGAGAACAGTATCATCTGATCACACAAAAGAACCATCCTGGTACAACAGCAACTACAGCATATGAAAACACAACACCATGGTGTGTTATTTTAATAGATGGAGCTCAAAAGTTGGGAAAAAGACTCTATGTTGACAAAAACATGCATCCAAGAACCAAGAGTGCACATAGCACAATGTTGCCTTGCTTCACACATGGCACATAGAGGAGCTCAATAGCTACCTGATAAGTGAATGGCAAAAGCCAGAATACTTATCCTCTGCATGTCAGGAAAATGGAAGTAAATGTCCAAAAAGCAAACCAACACTCACATGCGCGCAAACACACACACACACACACACACACACACACACAAGAAGCTATTTTGTTTAAAAGCAACAATACAGTATAAACGATTCATGGCAAATTTTCTAAATTAAGAATATAAAAGCAAACCAGTTAAATAATCACACCCTTTATAAAACTAGCAACGCTGGAACTTACTAATACTTACTAATACTACCTAAAAATATTCCTGAAGTTTGTGATGTGAACATAAGTTGGGCTGCCAACTTTTGTGAACTCACAGTTCACAATATCCCAGGTGAAAGTTACATAACGCACAGATTGAGTTGCTTATTTGTCACCAAAGGGTTAATATTAGGTAGAGTATTGACTAGTTCACACTGGTTGCTAGGCAACATCTTTTCCTTCCCTCAATGGTCCGACAAAGAGGATAAAATAAGGGCAAAAATGAGAAATGTTGGAAAAATAGGAAAGTGAAATTCAATGGATCATAAGATACAATTTGTAGGAAGAGTAAAAGAGGAAATAATTCTTGCAGGATGTACTAAGACATCAGCTGCTTTATGACATCACAGGAGTAACACATTGGGCCTCCAGCTCCAAAGATAGAGAAAAGAGTGGAAGATGGATGTGCCCTAATGCTGGCATCATGCTGCTCATGTTCAGTGCACACTTAACCGGGAACGCACAGGGTCCCTGGGTGACAACAAGCTGACCGACTTGACAGACCATTATAGTCCCAATAATAATATAAAAAAATCCATCAAGCCAAAGGGGCCCAACCAAGCCTTACTCACTGTTATTCACTGTCCCCTTCCTTATGGAGCTTCCTGTTCCCTTCACATCTAAAAGCCCTCTAGTAGGTGACTGATAGATCCAGCGACCTTGATTCACTGCTCACTATGTGCTTAACACCAGGCTGGGTGGCGAAGAGGAAGCGACAGAGCCCTGGTGATCCCTCACCCGTGCACTTGGTCCCCTCCATCACGATCCCTGTTCCAATTCTGTCAGTACCTATGACACAGTAGTTTAAAAACCATACAGAATCATCCAGATGCCCTAGCACAAGCCTACAAGGCTGCTGGGCTGGTTCCTAGCTTTCATCTCCATCACTAATTATTCCTATAAGTGAAACCCTAAGTCCATTTTGACAGTGAGGGAGGCCATGAGTAGGGGGCATGTGAGCATTCCCTGTCCCTCCCATTTGGTTGGCTGGGATTCTGAAACCTCTCTAAAAATAAAGTCTACTTAGCCAGTGAGTGAGAGAGGGAGAGAGGAAGAAGTAAGTTGATGAGACAACAAGACCTCAAGTCACCAACCCTATTCTAAAATGAATGACCCAGAGAGGAGTAAGTCTGTCAATGTTCATTTTTCTAAATTAGTGCATTTAACTGGAAGCCATCACCTTGTCCTGAAGGAGGAACATGGAAGCGGGGCAGGTAAGTTTTGTTTTGGTTTGGCTTTCTTCTTTTATTATTTTTTAAGTATTTTGTTAATGTCAACACAGCACATTTCATGTAGCTCATAGATATAATTCTAAGAATAAGATACTTCCCTCCCTCCTTCCCTTCTTTGTTTCTTTCCTTCTAATTTTTGTGATAGCATATTTGTGATTTACTTTACAGTCACAGGTTTAATGCTCCACTGAATGAAGAGTTCCACAAATACAAAGACGAAAGACCACTGCCTAACAGGAATAGAGACAAGAGTTATAAACAATAATCAAATCCCAATATGTCAATCTCACTTATATATATATGTGTGTGTGTGTGTGTGTGTGTGTGTGTGTGTGTATGTATGTATGTGAATTCACTCATACACACACATAAATATATATAGGTTTCTCTAAGTTTTGACAGTTGGGAGAGTCGTAGGACATGATTAACATGTATGCATTAGGGTAGAATTGGGATGTGGGCAGACACATGGGGAGGAAGAGCAAGTCAGGGTTCTAGGGACAAGGGGACACTGAGAGACTTCTGGACCTCCAAATGGAGATGGGGAGAGAAGGAAAGAGCACCAAAAGGAGATCAAGAGACCTTCATTAGGAGGGGCTTTGACGCTGGTCCCATTCTGACAAGGAATGGGGGCATCAATGGCCTAGTCAGTCCAGGACTAGGTTTCTTCATCTATGGAACAGGAGGCACATTAAGCTAGTAGTGTCAGTAGAATTTAAAATGATACATTTGGGCTGGCACTGTGGCATAGCTGGTAAAGCTGCTGCTTACAGTACCAGCATCCCAGTTCAAATCCCAGCTGCTCCACTTCCAATCCAGCTCTCTGCTATGGCCTAGAAAGCAGTGGAAGATGGCTCAAGTCCTTGGGCCCTGTACCCATGCAGGAAACCCAGAAGAAGCTCCTGGCTCCTGACTTTAGATCAGCTCAGCTCAGGCTATTGTGGCCATTTGGGGAGTGAACCAGCGAATGAAAGACCTCTCTCTCTCTCTTTCTCTGCCTCTGCCTCTCTGTAACTGTGACTTTCAAACAAAATAAATACATCATTTAAAAAAAGGTGCACTTAAAGCAATCACCATGATAGCTGGTACACAGTAAATGTTCAATAAAGTCCAATCAAGGTTATTATTATATATGGAACCACTTTAAACTATAAAGTACTAATTTTAACTGTTAATAAAGCTATTTTTTATAACTGCGTCTAAGATTGGTTATGGTTAACTGCCAACTTCATGCCTCTAAGTCAATATTTCTCTAATTTTGGTCATATGTATGCTACCCTCATAATTTCCTCCCTATCCAAACACCATCTGTTGTAATTATTATTAATACTAGTAGTAATATAAATAATAACAATGCAATAATAACAATAATGACAGAAACAATGGCAACAGCAATAACATTCATGGAGTACTGACCACACGCCTAGCACAATTCTAAGAGCTTTACGAGTCCTGTATCACGTGAGCCTTGCAACAATTCTACAAGGTAGGTACTATTATTAACGCCACTTTAAAGATAAAGGAAGACCAAGGTCATCTCTCCCATGAGTGACAGATTGCAGATTCACAGTATGTTTGTTCCCAGAATTCAAACTTAGCCATTATACATAATGCGCCTCTCATCTCTGTGTGCCTGCATTTACTTAATTTAAAAAAATTCTCTTTAATTCTATTTTTAATTTAATCTCTTTAATTTATGCTTAGAAACAATTATATCATGGTATTATTTCTTTGAAATCCTGGGTTTGAAATGCTATTTTTGATTCTATTGCATGAAGAATTACTAAAATGAAACTATTACTATAAATTAAACTATTTACATAAAATATCTCCCCATGTCACCCAAAAGCATCAATGAAACAAATTTAGAAAAATATTACTTTAAGCATACAGGAATTCCTTCTCTCTCAAGCCACAAAACCATGGGACAACACTAGCAACTCCTTGGTATTATTTACTTCAACAGCCATTCACCAACTGCTTCAAAACAGAACCTGAATTTTTATCTGGCACATGGTTGTGGCTCTGCAATTAAGCTCTGGCCAATGAGACAAATAGGTATCTTAAAGTGGGCTTGGAATTTTTCTTAAAAGGGAATGAGGTTGTTTTTTGTTTCTTCCTCCTTCTTGATTCTTGCAATGAGCATATGTTGACAAGGGCCCAAGCTACCATCTGGCATCAGGTGAAAATATGCTAAGAATGTCAAAGCTACAAAGAGAAGGAACAATGACCCCTCAGGAAACCACAAGAGCTTCACACCAATCCTGTACTGCCTACTGCTATACCTGTTTTATAAGAAAGAGACCTATACAAAATTAAACCACTGTTGACTTGAGACTTTCTATGGCATGCAGTTTAATTCATTTTAGAGAATTCACCATCCATTATTCCAACATCCCTTCTGCTACTCTACACCACCTCATCCCCAAGTACAGAAAAATTTTACTGGATAAATTTGTCCCCTTAGTAGCACTCAATAAATTGAACAAGTCCTGGGACAATAAACCCTGCCATTTATGATTTGACATATGAACCAAACAGTTCCAAGTGCCTTCTTTATAGGCAGTATTCTGTTTAATCCCCCTACAAATCTACTTGGTAGGAGACTTCATACCCACTTTTATACAGATGAGGAAACTGAGGCACACAGCAGAGTGAAGAACCTTGTCCAAAGTCAAACAACTAATAAGTGTCAGAGGCAGGACTCAAACTCAACAGTGTGACCCCAGGGGATGGGTATTCAACCTTGACACTCGCTGGCTGCGACCAAATGGACATCAGACACGAGATGCTCAGGGCTGCTGGGTTGCTAGCTTAGGGGCTCTCACAGCTTCCCCATCACAGGCCTCTCCTCAAAGGCCAATGCCCTAAAAGGCTAAAATGACTTTCCCTTCTCTACAGGTTATCCTGGGGGCCCCAACAAACCCACTTTTGTCATCATATTAACACTGCATTTTAAATAGGACCAAGTACAAATCTAATGCTTAAGCAGCAATGTCTGTTTATTGATTTATTGTGTGAGTGGAATAAAAATATCCAAAAACATGTCCAAAAGGAATATTTGAAAAGTCTTAGCTCCTGCTCTCCCCCACCTCAAATTGCACTTGACTCCCAGAAGTCCTGGACAGAGCAGCACGCATGGTCCCCTGTGGTCACCACAGAGTTAATCCTATTTCCCAGGCCTGGCACATGTTCAGTCAAAAACCTGGCGGAGTGCCTGTTGTTTACTGAAGCTGGGGAAGAAGCATCTGCAACATTACGAAAAGCATATTGTAAAAGGCAACACATGCAAATTAAACCTCTTGAGCTATGAGTAAATTGCTGGGAAAATTTATAACTCATTTAATAAAACTTGAAGTAAATACATAGCCTGGCTCTCAGGGAAAACAAAATATTTCCCACAATTCTCTCCTCTTAAAAAAGAGAGAGAGGAGAAGATGGAGCCAGAGGCTCTATCAAGTATCACATGTAAACAGCAGCTGTGGTGAGAAGCCAAACTTCTTTGGGGTTATGGACCATTTAATACCCACACGGGCAGGCCCACACCTTAGCTCTAGCAAGTATTTGACAATGTCCAGGCTTAAGACATTTCCACAATAACCCATGATGGTGCTCACCTGACAGGGTTCTAGCAGGCATCTTTTATTTATTGATTCACTATCTACCAGGGAAGCCCTGTGAGGTAGATACTCAGAACACACGGCTCAGGAGCCCTAGTGCCAGTCTGAATCCAGGCTCCATCACATACTGGCTGTTTGACTGTAGGCTACTACTCAAACTCTCTGTGCATCTGTTTCCTCACTTTCAAAAATAGGAAGTACTTATTATTTTTTACCTGCCTGATGGCCAATCATATCCCTAGGTGGATGGTGTACAGGCAGATGAGCAAGGAAGATGAAAGCCCTGACTTACAGGGTTCATATTCTACCAGAGGTGGGGAAGACAGACAACACACAGAAAGATGAACTAATAAAACAACAGGTGCTCTGAAGAAACACAACATAGGAGTGGAATGGAGATTATTTGCCAGTTAGGAGAGGTTATATTAGCTACAGCTAGCAAAGAAAGTCTCTGAGGAGGTGGCATTTGAGCTGATATGTAAATAAGAAGGAACCAACCTGCCCAAGAATGTTCTACATAAAAGAATAGGTTATTGAAGAATCTAACAGAAATGAATAAATGAAAGAATAGGTTTCACTCTCCTTGTCTGACAGCACAGGTGATTGAGGCTGAAGTGTACAGAATGGACAGAAGCCGATAAGGCGAGGTACAAGAGGTCCATAGGGAAGGACTTTGCACTTTACACCAATGGTGACTAGGAAATGCTGGAGGATTTTAATGAGAGTGGCAGGATCTGGTTGGCAATGGCTACAATGCGGTGAGTTGACTGCAGAGAGGAAAGAGAGAAGGAAGAGAGCAATTTGGAAACTACTACCATTGTCCCAGCAGGACATGGTGGTGGGTCAGCCTAAGGTGCTAGTGGAGGAGATTCATGGGATATTCCAGAACTAGAGTTGACAGGACGCTGTGATGGACTGGTTGTTGGGTGAAGGAATGGAAGAAGCTCTCTATTTTGGGAGCCCTCAGGTGTTCACAGTTTGTGATGGACACTGTAGAGATACTGAGCAGACATGGTTTCTATTTTGAAAGCTTCAATGATAGCTGATTAAAGCAGCCCAATATCCATGAAATAAAACCAACACAAGATGTGGCAGAAGTACTTAGGTGCATGGTTCAAAAGTAAAGGTTCAAAGACAGGAGAAAACTCCATGAACAAGGGTTTTTCACAAAACAACACAGAAGACATAGGCCCCTAATGAAAGACTATCATTGGCAATTGACAAGGAAGGGGCCACATGAGCACAGGTGTGGAGGGGGAGATCATGGAAGGGTCCCCTCCAAAGAGGAAGGCCAATGACTCAACAACAATGATGGCTATGTGCACTTTGCTGCTGATTTACTGAACAGTCTCTTGGAGGACTAGTGCTGAGGTAAGGGTATTGGGGGTTAATGACCTTACTCTTATTTGGTTTCCCCATTTATATTCTTTGGGAGAGGATCAGAAGTCCTTGAAAACAAATGGATATAAAGACATGCAGGCCTGTGAGGCGGTGAGTCCAGAGCCCTCAGCAGAAGAGGCCCAGGTCTAAACCCCAGTGGATGCTCACGGGCAGTATAACCCTGGGCAAGTTACTTACCTTCTCTAGTCCTTAGCTGCTATAAACTGGGATAACAATGGTATCTGTCATACAGGAGTAGGAGAGCACTCACAAAAGGCTTAGCACACTGCTTAGACTACGATACAAGTCCTCAGTGTTTCTGACTTAAAGAAATGATGGTTCCTTCAAAAGCATTCTGAAGATCTTTTGTCACAGCTTGTACATACTTGAGGGCTGCTGTATCTATCTTCCTCACTGTCTTCTTCACCAGTTTTAAATACACAAGTGAACTGTTTTGGAGTTGCTCATCATTATGACCAACAGCTAACATGGTGCCTCATATTCATCACACTCAGAATCTCCCCATTATTGTTACTTATAGCAGTTAATGTTTACTGAGCTCTTACTGTATGCTAAGCATCATACCACACATGGTGCAGGCATTCAATGACAGGATAGAGGATGGCATTTAGCTACAAGGCATGCTTCATTCTGCGTCTGCTCCATTGCTGACTACCTCTCTGATCTTTGGCAAATTATTTCACCTTTCCATGACCCAGTTTCCTCAACTGAACAATACTTATCTCACTGCACGTGGTGCAAACTAAATGAGTTCATCCACCCGGAGCTCTTAGTCCAGACCTGGCCATGAGTAAAGGCTAGAAAAGTGTTAGTTACAGTGATCACTATCTATCATTGCAACCCTGGAAGTCAGTGCTGCTGTCTTTCACATTTTACAGAAAAAGAAATGCAGGTATAGAGTGCTTCAGCAACCTCCTTGATGGCCGTCCACTGCCAAGAGACAGTCATGCTGCACACGGAAGCAGTCTACCTTCAGAAACCAGAAGCTGAACAACAATGTGTTGAGGAAATCAATGTTGGGCACCACACTGTGCTGAGCAGTGCATCCCTGAAAGCTCTGGGCTTCACCACCTATGGGTTACAGGCAGAATCAGGTTGGGCAAGGTGTATTAGTAGCATCCCCTTCATGTAGACCCCAGGGTACAGCACTGGGAACCATGGCACGTGCACAGATGAGAAAAGTGTTGGGTTATTATTGGACATTAACAGAAAACAAAAGAATACCAGAGACAAGGGGATAGAAGAGATAAAAGAAGATGTAAAATCGATCCACTTGAGTGTGACAACTTTGTTGTTCACCATTCTGCCAAACTCTGCAAGGCAACCACTAGGCCTGCACAAATCACGTTCAGGACACACAAAAGGACAGCCCATACCAACAGGTAAGTGTGGCCCTGCCACACATTTATGTTAACAACACATAACTATATATCTTGGGGTCACCTTTGCAGACACTCTAAGTCTAGGTTGCTTTCAACTGGAAAGTCCTTCCCATTGGGCACAGTGGCTGCCCCTACACCCTCTCAATCTGGGTGCCATAACACCACACAACAACAGGGGCACGGGGTTCCCTCATCTAGCAGTTCACTGTGATATTCAGTTCCCCTTGCAAAGTGCAATAGGGATGATTGTGGCATATGAGACTCTTGTATGGCTCAAGGCCTTGGAGCAACACAGCGTCACGGAGAACTGAGTGTGATCCTGTCTCTGCCTCATACCTGCTGCATGGCCTAAGCCAACTTACTTACTCTATCTGAGCCACTGGTGCCCCATCACTGAAAGGGGAATGAAAAATAGTCCCAAGTACAGGGCTGCTGGAAACTGAATGCATCGTGGATGTAAAACCCTGTGGCATATGGCCTAGAATGTAAGAACTCATACACATTAGGAGTTGCTGTTGTTACTGTTGTTGAGGTGTTTTTTTAATTCTTTAAAAGAAATTACTCTCAATAAAACATTAATTCCCCTAGTGTAAGACACAGGCCAGAGAAACTCAATAGAAATAACCTTTGACCTGGAATTTCTGGAAACTGTGCTTGAGGAAGTCCTACCCCACCCCTTGAGTGTCTATTTGCAGGGTCTGCAGACTGTGGCAGTGGAGACACAGAGATCCTGGCACGGGGAACCTTCAGGACTGCTGACAATTCCTCGAAGAATAAAGGCAGCAGATGACGGCTTCTGACGCACTGCTGCAGGCCCCTCTCCAATCTCTCATGTATTTGGACATCACTCAGGCCCATCAGAATCCTGAGACTGCTGTCTGCTGACTGACAACAGAAAGAGAAATTTAGAGGTGTGAGTGAAATGACAGAGCTGTCACGGCTGCCTCTGAAACGACTCTTTTCCTAAAGAAAGGAAAGATAACAGTAAAAAAAAAAAAAAATCTCAGACAGCTGCAATACCCTGTCACACTGGCTGGGGAAGGTTTTTTTGTTTTGTTTTTCAAAAAAGCTTCAGAGGAATCTAAAAATTGAGAAGGGGAAAAGAGTCACCTCCAATTTTAATATCAGTCCTTTATAGAAAATAGAATTTGGTGAGAAGGTCTCTCCCCGGACTCAACAAAGAAAACTGTCAGCTAGAAAGTTTGGCTACGGGGAAAGGAGAGTTTTTCTCAGTCTTTAAAAATATTTGTGAGGCCTGTGTTGTCGCCCAGCAGGTGAAGCCACGACTTGAGACTCTGGCACCCCTTATGAGAGAGCCAGCTGCGGTCCTGGCTGCTCCGCTTCTGATCCAGCTTCCTGCTCATGCACCTGGGAAGGCGTCAGTTGATGGCCGAAGTACTTGGGTCTTTGCCAACCATGTGGGAGACCAGGACTGGATTCCTGGCCCCTGGCCTCAGCCTGGCCTAAACTTGGACACTGTGGCCATTTGGGGAGTGAGCCAATGAAAGACTGATCTCTCTTCTCTTCTCTCTCTCTCTCTCTCTCTCTCTCTCTCTCTCTCCTCTCCCTCTCCCTCTCTTTGTCCTCTCTGACTTTCCCTCTCTCTGTCACTCTTTCACATAAATAAGTAAATCTATAACATATGTGTGTGTGTGTGTGTGTGTGTGTGTGTTAAGAAGCAAGAGTTTAGCCTAGCTGTTAAAATACCACATCCCGCACCCACAGTGTCTGGGTTCAATTCCTGGCTCTAGCTCCTGATGCCAGCTTTCTGCCAATGCAGAATCCAAAGGGCAGCAGTGATTGTTCAAGCAAATGTGTTCCTACCACCCACATGGGAAACCTGGATTCTTGGCTCTCAGCTTTGACTTGGCCCCACCTAGACCTAGCTGTTGTGGGCAGTTCGGGAGTGAGCCCATGGATATATGTTGTTTCTCTGTCTCCTAAAAAGGTTTTATTTAAAAAAAATTCTTAAAACCCAGACTCCAAATTCTCCTGCCTTCCTTCCTTTCACAGGGACTGGCTCATGACTTCGGGTACTAGTTCTTAGGAAGAAGTTTGGCCAAGAAAGACTGTTTTAGTCAGAGTAACCAGCCCCAGGCTGCTCTGATTCCAGCACATCCAAGTCATGTGCTTGTCAAACATTCAGAAACAGCCAAGGCAATGTATCCAACTGCCAGATCTCACTCCCCTCCCTGCCTGCCAACATTTGCTCCAGTGTTAGTAGTTTACATGTCTTGATTCTTTCTTTGACATCCACTATGAACAACTGACCCTTTGGGGGCTTAACAACAAACCACTTTCCAGGCTCCCTGCACATCAGCGCCGCCTTAACAACAGGGAAGTCGAGGGCCAAGCAGATCACGTTTCAAAGGCTTCCATTTTGCTCTGCTTTTGGAGAGTCCTAACTTTACAAGGACCACGAGAAGAAAGAGATCCCCATTCTCACCCACAGGTCATGCGCAGCCCAGAAAGGAATGCCTTTACTGAGATAATGCATTGCAAAAGTCCAATAATTCTAAATAGCAACTAAAAGAACACATCCCAGCAGATGGAAGGAAACTGCAGTCTGAGTAGTTTTCCAAGAATCCGGGACGGCTGAGCAGGCCAGCATAAGAAATCCCATCCCTGCTTGTAAAACGCTCCAGGAGAACCACAAAGCCACACTGGATGCTGATTGATGTAACACTTGGATTAGAAATACACTGCATGAAACACCATTTCCAGAGAGGAAAAGGAAGTTCTTGATGAGCCTGCTGAAAGAGTGATAAAAGCGTCACTCAAGGCTTCCACTTCAGTATCAGATTGTGGGAAACTTTCATTGAAACAACCCAACTGAGTCCATTAGCCATCCATCGACAAGCACTGCAAAAACCCTTAGCACTTAGCTGGGAGAGGCCTCGTAATCACCCCGCTTTCCTGCTGGGTGAAGAGAGCAGGGGAAGCAAGAAAGGAGGCTAAAACCACCCCCAGAGCAAAGACATTCTTCCTGGAGCGGAGAGAGAGGGACGGACACAACATCCAAGAGAAGAAGGAAAGAGACCAACATGAATTTCTTTTCCTCACCAGCAGTTCTGTTTGGCTTAATGACTTAGGGGGCCACTGGGAACCCATTTACTATGGGGAACAGGAATGGAAACAGTACAAGACTAGAAGTAACAACACCGGGTCCTGAAGTTGGCATTTAATATCTGCGTGGTATTAGGTACATTGTTACCCAGTCCTTGGAGCCTTCCTATCCCAGACAGTAACTACTGTCCTTCCTATCTTGTGAGGCTTCCTAGCACACCCAATTGAGTAAGACCTATGAGGGTGTTCTCAAGATTTTGAAACACTCAACAAACATAAGGCATCATTACACCCAAGAAGTGCCTGGAATGACGTAGAGGGAAAGGGCTCAGAGTCCCCAGCCCAGCTCCCATTCACTGTGAGCTGCCACCAAGGAAAGGTCTGAAAACTGAGTGTCTCCTCTCTCCCTGACAAGTGAGGAGACTATGGTCAATGCAGCAGGAATGAACAATCAAGGCCCCAAAGCTAGTTCTTGGTCTGGCCAGACCTCAGCCTTGTAGCCTCCAATTTGTGTGTCTTCCACAGGCTGTGCTACTCCCTAAAGGTGAAAGAGTTCCAGGGTTTTATTAGAGAGCTAAGAACACAAGTAGCCAGGGGACCCATGAGCAACCTTAAGGGAAGTGCTGTATGTACCTTGGGATCATCAGGCAACACAGTGAAACTGGCTACAGGGCAAGGCTGGTTATGTCATTCAACCTGCATCTCACTGAGGTCTATCTTGGGCAGCTCCATCTGTAGACTCCTCGGTTACTAGGACAGACCCAAACATCCACCAGAGCCTTGGCATTGGAGCAAGATTCCAACACATCAAAAACACCCTGCTCCCCTACTATCCCAACTTGCAAGCTAACCTCTGGAAGGCATTTAATGTAAATGATGGGCCTGGGGATTCCGAGTCCCATTACTGGGGAACAGTAGGAACAGTGATGGTGCATTTCCTTGACTGGTCCAGGGAAGCCTATCTGATAAGTAGTTTAAAATACTACTAAAAGAATCAACATTCTTTTAAAAAGGGAAAGCGAAAAGAATGGGCTGATGTTCCTCAAAGTGTAGAGACTGATAAAAGGTATCCCCAAGAAAAAAGTAAACACAGAAAAATTATCATAATAGGCATGAGTTTGTGAACATAAACCGATATAAGCCAGAAACCTCACCAGCTCGGCAATATTGAGTTGAACCACATTAAGCCCATCACACTGGATGTACATGGCTTGGTGGATGGGAATTCATGGTGAATGTTTTCTCCTTTCTTAGGAGTAACATGACCCCAAGAAGAGCTAGTAACCTGATTAAACATATGCA